>VXBZ01011989.1:16987-37945 GCA_013399135.1 Heliornis fulica
TCAGCTCTCCGCGGCGCCGGCCAATGGAGGCGGAGGGCGGGACTAGACGGGAAAGAAAGCGTGCGCAGAAGGGGGGGCGTTTCTGCGCATGCGTCGCGGTCCCTGCGTCCCGTCCCCAGAGTTGGGCTGTTGTGAGGGGCAGGGGCTGGGTCCGGTGGGATCGGGGTCCACCACTCTCTGCCCTAGTAAAGATCCGATTCCCTCCTGTCCATACGCTGCCTTTAAGNCATACGCTGCCTTTAAGCACTGGGGGGCTGCAGTGAGGTCCCCCCGCAGCCTTCTCTTCTCCAGGCTGCCCCAGCCCAGCTCCCTCAGCCTGTCCTCACGGGGGGTTCTCCAGCCCCTGAGCATCTCTCCAACAGCTCCACATCTCTCTTGATTTGGGGGCCCAGCTCTGGACACAGGACTGCAGATGGGGTCTCCCGAGGGCAGAGCAGAGAGGGACAATCCCCTCCCTGTCCCTGCTGCCACCCCTCTGCTGATGGAGCCCAGGTGACAATTGGCTTTCCGAGCTGCAAGAGCAACCTGCTGGGTGATGGTCAGTTCCTTGCCCACCAGGACCCCCAGGTCCTTCTCAGCAGGGCGACACTCCAGGAGCTCTTCTCCCAGCCTGTGTCTACGTCTGGGATTCCTCCAGCCCAAGTGACAGACCTCACACTCTGCAGTGTTAAGCCCCATGAGGTTCTCCATGCTCAGGAGCAGCTCCCACCTCCCTTACGGTGCTGCTGAACCAGCCAGGCTGACCTCGAGGTGGCCCTGGCAACGCTTCTGCGAGCCGGGTAGTGTGGGCGAGAGCTGAGCTTCGAGGTCCCCATCAAGAGACAGCAGTTCTCCAGGGAGGCTGAAAACCAGAGACTTGATGCTCTGTGCTGGCAGCAAATGCCAAGGCAACCTGCAAAGCCCCCAGAGCCTTTCCCCACATGTTTGCTGGCAGTCTGAGTTGTAAATCATTTAATTCTATTCACACTTCTAATTTAACCTTACATGTTTTGCTCTCTTGTAAGGGCAGTAAGTCACTGGGTTGCAACAGGCAATGGAGATTGTGTGCTGTGACACTTAATGGCTCTAATAAATCACGGGCTGGAAAGGAGCTGGAATGCTCCCCCTGCTTTAATTTGTTGGTTTCAAAGGCTTTAAAAGCTGACGTGGGAATATGAGCAGCCTGAGAGCGTGGCCATGGTGTGTTTGTCCTTCATTAAGGCTGGATGGGAGCAGGGTTGATGCAGTATTGGAGATTACCAGAAGGTGGTATTGTGGCTTCTGCTAAGGAGAGCAGATGGGAAGAGTGGAAAATCTCTGCTTCATCCCAGCGTGGTGGAGCCCAGGAGAAGCCCCCTCTGCTCTGGTGTCCTCTGTTGCTACTGCGACTGGCCCCACAGTGGTCTGACCATCCTTGGGGTGCCGGTTGCTTGCAGTAGCCTTTGTCTTTTCCCCTGGTGAGTGGCAGGTTAATTATACAGGGCTGAATGAACACGGCTTTCATGAGCTGTGGGAGAACTTGTGAAACTCCCAGCCAAGTCCATGTGGTGCCAGAGTCACCCCAGGGACCAGCTCAGCTGGGGGCACTGGGGGCACCCGCAGGCTGGAAGGTGCACAGGGGATTTCTGGGGGTTTCTGACTCCTCTTGCAGCCAGGAACTGTTCATTTGCTGATGTATAATAACATCAGCCCTGGACATTGAGGCCCTGGAGCATGTCCAGAGAAGGACAGCAGAGCTGGTGAAGGGTCTGGAGTACAAGTCTGGTGGGGAATGGCTGAGAGAACTGCAACTGTTGAGTTTGGAGAAGAGGAGGCTCAGGGGAGACCTTATTGCTCTCTACAGCTACCTGAGAGTGTGGTGAGCTGGGGGTCAGCCTCTTCTCACAGATAACTAGTGATAGGACATGAGGGAATGGCCACAAGTTGTGCCAGGGGAGGTTCAGGTTAGAAATGAGGAGAAATTTCTTCTCAGAGAGCCTGGTCAGGTGCTGGAACCAGTTGTCCAGGGAGGTGGTGGAGTCACTGTCCCTCAGGGTGTTTAAGGAAAGGTTGGACGAGGTACTTGAGGACATGGTTTAGTGAGTAATATGGGCGGGAGGGGGACAGTTCAACTAGATGTTCCTGGAGGACTTTTCCAACCTTAATGATTCGATGATCCTCATACCTCTCTCACACTACCAGATGTTCTGCAGAAGGAGGTTTTGGGAGAAGTTGCAGTTGGGTTTGGGAGAGAAGGAGTTTCTCTCACTGGTCACAGGACCAACATGTTCAGGGGCAGTGTGAAAAAGCACCTTTCCTCCTCTAGGCTCTGAAGGTAAGGGAGATAGAGGAATACATCCAGTTTCAGTTGTCCTTTATCACCTAATTGGGAAAAAAATAAAGGAAGCCAGACAGTCCCAGGTGGTGGCACGAGAGGTGGGGGCATGGAAAGCTCTCCCAGCTCTGCCAGAGCCCCTGTGCCTGGAACAGGTACTTCATCTGACTCAGTTGCTCATCTCCAAGACGTGGCTAATCACGTTGCCATGTTTCAAAGGAGTGTTGTGCAGAAATATTCATTAGTGCCTGCGAGGTGCTCGGTTGCTATGGAGATGGGGGTTCTGATAAAAGTGGAGGCTGACAGAGCCTCAACGGAGATTCAGAGCTGCTGGGAGCTCCTCTGTGCCAAGACACGCTGTGCCACGCTCTCCTGACTGACACAGCCTCAAAGGGACAGACACTTCCCTGCTCCAAGTTGCTGGTGGCCTGGGGAAGAGCAGCTGATGCAGGTTGGATCTGCATCCAGAGCTCCTCGCTCATTCTGGGGTGAAACACTAGATTTTCTTTCTGCTGTTTTCTTTCTTAGAGCACCAAGAACTCTCTGGAATATGGTGCAGTCAGAGCTGTGCTAGTATCCCTATTTAAGAAGAGACATGTGACAACAGGATAAATTGCATCCCCTAGAAACCATGGCAGGTTCTCTCCCAGCTTTTCTGCTAATGAAGGAATATTTCTCTGCAAATCTCCACATTACAGCTGCGTAGCCAGCTCTGCAGCTCAGGGGAGGACAGCCCAGCAGATGTGGGCTCTCAGGGTGAGGAAGGATGTGTGATACTTGAGGAGAAACTCTGAGCTTCCCAAGTCACATTTGCAGTTCCTCAGGAAACTCAGTGTCTGGTCCTTCTTGTCACAGGAGTCAAGATTCAGGGACAACAGAAGAGAGACCACATCAAGGTGTGCTATACTGACAGTGATCTCACCCTGTTGAAAACTGATTCACAACACATGTAGTGGTCATGAAGGAAAGGCAGAGAGACAGCCAATCCCTGGTTTTACTCACCAGTGGGAAGGTCCTGTCTCCATTCCAGCATTGTGGATTGTCCCCAGGGCTGTGCAGCGCCCTGTCCCTAGAGCCAGGGGTGACACAGCTGAGAGAGCTTGGATCTTTCCTGCAAGAGAGACACGTGTCTGTGATTCCTCACTACCTTGTGAGCTGTGTCCTGAAGAACAGCCAGAGAGCACATTAGGAAGGTCCAGGGCTGTAGCAAGGGGAACAAGCAAGACACTCATGTGGCTTTTTCAGGTGCCAAATGGGCACTGAGGCACTAAATTCACTCTGGTTCCTGTCACCTACAGCGCTGTGGCAGCCGTGGCAGCTTTGGGGTGAAAGAAGGGGAAGAGTCCAACTGGGCTGAGATCAGAAGACAGTGATGGGGATGACCATGTCCCTTCTAATCCCTCAGGCAAGTGAGCCCCAAGATGAGGGTCATGGTATCAGGGAGATAGATGTGACGGGGTGGAGTGGGATGAAACTCAACGCAGCGGAGTTTGAGGTTCTGCACTTGGAAACTAAACCCAGAAGTTTCTTCCCCAATCTGGAAAAAATCTCAGTTGTGCTGGTGAATCAGAGGAAGGCTATGAGAGCAGGAGCTGGGGGCTCTGATGCTGGAGATAAATTAAATCCTCGAATACAAGAGGAATGTGTGTTTCCCATCGAGATGGGGAATGTCTAGTTTTAGTGCAAGGCGTTGGCAGGCTCCCCTGGAGCACCCTGTGCCTCGTCTCTGGGTGGGATCTGAGCCAGGGAGGTGGGCAGAGGAGGTGAGGAGGCTGGCAGGGAAAATTATCAGAGCTTATTTTACAGGAGACAACCAAAGGCTGGCTTGTTTGGACTAGCAAAGAGAGAGGCCTGGCAGCAGAGAGGCAGTAAATATTAGGAGGGTAGTAGAGGATGAAGATAAAAAGGATGAAGATGGCAGTGTAAGGAGTGGGTACAAAATGCTGTGCATGGGGTAAGGCTGCCATGAAACTGAGGATAGAGTGGACCTGCCTGTCCCTCTGGGAGAACTTGCAGGTGCCTGAAAGCTTCTTTAGGGATTAGGCTGATGGAAAGTAGGTGCGTCCCAGCAAAGCCCAGGCTTAGGGCAGTGCCTAAACCAGTCCAGGGCAGACTCTGTGCAGGAGGGATGTTTCTGGGGCTGGGTGAGGGAGAGTGCTGTGATGAAGAGCAGCTGCAGAAACCCCTGCAGAGGACAGGGAATCAGCAGAAGCTCTGTAAAAGCAATCGAGGGGTCTGACCGTGCAGAGCGAGGAGCAGGGCTGGGCTGGCACTGGCTGCCTGCTCCCTCCACGCTCCAAAGGCACTGGACCTGACACATCCTTCCTAAAGCAACCAGTCTGTGCCAGCAGCCAAACCACCCACCACCTCCTTCCCAAAGAGCCGTGTGCTCTGGCTAACCCCTCCGATCCTGGAGAGCAGCGGGACAAAGATGAAAACCTCCTCTGGGCTGGGTGCTTCACTGCCCATCTCAGCCAGAAGCCGTCACTGTGAGAGCAGAAACTGTCCCCTCCCACAACGGAGGAGACACCCCGCATCTTCAGAGCCTCACTGACCTCTTGATTTGCCCTCTGGCAGCGATGGGCACACGGTAGGGATCTGCCTCCTCCACCCCACAGATCCCCCAGCCTGGCAGCTTGTACATTTTTGCGTGTTTTCTCACTAGGTTGGCCCATTGCCTTTAAAAGGCTAAATGCTCCGGACTAAATTTGGTCATGCAGCTCTGCATGGTTCCCTGGAATGTCCTCGGGTTTCAGGCTCCTCTGATAGCACCATTCCCCGCCTCCCGCTGGGCTCCATTGGCTTCCCAGCACCCGAATCACGGCTGGATCCTCTTATTGGCCAACTCTTGGTCTGAGGGGTGTCCCCTCTTTATAACCACTATACCCCCAGGCTGCAGGGATTGAGAGCTGCTGAGATTTAACGCTTCAGCACCTGCCACTGCTGGGGGAAGCAGTGTTGGAGCTTCGGCTTCTTGGTTTTTTCTCCTTCCTTGGGTACCACACACAACCGCAACCGTGTCTCGCCAAAGAGCCAAGATGTCCAAAGTGGCCAAATATCGGCGACAAGTTAGTGAAGATCCAGATATTGACAGCTTGTTGTCTACTCTGTCTCCAGAGGAGATGGAAGAGCTGGAAAAGGAGCTGGATGTGGTGGATCCAGATGGAAGCATCCCTCCAGACCTCAGTCAGAAAAACCAGACAGAAAATTCCTCTTCTGGCCCGCAAAACTGCGACACGATGCTCAATCACTGTGAAAAGGAGACCAGGAAAGTTATTCAGAGGGAGCAGTCGAGAGATGTAAGTCATATCTCACCATGCTTGAGCTGTTTGGGTGGGAAACACCAGGGCACACGTGTGAACTGAGCTGCTTTAGGGGACAGGATGGAAAACATGCTGAGAAAGGTGCACTGTGCTTGTTAAAGAGGAGTGGCTGCAATGTAGAGACCCCAGGAGTGAAGAGCTGGTCCAGGCACTCTGGGGGGGAACACGGTATTTCATAAATCCCCACATTACTGGGCAAAGCCAAAACCACTGCTGGTGCCAGGGCTTTTCCTCAGGCTCTGCTGTAGCATCCTCTAGGAGGGTTGGCAGAGGAGATGGTACTCCCAGGAGGTGGCTGGAGGGACTGGTGCAGTGACAGCGATCCCGTGGGATGCATTTACTATTTCCTCATGTTTCTGGTTGGGGTTTGGTTTTCCCCTTTGGAGGTCTCTGGACTCTAGGTCCTTTCAGTGGAATCAAAACCATATGCTGCTTTGTGGAAATCACCCTGAGAAGCAGGTTTTGCCCAAAGATATTTTTTTTCTGTGTTTATTGTTCAGTTAAAATTCATCCTTTTATTTGGATTTGAGTACATTTATCTCCCTCTCCGCACCTGGCAAACACTTTAATCACTTGCTTTGAGCTGGAAAGCGTCACTTCAGTCCTTCTCCTTCTGTGCCTTGCCTTAGTGGGAGCCAACCCCACCTCTCTGCAACATTTATTAACCTCTGCTCTAAGAATATTTGGTATGTGCTTCATGCGTGGGAGGCTGGGAAGCATTTGGTTTCCCTAGTTTTTCATGGCAGGCTGAGCCAGAAAATAAAAGCAGGAAGCTCTCGAGCTCTTTATCTGTGTAGTCTTGGGCAGATTTCTTGTCCCAGGCTGGATCCACATCTGCTGTGACAGGACAGGGCTGGGGAGTATCAGCAGTGTAAGCAGAGCAGAGGCTTACGTGGATACCCCTCTGCTGCCTGCTCTGGCTCTGGTTCCTTATCTATTCCCAGTCACCCAGCAGTACCTTGGATCGAGCTCTAACTTCCCTGGGAGCACTTGGAAATAGCTCTTTATGGATCTGGACAGAGTTTATTATAGGACACTCCTCTCCTGACTGGACCGTGGGAGAAAACAGGGAGAAGGAGATTCAAATTGCATCTATCAGATAAATAAATTAATTTTTATTATGGAGATCTGAGCAAGAAGTTACATAGTTCCACCCCCTCCTTTCTCCAAGGTAGGTTGTGCTGCCTGGGAGCTCTGCTCTGGCAGTGAGGACAAGGCAGCCACAGCCTTCCCCATCTATATGTGGGGCCAGAAAGCCCCATGCTCCTCCCCACGACAGCACTGGGTTTATCTCCCCACTGAGATGCTGTCACATGGAGGGAAATGCAGGTGCTGTTGGCCACACCTGCCCAGGAAGAGAAATGCAGTTATCTTATCCCAGTTATCCCAGCGATGCCCCAGGGGTTCACACTGGTGTGCAGGTGATCTGAGAGCTGACACTGAAGAAGCTGCTTTTTCAGGCAGGGGCGACTCTTGTGGTCACCGTCGGTAGGGACACTGGTTCGGTTGTAATCGTGGGAGGATGAGCAACTGGGACAGGGAAGTGTCGGTGACAGGGAGACAGGGAGGGAATGTGTGGGGTTTTGGAAAAGGGGAGCTGGGATGTCATCTGGTTGATTTGGAAGATGCCTGAGGAGCGTGTGAGTCTGCGCCGCGGGATGGGGGGGAGGAGAGGCACCCCGGAGAGGGGACACGTCTCCACTGGTGGGGACAGCAGTGACAGAGGTCCTGAGAAAAGCACTGGTTGTACTGGCCTGTGAACTTCAGTAGCTTTGGGCTCTAGAAGACAAAGCAAGTTGGCTGCTGGTCAAATTTATCGGTGAAACTGGCCCAGTTAGATTGCGTTGCAGTAACTGGATATGGCAGAACTGACTTTCTTCTTCTATTTCAATCCCTGGAGGGCAAGAAAAAAAAATACCCTCCACCCCTTCTTCCTTGGCATTGTTAGGACCTGGGATTAGCACCTAGAAAATGCCAGCTCCAGGTCAGGGGCAAGGGCTTGGCTCCACCTTGGACACAGAGGGTGGGATGGGACGGGATGGGATCATCAAACCGCAGCAGCAGTCACAGAAACCAGCCCAGGAAGCTGATGGTTCCCTCCATCCAAGGGCTGGTTTTGCTGCAGGATGGTGGGAGAATTTGGAGCCATCCAGAGCATCCCAGGCAGCTCCAGAGCTCCCACTCAGAACCCTGAGACCTGTGATGACAAACCCCTCTCTCCTATCAGTGGATTTCACATGGCAGCAGAGAGCGAAGCACTTGTGTCTGCCAACACAGGCGCTGTGGCTGCACACCCACGGGAAACAGCATCCCCCCAGCCATGTGCAGGCATCACCCCCTGATGTCCATCCTTCCCTCTCTCCCTGATGGCTCCCAGCATCCTCCATCACAAACCCAGGCAGCACCCACCATCCCCAGTTAAACCTTCGCAAGCCAGAAGCAGAGCGTGGGCGGGAAGCGCGGGCACGAGGGCAGGGAAGGAATGGGAGGCCCTTCCAGTGGGACTGGCCCTGTGAACATCTGGAAGATGTTATCCAGTGTCTGTGATGTCTCTTTGGAAGAGAGGGATGGGAGGTTACATTTGTGTCCCTGACCCACGGAGTTTATGGGTCTGTAGCTGCCTTGAGCAACGGCACTGAGGGTCGGAGGTAGCAGAGTGCTCTTAGTCCAGCTCCACGGTGCTGCCTCGGGCTGTGGTGATGGTGTTGTTGTTGATATTAATATTAATATATTATTATCATCATCATTGTTCGAAGCTAGGAGCTAACTGGGTCCCAATTCCTGTCCTGCAACCGCCTACCAGGACCGGGGTCTGGGCAGCATCTGCACGGGGCCACACTGACCCCAGCTCCTGCTCTCCCGTCCCATCTCCCCGTTATTTTTCCTTCCCCATCCCATTCATCCATCCCTTCTTTTCCCCCTCTTTGTGCAGTGGCCTGTGGGACATTGTCTCTTAACTGGGATGTGCAGGAATTTCTCCAAAGTGCAAAATACGGTGTTTTAAAGGGAAAGGCTGAGTTTCTGCCCCTCTCACAGCTGTTCTTGCAGTCTGCTCTTGGACTGGCTCCAGGCACCCCATTCCCTTCTAAATATTGGGAGGAGTGGGTATATTTAGAAATATTGTAACTACATAATAACACATCTTCTTAGTGATGAAAAGGGCAAACTTGGGTAACTAGGAAGCAGTTTATAAACAGCCCAAAATAGATGTGAGCTTTTGCCCTAACTTCTCTGCACTGGACAGCCAAATTCACATCTTGGTGATGCCTTAATTAACTGATCTTCATTTTTTATTGCTAGCCAGTAAAAGTATACTCCAAGTTCAACAGTGGGTCATGGGATGGTGCCTCTCTTTGGATGTGTTCTACAGGGCCCCCTCGTAGGTCCACATATCAAGGGAGCCAAAGTTAAACTAATATTTACAATAGATCATGGAATCAAAGGCTCACAGACTGGTTTGGACTGGAAGGGACCTCAAAGATCTTTGTATTGTGCCTGGGGTTTCTCTTTGGAAGAGGAAAAGCTGCCTGGGACAGGGGACAGGGACTCAGTAGCTCTGTGGGATGGGTATCTCTGGCAGCTGAGATGGGGTTTGGAGAGCTGGCCTGGTTTTGTCCATTTCTTCCTCTGCTCTTGGTGACACCTTTAAAAAACATGAATCTGTGCAGTAACACTGGGACATTTCCTGGCCATGGCCCCATCCTTCCCTTTGCATTCACTCACTCCTAAAGCAGGGAGGCTGCATGGCCTGGGGGGAGGGGCATTCTCCCAGCGATGGAGGGGATCCACTCCAGGGCCACAGACACTTCTTGTTAGCCACACACCATGGGTGACCCTTCATGAGAGCCTAAGGAGCAGCTCCTTGGAGGAGAGGGCTCTGAGGGGCATTGGATGTGGGGGCATGTTGCGGAGGAATAACAGGTCATCACTTCAGATCAATGTGATCAATTAATGCCAACTTTATTTCACTCCAAACCCAATATTTATAAGTTCCTTTTTCCCAGTACACAAAGCACACCCCTAACAGTCTCTTCTCATAGGTTAAGTATTGTGGCAAGACCTGCTTGCTGATAGGTGCTTCATTATCTTTTTCCACGTTCTTTACATTCTTTTTTTCTTCTTGCTTGATAAACAACCATCTTGTTTATGGTCCTAACAGCCATCTCAGCAAATGCTGGATTGCTCTCATGTCTGTTACCTGTTAAAATCCTCCACAGGGGCAGATGTGCACAGGGCAGATGGCCCCTGTGTTCTTGCCTTCTGAAGGATGAACATCCTTCCAACAGGCAAAGGTGGCTTAGGAACTCTTCCAACATGTTTCCCCTTCCTCTTGGATGTCCCCTCCCCACACATTGTGCACAGACAAGACACCTTCCCATTCCAGGCCCATGAATCCCTATCCCCACAGGCTGCTTTGCCTGGCCCTCTGCTTCTGGGGACATCCTTGTGTCCCCAAGCCCTCCTCACTGCAGGCTGTGTACACCATTCTTCTTGTACAGAGGGAAAAGCACTGTCCTTGGAAGGGTTCCTCAGTCCAAGCACAGCATATATGAAGGATTCTGGTGCCAGAGTGCAGCAGGTCCTACTGCCATGGATAAGGACTACAAAAGTCTTGTAAAAATTCCTTCCCTTCTAACTTACTGGGGTGTGGGGTGCAGCCCTGCTGCCTGCTGTTGGGTGGTATTTAATGCAGGTACTGGTGGGGGTATGTGGAGGGAGATGCCATGAAAAGTGGAGATCCCAACCCATGAGCCCTTTATCAGCAGCGTGGAAAAAGAAGTTAGTATTTAAATGTCTTATTGATGCTCAAAGCTTGTCATCTTTTCATGAAAATATCTGGAGGGAAAACAAGCTCCACATTTAAATAGCTGGGGCAGACTCGAGGGAAATCACAACTGAGGGAACAGAAGTGGTTGTATCATTCCTTAAGCATCTTACCAGCCTGTGACTAACACATATGTGTTTAAACTCTGCTCTTCTGTTTATCAGCCAGTTCTGTCGATATGCCAAGACTGTTCCTTCTGTCCTCCCAGAGCCTCCACCAGCTCCCAGCCCTTGCCTTGCTTTTAACCATGTCCTGGGCGGTCTGGGTGCTGCTCAGAACACCTCATTGTTCTACCCAGGCTGCCAGAAGAGGGCTGAGGGGTGGGTGATGCCAGGACATCCTTGTTCCCGGTGCTTCTCCAGAGGGTCCTGGCTCACTTTTGGGAGATGATGTGGGTCCTTCCCCATGACAGGGGACGAAGATGTGGGTCCTTCCACCAGCACATGGCTGGCAGCTTCCTGGGCTTTGTCTTACTCCCAGACAACAGTCAGGGATATCCAAACTAGTTGCCCACTTTGAAAGTCGTTGAGCCATTTCTCTTTGGTCCTTAGAGGAGGCCACAGACGGTCTCTACTTTATCTGTGGCTTCTCCACCCCACTGCAGAGCAGCCTGTCCAGAAGAGCCCTTTTATTTGTCACTTCTCATCATTCAGAGGCAAAAGCTGCCGCTGCCTGCGCTCGGATGTCTCACTCTTCCTCCCTGAGTACCTACCAGCCCTGCCAGGGGAAGGACGAGCATCAGCAGCTGTCAGCCAGCAGCAGACAATAAAACAGACCTCCAAAGAGAAGCAGGAGCGATGCAGTGACAGAGAGCTGAAGGATCTGCAGCTCAGGGAACAGCTGAAGCGAGTGAGGGGACAAGGCACCCAGGTTAGAAGGAAGATTCCAGCCATGGGATGGCGGAGACTTGGAGCGGGGCGAGCGGCAGCACAGAGCGTTCCCAGCGGCTCGTGGGTCGTGCTGGAGGCACACTCAGTCTGGGAGACACACAGTCCATCTAAGGGGAAAAAAAGCTGAATTTCTAGTCAGTCTGGAAAAAAAAAAACCAAACCCAAAACAACCAAGTAAAAAACTGAGTTCTATATTTACATAAACCCCAACTGGGATGCAGATAAATCCATGGCAGGGCTTGGAGCGTTCAGCTTATATGGGCTGAGCTGCCAGAGACAGGGAGGTTTATTGTGTGTTTATGTTGAGCCAATCTATAGATGTAGAGAGGAGGGGAAGAGCTGGGATCCTCCACGTATCGCTTTCTTTCGCAGCAGTTTGACATCGTTTGTGCGCTAAAATGGTCTCGGTGACTCAGCTCCCAGCAGGATGCTGGGATTAACCGGTCATATCACTCGAGCCCACCCTTTGCTGTGGTGGGAATCACAGGGTGATGGAGCGAGAGGACCTCACTGTGCAGGGGAGGAGGATTCAGGGCACTTGTTTTGAAGTCACAGAGTGGGCAGCAGCGGTGACAGTGGAGCAGCGTGATGTGACACGAATCCTGCTCGGTCCTGTCCTCTGCCCAGAGCGAACAGGGGAGAAGAGCTGCAGAAATGCAGTGGGAGAGGGGACAGCCCAGGGTCACAGGGGTGTTCTGGTGACCACTGACATTGGGTTGAGTAGCCCAGGGCTGAGTCAGGATATTTGGGTCATGATCCATGCAGAGACCTGCTGGATGCTGCCGAGGGGGCTCTGAGCTCTCCTGGCTCCTCACAGGGGGACCAGAGCGCTGGGCAGATGTGCCAGCACGGGAACCAGCACCCACACAGCCACAGGCCTGTGGTGGAGAGGGAGCTGCAGTTTGCTTCCTTTCAGGGAAGATCTTCTGGGAACTGGAGACCGTGGCTCCTGGCATGCCCCGCTCCGTCTCATTAGTGCTGTGTTCTGGCTGCAGCTCCCGCGTGGCGCAGGAGCCCGAGGAGCCAGTGCTCCTGCTTCTCACTGGCTAGTTAAGGGGCTTGAGCAGCAAAGCAGCTCTGATTTTGGCAGGTAGGTACCTGGGCTGGGGCCCATCTCACCTGCTTCATCCCCCCACTCTGGGTGCCCATGGCTACTTGTGATGCTGTGGGGTGCCTGTGATGGTCCCAGGAGCTGGTTGATGGGACCCACAGGAGACCTGCACTAGCAGAGGGTCTGGAGATGCTTTCCATGTCGTCCCAGGAGGCTGGGAGTCACAGTCCTGCTGCTTGAGCATCCAGCTCCCGCGCCATGGAGGACAGGAGACAGGATTTAAGAGTCCCCAGGGCTGATTTGCTGTTCTACTGGCACTAATAATCTGAGAAACAATCTCTGGGGCTCCCCATGGAAAGTGCACGGAGCAGAAGTCCATCCCTGAGGTGTCTGTGGGGCCAATCACTGAGGTTCAATGCCCTTTGCAACCTCTGCCAAAGAGAAAAGGTCTGAGCTTGGCAATATCCAAGCCAGTGCCAGGAGAAGGGTCTGGGAATACAATGGGCAGAAGAGAAAAACCCTGACTTCTACAATCAGATCTTGTTAGAGAAGAAGTTCCCATTTGCAGAGTATCCAGCAGCTTTAGGGGCTCTCTGGAAAAGGGCTCCATGTCAGCATGGAAGGGCTGGAGCTATTCCATTAAAGGAAACCCAGTCAAAGTGTTTGTTATCTGCCTTAATTCAGCAGTGAAGGGAAAGGAAGACAAAAATCAGGGCCACAAGCTGTCCGGTCTCTGGAGCAGCGCTGCGTCTCGGGAGGAGAATGTCTGTAAAAACACTGGTCTGGGAAGTGCAAAGAGCCAAAAAGACATTTGAGGTCAGAGAGGTTGGAGCAGAAGGGAAGGGAATAACTGAGCTCCTCGTTGGAACAACGAGTCGAAGCCAGGGACAGGCCACCAAGTTGTTTACATCGCTCCGGGCTTCAGCGCTCAGAGCACGGCTGGGGCGTCACCCCTGCACCAGTGTGTCCCAGTGCTGGAAGCTGAGGTCCTTTAACCCTTGTTTCATGCTCCAGAAATCCAGATGTGCCCAGAGAACAGCTGTTTGTGGCCTGGGAATGGTGCTGCCGGCGTGGCTGTCAGGGCCGGAGCTGTGCGGGCGCATGGGGAGTGTGAGTGGGGTATCTCACACCACCAGCCTGTGGGGTGGTGGATGAGGAGCAGATTTGCTCTGGCACTGCTGAGGGTAGGGAGATGCCACATCCTCTGGTAAGTGGGTGGGCATCATGTATCCCAGAATGACAGTGTCACAGTGTCAGGAGTTGGAAGGGACCTCTGGAGATCATCTAGTCCAACCCCCTGCCAGGGCAGGGGCACCTCGATCAGGTCACGCAGGGACGTGTCCAGGTGGGTTTGAATGTCTCCAGAGAAGGAGACTCCACAGCCTCTCTGGGCAGCCTGGCCCAGGGCTCTGGAACCCTCACAGGGAAAGAGTTTCTCCTGATGTTCCCATGGAACCTCCTCTGCTCCAGTTGGACTCGCTGCCCCTTGTCCTGTCACTGGCCATCACTGAGAGGAGCCTGGTTCTGTCCCTCTGACACTCACCCTTTGCATATTGATAGACATTACTGAAGTGACCCCTCAGTCTCCTCCAGGCTCCAGAGCCCCAGCTCCCTCAGCCTGTCCTCAGCAGGAAGATGTTCCACTCCCTCCATCACCTTGGTGTCCCTGCTCTGGGCTCTTCCAAGGATTTGTATGTCCCTCTGGAACTGAGGGACCCAGAACTGGACACAGTATTCCAGGTGGGGTCTCTCCAGGGCAGAGCAGAGGGGGAGAAGGACCTCTCTTGACCTACTAACCACACTCCTTCGTGTAGACCTGGACCTGGCTTTGTGATCCCATCTCCTCCAGTGGTCCTGGAAATGTGGGTTTTGCAGCTCTCAGGACTCGGCATTTCTTCCAGGAATGTCCTTGGCTCTGAGTTGTCCCTGAGACAAAATTGGCTGTGGAATGGAGGAAAGGAGCAGCTTGGCCAGCTTGTTGTGATTTAGCTTGGCTCCAGCAACCCCCTCCCATGCCTGGAGCATCATGGCAATAGGTACCCAAATACCCAAGAACATCAAGTGCAAAACCACCTTCCCTTGACCACCAGCTCAAGGGACATCACCGTCCAGTGGAACAGTCTCAGGAGACATCCCTGTCCCCTGGGAGCTCTCGTGACTTGTGCCAGTGGGTGGTGGGATGCTGGTGCCTCGCTCACAGTCTCTGCCTGGGATTTGGGGTGGTTGGGCAGGATGGAGTGGACACCAGGGCTCCTGGAGAGCTCACACAAACATGTAGACATCTCCAGAGGATGATGCAGGTGCCCAAGGTTAGAGCTATGAATTGGATCTCGGGGCCTCTCGGTGGCTCTGGAGACCTATCTGGGACTCGTTAGCACATGTAGGACAGGGCAAAACCTGTTAGTCCATGATTCCAGATTGGCTCATTAGTTGTGGATCTGTAATTATGCTTAACCACTCTGTTTCACGTAACCAAACCCAGGGCCTTCCCTTGCCAGTCTGGTCCAGGAGTCCCCAGCTGAGCAACATCTCCTCATGATCTGGCTCTGGCTCTCAGAGGTCTCCCCTTGTCCCTGGGGCTCCCCCACTTCCCACCTCCAAAACCCTCCATCACCCAGGAATTGTGTGGGATGGGTGGAACGTTGCTGGTGGGTACCCGTAGCCTAAGCCATGCCCTGCCAGGAGATGAACTGGAAACTGTCCTGTGGGAGAAAGTTCTTATCCCAGCAGAGGCTGGTGGGGAGGAACAGTCTCTTGGGCTGGACTTTATCTCCCACCCCTACATCTGTGGAGGGATTCTGGTTGGTCTGCAAGGAGCGTGGCTCTGGGGGGACGGTCTCTCTTGGTGGTAAAAGCCGTGTGCCAACCAGCCAACAACGGTGCTGCTGGTGGAGGTGCTGGAGAGGAGGGAGGCAGTGAGCTGCAAGGAGAAGCTCCATGGGTGCCAGTGCAGCTGCAGACATTACCCTGAAATGTCTGGCTGAAATAATTGCTGGATTAATTAAGTTTACACCATCCGGTTGTCCTGCAGCAAACCTCTGTGTCTTGGTTTAGGAGGGCCAGGATCTCCTGTGGGGCAGTTTGGTTCCAAGCAGTGGTAACTCCTTGGCCCTTGTGAGGGTGTGTGCACAGGGCTGGTGCCTACAAGAGGGTGTGGAGCCCAACTGACCTAAATAGGTGTGATTTCCATGTGGGGGAGGTTTCTGGAGGTGTTGATGCTTGTTGCTCACTCTGCTCCGTGTTTTCCCTTATGTTCCTCAAGAACAGACAACAGAACTGTGCCCCTCTCCTCAGGGGGCAGGGGGTGAAGCCATGTCCCCATTGCCACCCACAGTGGAGCTGGAGTGGCTGTGGTGGCAGCTGGAGCTGTCACCACATTGCCCTATCCCCGGACATCACAGAGTCACAGAACCCCAGGGTGGGCTGGGCTGGAAGGGACCCCAAGGACCATCAAGTTCCAACCTCCCTGACACAGGCAGGGCCACCAACCTCCAGGCCTGCAGCTGGACAAGGTTGCCCAGGGCCCATCCAACCTGGCCTTGNCTGGTGATTGGGATGGGCCTGATCCTGGCTCTGGCTTCCCCTCCTGTGTTCTTGATGCTCTCCTATCAGCTGGGGGGTGATTGCCTTCAGTTGACATCTAGAGGCCACCAGAGCTCTGGGTGACATTACAACCGAGTCACTGTGACGCTGAGGGTTGTGTTCACCATTTGTGGAGCCCTTTACACATGAGCTACAGGTGCAAGCTTGGCCCTGAGATCTTTGGGGACAGTCCCAGCAGTGTTCCACGTGTCCCCCAGATGTGACCCTCATGGAGGAGCCATCCTGGACTCTTCTGCTTTCCCCCTTTCAGCCAGACCCTCCTTGAACCCGACAGGGCACAGGTCCCTGGGGCTAACACGGAGCTGCTGGGCCCCACATCCTACCCCCAGGTTTTCCATCCTCAGATCTTCAGCTGAGCTGACCACACGGCCAGCATGGTGGAGCATTGTGTTCAGCCTGGTAACCCTGGCCATGAGGGACCCTTCCCAGGACATACCCCCGAAAACACCAGCAGACCCCTTCCAAAGACAAGAGATTTCTTCTACAAACACATTCCCACATGTCCCACCTGCCAGGGAGTGACATAACAGCAGCAGCCAGGTGACAAAATGCCCCTTTCCCCCGGCTTGAGCGTGGGTTTTACAGGTCCCTGGGTTACCCATCATTCTCTCCTCTTCCCTGGTGTGTTCCACTTTCACTTCAAAACCTGCCAGTGGGCACAGCGGGGTCTCCCCTCACTCTACCAGCTCCCAACCCCCGTGCTGAGCAAACAGCCAGATCGACACCACCCCTCCAAGCAGCAACTTTCTACCCCAAAACGAGCCAGAGGTGAAATCCTGCCCCCACCATCACACCCCCACCACCTGCAGCAGACCTCAGCAGCCCCTCTGCTCCCACCCACCCCTGGCTTGACCAGGGGCTCCAGCCCCATCCCTCGCTCAGCACCGGGAGCCGTGCTGCGGGCGCTCAGATTCCAGGCAAGAAGTTCCCAGTCTCCTTTGCCTTTTAAGGAAACATCTGAGTGGGTTTGAGGGTTACAAACGCTAACAAGCAATGGCAATGCTCATTTGAGTCTATTTAGAGGAAATGGGAAGGCATTTCAGTTCATCAAAACACTGGTGATTAATCAGCCAAGTACCAGGCTGTTTTCATTAGGCTTATTTTTAAAGGTCTGACACGCTGTGTAAAAATATTCCCCTAATAATGGTGCTTGCAGCAGAGGGAATGGCACAGGGGGGTGCAGTGGCTCTGGTTTCTAGGTACCCAAGGTAAATATGTCAGTGTGGTGGTGAGGAGCGAGCGGGCAGCACTCGAGATGGCCATGGAGAGGGTCCAGGGCTGGATGGAGACAGCCTGGCTGGTGGCCTGGGCTGCAGGAGGAGGCACACCAGTGACTGTGGGGACAGCCAGGGTTTCAAGAGCAGGGGAAGGAGGCCTTTCTCCTTCTGCATCACCCTGAAGCAGCAACATGCTTCATTTCCAGCCCAGAGGTGGGGACTGAGCCCCTCACCTGTGAGCAGAGCTGGGGCTGGTGTCACCACCCAGGGATGGCACCTGCAGTGAGGCCAGGTGGCCAGGCACACCGAGAGCCTGGCAATGGGTGCAAAGGCAGGAGGGGATGAAGGCTCTCTTCTTCTTGGGCACAAGAAGGCCCCACTGGGTGTCAGTGTGCAGGGACAGGGCAAGGCAGCAGCGTCCTCATCACACACATGCCTCCTGTCCAGCCTTCTGCTGGGGCAGATGTGGCTCTTCCTTCCACGAGGTGCTTTGGGACATCACTGAGCATCCTTGCGCCCCCCAGCCCTGGAAACAGGGCACATCTTGGTGAGAAAGGCCACCAGCTCGGTGACAGAGGAGGTGGCATCACCTGCTCCTTGCAGCCCACTGGAGCATGGGGGTTCTGGCCTTGGGGCACTGCTGAGAGCCCCATCCCTGGTCCTTGGAGTTCACCGCATCGAGGGGCTGTGTGGACGCAGGGACAGGCTCTGTTGGGGTCTGGCATATGCCTTCCTGTCACCTGTTTAGGTCCACACAGGAGAGCCAAGAAATCTCTTAGCTAAATAAACAACCTTCTCGCCCCAGATGGCATCTGTTTATGTGCCAGGTACAAACAGTCCCCACGCTGCCCCGCTCACAGCCAGGCCAGTCCCTTCCACAGAGAAAAACAGCCCCCAGGGGCCAGCAGTGCCCTGGGAAGGCAGTTGCCTTCCTCAGCCCCTGGGCTGAGGAAGGCAACACAGGCTGGACATTGTCTGGATGAGGAGGCCACCACCAGAACAGGGTCTCTGGACTCTGGTTTGGGGGTGAAGGCACAGTGCTGTCCTGTTTCTTACAGGCACCTTTCAGGTACTGCAAGGCAGCTATGAGATCCCCCTGGATCTTCCCTGGCTGCAGTGTGGCCCCGTGGCAGCTCCCACGGGACAGAGGTGCAGAGTTGGTGACAGTGAGTCTGGAGGTCGGGGCTGTAACACTGTTGGTGTTTTCCTCTTGTCAGGAAAGCCGAGAGAGCGAGAAGAATAAAGGAGACAAGAATGAAGAAGAAAAGGGAAAGGATGCTCCTTCCAAAGACCTGGCCCGGACACGAGACACAAAAGTGGGGAAAGAGGCTAAAAAGGAAGAAAGTGTTCAGAAATCAGACTCAAAAGCTAAAGCTGAGGGTGAGAGCAAGACCAAAGGTGAAGCCATCAACAGCAAGGTCAAGGCCATGGAGAAAAAGCTGATGGGGAAGGACAAAAAAGAAGAAGAGAAGGGCTCAGCGGTGAAGGACACGGGGAAGGATAAAAAGGAGGAAGAAAAGGGCTCAGCATTAAAGAAGGATGCAAGGAAGGATAAAAAGGAAGATGAGAAGGGCTCAGCAGCAAAGAAAGAGACAGGGACAGACAAAAAAGAAGAAGAAAAGGGTTCTGTGTTGAAGAAGGGCGCAGAGAAGGACAAAAAGGAGGAAGGTAAGAGTTCTGGGTTTAAAAAGGAGGCAGAAAAAGACAAAAAGGGAGAAGATAAGAAAGAAAATGATAAAAAAGAAGAGGACAAGAGTTCAGCTGTCCAAAAGTCCAAAGCAGATGAGAAGGAGAAATCCCAGCCAGAGGCAGAAAAGGCAGTGGAGGAGAAACAGGAGGCCAAGGTGGCAGCTGAGAGCAGCCCCACCAAGCCCACCAGCAGCAGCAGCTCCTCGGATCAAGCCAAGGATGACGAAGCCTCCAGCATCTTCGATGAGCTTATCGAGAAGGTGAAGAACAACGACGCCGAGGTCACCGAGGTGAATGTCAACAACTCAGACTGTATCAACAACGAGACCCTCGTGCGCTTCACCGAGGCCCTGGAGTTCAACACCGTGGTCAAGCTGTTCGCCCTGGCCAACACCCGCGCCGATGACCACGTGGCCTTCGCCATCGCCATCATGCTGAAGTCCAACAAAGTGCTGACCAGCATCAACCTGGACTCCAACCACATCACGGGCAAGGGTATCCTGGCCATTTTCCGGGCGCTGCTGCAGAACAACACGCTGACGGAGCTGCGCTTCCACAACCAGCGGCACATCTGCGGCGGGAAGACGGAGATGGAGATCGCCAAGCTGCTGAAGGAGAACACCACGCTCCTGAAGCTGGGCTACCACTTCGAGCTGGCTGGGCCACGCATGACAGTCACCAACCTGCTGAGTCGGAACATGGACAAACAGAGGCAGAAACGCCTCCAGGAGCAGAAACTGGCACAGGAACGAGGGGAGAAGAAGGATCTCTTGGAGGTTCCCAAGCCTGGAGCCTTACCAAAAGGGTCTCCCAAGTCATCCCCGCAGCCATCGCCCAAGGCTTCCCCCAAAAGTTCTCCCAAGAAAGGGGGGGGTCCTGCTGCACCACCTCCTCCTCCTCCTCCACTCGCCCCACCGCTGATCAACGAGAACCTGAGGAACTCGCTCTCACCGGCCACGCAGAGGAAGTTGGGAGACCGAGCGCTGCCGGTCCAGGAGAAGAACTCACGGGACCAGCTCCTGGCAGCCATCCGCTCCAGCAACCTCAAACAGCTCAAGAAGGCAAGTGCAGGGCCACAGTGGGGTCACCTCCAGGCAGCACCCGCAGGGTTAGTCTGTGGGCTGAGATCTCAGGTCACAACCACCATCACTTGGGTAGTTTGGAGATGAGGGGGGGTCCTTCTCCAGTGCAGGGTACAGAGCTGGGATTCCATGGTCCCAAGCCCAGCACAGAGCATGTGGCAGGAGCAGATCCATCCCTAGCAGAGCAGATGGGGTCAGCAGATCCATCCCTTGGCAGAGTCCCTGGGGTGGGCAGATCCACCTCATTCCAGCAGCCAGGTTTGGCTCCAGGGTTTGGGACACAAGGAAGGAGCCAGCTTCAACCCACAGCCCCAGGGATGGAAATCCAGGAGCTCCCCATGCAGAAAAGGAGCAGTGCCCAGCCACAGCGGGGGAGGCTCACAATGACCCTGCCTGGAGCCGTGTCCATGCAGGCAGCACTGTGGGCAGCGGGTCCCCAAGGGCTGTGGCTCACTGATGTCTTGCTGCCACCTGGCACAGCTGACCCCACACCTGGGGGGGTGGGAGGTAGCCCAGGCTGGCTGGAGAGCCTGTGTCTCCAGTGCTGGTCCCAGCACAATGCCTGGAAATGTGTCACTCTGGTGGTTTGTGTGTCTGGCCAGGCTGGTCATGAGCTGGAGCGTGGGGACATCCAGCCTGGCCAGGAGGAAGAGATGTCCCCAGGGCTTCAAGCATCCCCAACAGGACCAGAGAGACGGGTCCAGCTGCATCACAACGTGTCCCAAGGCCACTCCAACATACCCTCCCATTGCTCCCCGCTCCTCCCAGTAACGGGGTGTCTTCTCCGGCAGGTGGAGGTACCGAAGCTGCTGCAGTAGGGTGCGGGACCCCCTGCAGCCCGACGTGGCAGCCCCCCGGCCGCTCACCTCTCTCCTGTTTCCATGACCAGCCCCTCCGGGAGCCTGCAGTGACCAACGCCGGAGCGGGGCTCTCGCCGGGCCGGCCGGAGGAAGGGCCAGCACGGACGCGGGGTGCGGAGCGGGAC
>VXBZ01011992.1:2527-15876 GCA_013399135.1 Heliornis fulica
TGACCTCAGCACCCCTGTATGTCACAGGTTTTGGAAGGCTCACCATAGGGTGGGGTGGGGTGGGGTGGGAGGAGTGGAGAGGAGACAACTCTGTGCCACCAGAAACATGATGGTCCAAAACACTTGGTGCAGTTATTGGACTTCCAGTCCACCGTGTGACAAAAAAAAATAAATACTGCACAATCTAGCACAAGCATCACACACTGGGATTGTTACCTGTACTGGGACATCTTCTCCAAAGGGAAAGGCTATTTATGTCTAGACCTAGTAAATGGAGTGGGTCGTTGTTCCTCCTTCCTCAAGCTGCTGTCCTGGCTAGGGGATATGCCCACATAACTTTGTGGATCACCAGGAAATCCCTGACTCCTAAAGGAGTTTTTGTTTGTTTTAATAAAACATGTATACCTAGCTTTAGGTGATTAGGTGAAGCTGAAGGACCCAAAAAGAAGGCCATACTCTCAGAGTGAGTAGCCAAGTGACCATCAATTACATGGTTAGTGTTTCATCTCTCCAGGTTTTTTGCTCTTTTTTGGACCTGTAACTCAAAATGCACTTCAGTTCTATGAAGCCAACAGCTTATTTGTTTCTTCTCTTCAGAGTCTGCATGTGACGATGAATAAACCAAAAGGTCACTTCCATTAATGCTCTCAGGGCAAAGTTCCCCAGCTATAAACTCAACAAAGCTGTAAACAAAAACAGGGCAAACCAGCCAAGTTTGCAAAACTGCAGATTAGCAGGGAGGGTGTGGCACACACCTGTGGATCTGGATGGCCCAAACCATCTGGTTGGATGGTCTCATCTAGCCCTCATCTGACCCAAAGGACAAAGCCCCCTTTTGAGCTATACACCTTGCAAATGGAGTGAGCATGCAAGAAATTCACCAGAGATCACCAATGTTTAAGAAAAAGGGAATTATGTTATCACACACACCCACACCCACGAGTGAGGGATTCTTATTAGCCAGAACGCCTTATTAAGAAAAAGGCTAATGGTCAGATTGCTGTTCTTCTGAAATTTCATGTCTTCTCTATATTTGGATGTCTCTAGCAGATCTCTGCTCCATTTGCAGAGATTTTATTAACAGCAATTCTTTCTGTGTTTTCAGGTCCCCAATCCACACATGAGAAGACATCGGGACTATCACCAAAAGCAGTGGATTGCCACCCAAAAGCACTTCCTGTGACCTGTCAGTCTGCCATCGCTGAATCCATTTAATCTGGTGGAAAGGGCTTTAAAGAGCCACTGTCTAGAATGATAGCACATAACTGATAGATCACATGGCAAAATTATTTTAATATGTTCCAGGCATATTGTTGCAGTGATGTTAATACAGCGATTAATCTGAATCACTGTGCCTATGGTCTTCAATCTTCAATTCTCTCATGGCTACATGCCAGATTTTTCTGGCTTTCAACTGCAAGGCTTTCGACAACATCAGGACAAAGAAGTACACAATATGGTCCCAAGTAACTAGTTAAGTATTTGAAGCTGTTGCCAGCCTTTTGTGAGCTCAGTTTAAAATTATGTATAGGGAGGAGGTTTGAAGCATCTTAGATGTGACAGATGTTGAAGAAATAGAGAATCATCTGAAAAAAAAAGAAAGAAAATAAGAAAAAATAGAAAAAAATGCAATATTCTACTGAATATAAAGACAGTATATAAACAGGCATGCACATACACTATTCCTCTGTTCCTGAAGTTAGTGCACCATTAACAAGAAATTATCCAATTATTAAAGAATAGGCTAAGTTTCCTAAATCTTCAGTTGTAGGGAAATAATTTATTCTGATCTGTAAAATCTTAGCTGTAAAGCAGAGACAAAATTCAATGTTCTGTTTAAATACTTACATAAATCTGGAGAAAAGTTGGAAGACAACTTTGGTAGCATCTTCATTGAATCAGCATTATATATTTAAGGAAAAACTGTATTTTGAAGAGACTAAGGGGGCAAAAAAAGAAGTTAGGGCATCTGTAATACTGAAGCAATCTAAACTAGTGCTGCAGAATAGCAAAAATCCAGGAGAAAAGATTAATGTCTGAAGCTCTTTTGTAGACAAGAAGAATATTAACTTCTTCTGTTATGAATAAATGAATCCCGACTTATTCTTTGTCTACTAGTTTTTATGCACTGTTACCATAATCACATAAACCTTTTTTCAAATAAAGTTAGATATAGCATAAGACTTCCCTTTCAGTGCCATGATCAGAGAAACTCTGTGAATGAAGACAAAAAAGCAGCGAGATTCCAATTACTGCATGAAACATGCTAAATCTGTCAAAACTAGCTACTCAGATTACTTATAGACCCAGAAAACCTTGGAGGATGGAAGATGAAGGTGAAGTGAAAACTCAGATGTGGAGCAGTACCCTTTCCACAAGCCTCCACATCTGATCCCAGAGCATGTCCTTTATCAGCCAAATTGTCCTTTTCTTAATCTCTGAATAGATTAAGAACAAAGTTTTATTTAAAACAAGAGTCAAGTATAAAAATGTAATTCTTCACACAAGTTTAAGAGGCAGTCTTATCTGTCTTGCTGAATGAATTTTAACTTCCTGATGTAGATGTATGGGGATACAAGAGAAAAACTGAGTAATGTGCTGGTGCCTTGGCTTAAAAACAAAGTTTTATAGAAAAGCTGAAAGAATAAGAATTTTGCAATGAGGAAATTGAAGCTACTTGTCAGAAATTAAAGCTAAAGAGACCAGACATGAAGCTGTTCTGTGTAAAAATATTTTATGGGATTCTTTTCTATATCTTCAGTGTATCTATTATTTATGGCAGGCACATATACACACATATACAATCAGGAAACCTTTTATGGACATGTAGATCAAACTGTTGTTCAAAGGAGTGAATTAGGACAAGCTTAATAATCCTGCACTGAAGTAATCCCCTGTATGCCTCAGTCTAGCACACCGGAATTCGTCCTTTTCTTGAAAACCAACACATGGAAAACTCTGTTTCTGCATTGTTATGGGGCTTCTGGTAAGATTCCACAGTGAGCCCAAAGAAATAAACCAAAAAGAAAAAAAGTCTGCCCTTAACCCTGACCTTCCTGAGCATATCCCCATAGTAAAAATAATTACCAAAACACAGATTCCCTCTCTATTGAAATCACCTGCCTTTCATTTCAGAGGTTGCACACTGGAAGAGTTGTCATTTTCTTCTTTGACCTCTGGTCAGTCTGAATCTGCATCTATCCAGGAAATATGTGATTCCAGGGGACACTCACGGGCCAATCCTTCTCATGGGAATTTCCCTACAATGAGCAATGTTTTGCAATGGGAGATTCCCTTTGTGGTCACTACAGTGGGAGATGCCCTGCCCCATCCAATCCAGACTCTTAGCATGGTGTGAGAGGAAATGGTGAAGGATGTGGGACAGGTACTGAAGCCCCCAGCACTGAGGGTGCACAGAAAGGTTGCCACTGTAGCTACTGACTTCCAACTTCCTTGGCTGCCCTGTATGTGACATTCTGCAGGAGGAGAGGGAGAGGGAGAGGGAGAGGGANAAGTGATACCTGGTGTGAGGGTGTGATGGGTGTATGAGGAGAGGACAGGAGAGGAGAGGAGAGGAGAGGAGCCTTTTAAAGACATCAACCACAGCAGAAAATCAAATGCTAAGCCTAGTCAATATATTCCTGAATAGAGAACAGAACTTCTGTTTAGGGACAGGGAAGCTGTACTCTGAAGCTATTGTTTGTTATAAAAATATTGTCAGAATAACCATCCTCTCTGAAATTAATTCATCATGGACAAATGTGTTTATCTAGAAGTCCTGCTTTCTTACAACATTGGATTTCTTGGCAAAAGTGAATAGCAGCCTGTGGGCCATGGTATTGTGTGAGAATGTCAGAGTGCTAAGCAAGTGCGCTACTTTGCTGAACCTCTCCAAGACTTATTAAAAAAATCTTAGATAAATGCTTTTATAGCACTCTAGCTAACTCAAAAGATGGTATTTAATAATTTCATTATTAAAATTTATTTCTAACATATTAAAAAGGTCATTTTCATAAATATTGAAAAGTACATATTCATAAATATATATCTATAATTTCTATATGATAAGTGAGTCATATTCAATGTTACATCTACTGATTCCACTGAACTAATTAGGAACTAATTTTGATCCTGAAATCTGTTTTCTTATTCTATACTAGCTAATATAATTATTAGCTCCCTCCACAAGCAAAATTGCATTTACCTCAAAATTGATTATCTAGGAATATCTAGGAATAAATTATGTTGTTTTGGCTTGTTTCAACAAGTTGAGACATTTGCACATTTTTCCACCAACATCCTTTGCGGAAGTCTCTGATCTAGAAGTTTATCTGAAAAGGTATGGATCCTTTGTGTGTACTTACTGTACTAACACAGAAAAATTTTTCTTCCATAACATGTCTAAGCATTCGGGGGGAAGGATGGTATGGAGGGTGGGGTGATGTACAAGAAATATTATGTTAAAGCATGTTTTTTAGGGCCCTTATACTTGCATACAAAGTAAGTGTATTTTATGGGTTTAAAAAAAAAAAAGTCAGATTACGTTTTGGTTTCTTGTGAGAAACATACATATAGTATCCAATGTAAGTTAAGCTTCTACATTGCTTCTATACTTAGATCCTTACAGAAAGGTATTTGCAAGCCTTCAGTTGTGTGCTGTCATTCAGCTCAACCCAAAATTCAGATGCTGGTACATATCGAGTCAGACTTCCTCATCGCTTAGCACCTTTATGAAAAAATTCCATGAGTCTTCTATAAGGCTCATCATTTTTCTATGATAGCTCAGCACTTCTGTCCTTTTCTGCTCAGGACTGTTTCAACCAATTCAGAATTCTATTTCAAGATTTAAAAGTTATTTTCAAGCAAAAGAAGAAAAAGTATCAATAAGTGATTACCATAATTATTTTTGTGCCTTATTTTATCGCAGTTATAGCTTCACTAATATTTAAATACACATACTTGACCTTATTTTGCTCTGATGATAAGCAACTTAATAGCCATTTCCACACTGCAATCTTAGCATTGTCCTTGCACTATACGTTTACCCTGCCTTCCACAAATCAAATAAATCGCTTATACAACATACCCAAGCTAAAAGCACTGAGCACAACCTGACTTCAACAACTCAAGAAGATTTACTTTAGGCTTTAGACCTTCCTGCTTTATTTCTTAGATATTCTGCATACTGTTTATTAAATAAAGTTGTTAACAGTAGGTTGTAAAATCTAAGGATGCTTTAGCGCACTGTATTTTAAAGCTAAAGAGCTGTTCCTATGATGATCTATCAATGATAAAAATAAAATAAGAGTTATGTTTTTATCACTTCTAAGGAAATATACAACCTATTTCAAAATACACTGCCACTTACAGAGGAAGAGGCTGTCTTCACTGCCAGGCAGTAGTTCAGTTTTCAAAAGTCTTGGTGAAGGCAAAGAGCAAAGACAGGGAAGAGAGACACATCCTTGGTGAGTAAAGAGAAAAGTCACCTCGTAAGGGAAACACTGCATTGGCTAACATGAAGATACCTACTTCTGTGGCCTTTCTGAGAGGCTTGTATTGACAAGAAGACAGTTTCAGTTTTGACTGAACTAACACCTTCCAGGCATATCAAGAGCAGAGATTATTTTCATGAAGTGCCAGACACAGCCCTGTTCTTCACCCCAGGGCAAAGGGTCATCCTTAAAGTGCATTATAAGGAACCAAGAGACCAATTGGGCCTTCTAATTTTTCTGGTAATGGTTTGACAGGTGTTCCCAAAACCTGCAGTGTCAAGTACCAACTCAAGCATCCCACAAATCTCAAAAGGACAAAAAGAAATGTAGTGTCTATTTACAGTTTTGTGCACACACTTGATTGAATCCTCCTGCTCTTGCTCACTAAGTTTGTCAGTGACAAGCTCTTAAGACCTGGGCTGTCTTCTTGCACATGTTTACAGCAACTTGAAAATGCAGATCAGTTTTCAAGTTAGGACCCTTAGGTACTTCTGCAGTAAAACTGACATCCTAGTGGTCAGAGACTAACCTAGCTAGATTATGACCTGTCAACAACCTGAGGCAATATCCAGCCTGATATCCAGCATGACAAGACAAGCTCTAGGAGCATGTACTTGTTTTGGTCTAAGCACACGTGGAAGGCAGGACACAGAATAGAATCATAGAATCACTTGGGTTGGAAAAGACCTTTAAGATCATTAAGTCCAACCAGAGCCTAAGCCTGCCTAGTCCACCGCCAGATCATGTCCTTCAGCATATCATCTATTCACCTTTAAAATAACTCCACCACTTCCCTGGGCAAACTGTTCCAATATTTAACAACACTTTCAGTAAAGAAATTTTTCCCAATTTCAAACCTAAATCTCCCCTGATGAAGGTTATAACCATTTCCTCTTGTCCTATCACTTGTTACCTGAGAGGAGAGACCAACTCCCACCTCTCTACACCCTCCTTGCAGGTATTTGTAGAGAGCAGTAAGTTGTCCTCTCAGCCTCCTTTTCTCCAGACTAAAAAACCCCAGCTCCCTCAGTTGCTCCTCATAGGACTTGTGCTCCAGACTCTTCACCAGCTTCATCGCCCTCCTCTGGACACAACTCAGCATCTCCACGTTCCTCTTGTAGTGAAGGGACCAAAACTGAACACAGTACTTGAGGTGTGGCCTCATCAGAGCTGAGTATAATGGGAGAACCACTTTCCTACTCCTGCTGTTCACACCATTCTTGATACAGGCCAGGATGCTGTTGGACTTCTTGGCCACCTGGGCACACTGCTGGCTCATGTTCTGTCAACTAACATCCCCAGGTCCTTCTCCTCCAGGGAGCTCTCCAGCCATTCCAAGCCTGTAGTGCTGCCTGGGGTTTTAGTGATCAAACTGCAGGACCCAGTACTTGGCCTTGTTGAACCCCATAAAACTGGTGTTAAAACATAAAACTGGTCCATCGATCCAGCCTGTCAAGGTTCCTCTGCAGAACCTTCCTGCCTTCCAGCAGACTGACACTCCCAAATAATTTGGTGTCATCTGCAAACTTACTGAGGATGCACTCAATAGCCTCGTCCAGATCATCAATGAAGATGTTAAACAGGACTGGCCCCAGCGCTGAGCCCTGGGGGACATCACTTGTGATGTGGCGCCAGCTGGATTTAAGTCCATCCACCAGAACTCTCTGGACCTGGCAGTCCAGTCCACACAAGTGGATGAATGTTACTTCTGATCCTGTATAGTTATATTCCTACTGACAGACAATTCAGTTTTCTTGTTCTGCAGACCTAGGGAGACATTAACCTGCTACATTTTTCTCCCAGTTCTCATTCTTCCACTTTTGACCTGCACTGTTTCTCATAGAAAATGGAAAAATCTGCTGAAGTTGGAGATTCTGCTAAAACAAATAAACAAACAAAGAAACAGCCATCGCATCACAAAATAGTCCTTCTTTTAGGCTGAGAAGGTTGTAAAACCCCCGTGTTGCTGCAGATGTGAGCCAAAGTATCTTGCATTGGCAACTACACTGAAGAGGATTACCAGTGTCCTGGACACCAGAAACTGAGAGAGCACGGCTTATGAAAAGCAGGGAAGTGCAACTGCTCATTCCATGGTTTTAAAGCTTGTGAAATGACTAACATTTGACTTAAGCAACAGTAACATTTTCCAGCCTTTGTCAGAACAGCTGACACCCATTTGGCACACTCTGCATTACTCTAGTGGTGCAAGTCAATGGAGGCTGAAACTTGGGTCAGCACATGCAGCTGCAACATGTTTGAACTCCCCGAGGGCATTAACTTAGTTCACTCTGCCTGCAAGTCAGGCAGCATGGGCTATGTCACAGGCAGTGGCCTAGAAGTACTGAGGCTGCTGGGCTGCACTGCTGTCACTTCACAGATGTCGGTACCACCTAAATGTTTCTCTGGCTGTGGTGCTGGCCCACATTTACAGCTCAAATTGGCAGTACAAATCCTATAACACCAGGAGGAGGGCCAAGGAGTGCAAAGACAGTATTCAGACAGGTCTGAAACTCACTGAACAAAACAGAAGGCCTCTTCTGGCTAAGAACATTTTGATTTCAAAAGAAGCATTCTTGCATGATATCACTGTCCAGTCCACTGTTTTGTGGAACTGGGATAATTTGTAGCATGATATTTATGGTATGATTTTCTTAAAATTACATGCGTGCAGCAGTCAGTAGCAGTTACCAGTTTCTGCACAGCATAGCTCTGCATCCAGCAGGGATGGGAAAGGCCATGGGTGGGAAGCACTTAACACTGGGAAGAAAAAGCAACATTAGGAAACTCAAACAGCAATCTTGACACTTCTGAGTGTGCAGGCTCCTCAACTCATCTTGTGTTGTGCAATGCAAAAGACTATTTTCTTCACACTTAACACTCTGCTTCCTTCACACTTCTTCTCTTGGGCTAGACCCTCAGCAGCTGTAAATCAGCTTCCTGGTGCTGCAGTCACCTGTTTCTGACAGTCAATGCCAGATAAGGGTTTGGCTGTAGGTCATTTTTCTGAAGGCACAGCAACACTACCAAAATGCGCCAAAGGCCATAAGCTCCTCTGTGTTCCCTCTTCTATCTCTCGTGGCCATAAAGCTGAGCACCTGCAGTTTGTTAGGAAAAACGTGTGTCAGTTTTTTAAGTTTTTTAAAAAGTTTTTTAAAAGTATGATGGTACAGTGAAGAGAAAAATCACCCATATCTTTTCTGTTTGTTGTTGGGGCCCTTTGTCATTCTCACACAGTGTCAACTCACTGCCCCATGGAGGGAGAAAGCTTGCTGGACACAAGCCATAGCCTCAGTGGGATGTTTCCACCCACCCAGCGAAGCGGAACAGGCCCATTGCTGTCAGGCCAGAGCCAACACACAATATTTCATGCAACTATTTTTCTGGTGGAATCAAATGGATTGGTATTTAGGACATCTGCCGGAAGCAAGACACCCTTTGTGGGAGTCTACACGACTCAGCTAGCCTCATACTGCCAGTTGCTGAAGCCACAGCCTGGGACTGTTTTTCAGGTCTGGTTAATGGCAGAGAAAAAAATAAGCCCCAGCTTGCTTCAAACTGATATCAATCATTCTTGGCATTACCATGTTAGGTGCGCCTTGTGCAAAACCCAAGAACCTATGATATCTTCTAACTCAGTTCCCTGCTTCCCCAGATCCTAATTTTGAGTGAGGAGCCAGAGTGAACACATGGTTATGGCAGGATCTCACCACCTGCCTCCTCTAATTATAGGGGAGTCCTGGTCCTGGTCTGTATTTGCAGAAACCCCCTTCCCCCCACGCACAAACATTCAAGCTCACTTTGAGCAAGTAAAACTGTTTAACCGTCAATGTCAGGCACTGGTTCCTTCATGGAAACAAGATATAAATAATAGACCTTGATGGTCCCTAAGTCTTTTCACATTAACCCTTGTATTATTTCCATAGCTGATTCTTAAGGTTAATTTTGTGACATGAAATACAATAATTAGGGCCATCTGCTATCCTAAACCCACATACCCACACAAGTACAACAGTATCCATCAGCATCAATGAGTGCTCCAGGCACAAAGGGTTGGTGGTCAAACAGTAGAAAGCTTTTTTGACTGACCCATTCAACCTAGACTGAGGGAAGAAAAACTTTGTCATGGTCTTATCACTCTTCTGCTTCCAGCAAAGACACTTGTCACTTGTTCTTGAGAGAATACCCTCAAACTCTCTCTGGAGGTTTTGTAAAATTCTTCAGGAAAAGGCAACCTAATGTCTTCGTGCAAAAAAAAAAAAAATTTTAGAAAACAGGTATTTCATTTTTTATGTGACATGGGAACACAGGGGTTCCTCTAGCTTCATGACTCAACAGAAGTTTGGATTCATGCAATGTGATTGAAGGGTAGAGTCAAATGTGTGGCTTACCTACCATGGAAAGAAACCCTCTTACATCTTTTCCTTTGCTCATCTGCTGAGTGAGGATGTGCATAGTCTGCAAGGGAGCCAAGCTGAGGAATGAAGACCACCCAGATGATCCTATGGTTAATACCCTCCCTATCATCCAACCCGTATATCTGTGGCTGAGGAGATCGCTCACTGGCCTCTGAGTGGCCTCCAAGGACCTTCACCTCAAAGGTACCATGTCTTTCCTTGGCAGGACAGTACCATGAAATTGGTTTCTTCTTTACTGAATTCCAAATCCAGAACTGCATTTTTTGTTCTGAACTATGGTTTACTGAAGTGTGGTTTAAAAAGGTCATACGCTATTTCAGATATGTAACAAGCAAAATGTATTTGGAAAATCAAAGAAAATGAAAACCGGATTATTATACTGAAATACCCAACAGTTATATGCAAGCCCTTCATAATATGTGGCAAAGAAAAAAGGAGAGGACAGGCAGAAACCTCAAGGAAGCATAAATCGAGGGGAAAGGAGGAGAGAAGATCACAGAAACCTGAGCACTCTGTAAGAGGCCATCCCTTCTTTCTCTTAGGGCAAAATCACTACCCTGTCATTCCCTACAAATGCTTATCTTAAACAGATAAATAAAGCATCAAACCAGTACATACAGTAGTAATACGGATTTCACAGAAATCACTCCCAGTGCTTCACTATCTCTGCATGTAACGTCTTGCCTAAACCTTTCTTCTCTGACTTTGTATTTGCTTCTTCATGTCATTTCCACCAGGGACAAGAAAATGAGTAGGAATCAATTTAGAGAAATTATACAGCATTTTGAAGAAGGATGGCAGTGTTCATTCTTCACAAGGTCAGTTGTTCTGGCTTAGACGTATAGATTATTTTTTTCTTTTTCCTTTTTTAGGGCCAAATTCATTTCCACATGCACACTACTGGCAAAATATCTGCTGCAGAAAAACATGAGTAACCGTAATTACCTGAAAATCTGTGAAGATTGGGAGGATACTGAAATCTCTCCTGATCCTGTTTAGTAGTGTCCTTATTAGAGGTCTGAATCAGTAAAATCTGGAGAATTGCTGGTGTCTTCGGTCCTGACACCTAGGAACTGATTTGTTATTCTTATCTGTAAGCGTATATGCTGAAGTTTTCAGAAGTATCCCAATCTGGCCAGATAGTTCCTCTCACACAGTAAGCATTTTACCACTGCTGTAATTTGAGAGCTTTTAATCACCAGTGAAACACAGAGTCTATGTACAGGCTGCAGCATAATTGTATTGCATTGCCAAAGAGAAACCAGTTCCTATATAGCACACAGTTTGAGAGTAGTGTCCTGTTGCCGCAGAAGGATGTCAGTCAGTGTGGATGACCACATTCAGCTTGTCCCACATTACCCACACAAACACATACTTGCAGAACACAAAGGGCAGATGCGCCACAGAGAAGGACATTTGATAGCTTCACTGACTTCTGCTGGGTAGCAATGATTTTCATAAATTAAGAACCTTCTCCCTAGACACGTTTGGTTTCCTTCTGCATTTACTGAAATATTCTTCACTGGCTACACACTAAAGGGAAAGACAACCCTTCATATTCAGTCTGATAGCTCCTTTTGGATGTGTTCGTGAAGATATGGTTGTGGAAGCAGGCCTTCAGCTCAGCTTGATTATAAACATTTCAGGACTTGCTAGTAGATAGGGAACAGACAGATTTTTAGAAACTGGAAAAAAATATGTTTTACAATTGTGGTAGTTCTACACTGAATGTATTTAAGATGGCATTACTGCAATTTATGTGGGACAGTTATTACAAGTTAATATTAAGTGTGCTATATGTTTTGCCACAGAAATGGTTTTGATAGTATAGTGGGCTAAACCTTTTCAGACTCTCTTACATCCCCTACCCAACAAATGGTAATAATTCTTTAAAAAAAGTGTGGTATTTGTCTTTCACTGAGATACTAGTCACAATATTTAAACTATGACATAAAGATAGGACTGCAAGCTGATCTAATTATGGGGAAGAAAAAAAATCATATCCAGACATAAACTGGCTATCACAGCTTAAATGAAAGTAAGTCAGGTGAATTGTTTTAATTATTTTCTGAAAAGACAAATTGTTTTTTCTTCAGGTATCTGCAGCAAGAAAGTGAACAAAAATACTTCTGTTAGCAAGGCATTAACAAGCAGAATTTCAGCATTAGAATTTTCAGATTTTGCTGTGAAAGGACATAGGAAACTCCAAGCAGAGGTAGTCTGCGCACAAACTTTAATGCTTCAAATTTTGTATATCAGCATTCTGCCAGTCACAAACATTCAGGCTGATGCTACAAGGCCTGGAACCTCTGGGTGGTCTGCTTACCAAAGCCTCCCATCTGAAATTGCCCCACACCACCTAACTGTACTGACCACATGAAAGTTTGATGGAGCAGGACACAACCTGCTACAAATTCTGATCTACAGAAACACAGAAGGACATTCACAACTTACCACTCATGGCCAGATTGTATGCAATGGCAGCTCTGTTCTCTTACAGAACCATCTTAAGTTTGAGTTTTGCAAGAATCACTTTTCATCTTTTGATTTTGTATATGCAACACATCCATCATCTGCATTGCACAATATTTTCCCTGGACTAAAAAGGGAAAAAAAAAAAAAACAGATAGATGATTTTTCAGAGTAGTATGTGCCTTCCTTTCTCTTCTCCATGACTTAATGCTATTACTTTCCAAAAGAATAGGGGCACACATCCAACATCTCACAGCCCCAAGAGACTTTCCTAAGCAAACTGCTCAACTTCATTGCTCTTCAATGTCTCTGCATAGCTGGACCAGAACATGTCGTTGAGTCTCTTACTCATATCCCATCTCTGTGTGTGATCATAGGCATTCCTCATCAGTGTTGAAAGGTACTGTCAGCACTGCTAAGGTTTCTTTTTCATTCCTTGCCTGACATGCTTAAAATGGCAAAAGCTCTAGATGCAAGGTCCATTTGGAAAAAAAAAATCACAATTCCAACACAGTCCAAAGGAACTACTACACACAGAAATTTCCCCCGTTGCTTTAACAGAGGTCCCTTGGACATCAGTGCTAGCAAACCCTCTCCAGTGTGGACAAGATATCATGTTCATTTTTCTTACTTTCATTATTGGGTCNAATGCCTAAAAAACCTCAGTGGGACTTTCCAGTGTTGGCAAATCCCTGGAAAGTTCTACCTGCCTCCTACTCTCTCCTGGCAACAGACTGTAGCAAGCTACATGTATAGTGTATCTATTATGTCAACATGCAAGGTTTAATGTATATGTTATGAGGAAGGAGATACAACAAAGTAAAAGGCAAGTATTTAGCTCAAGAGGACTCCTCTGCTACATTCAGCCAGTTCCAAATCCAGCTCTGAGCAATAACAAAAAAATTTCTTTTCCCTTTCCTTGGTAGTTTTACATGCCTGTACACAAGTCCTTAGGGATTTTCTGTAACCC
>VXBZ01011998.1:2426-240665 GCA_013399135.1 Heliornis fulica
GGGGGGTGGGGTGGGCAAAAATCTGAAAAAGAAAACTATTAACTAATTTTCTAGAGAAAGAGTGCTTTGGGGTTGAAAATGTAAAAATATTTTTCAAGTAAGATGTTATAATCTTCCAGCCTTTTACAAAGACCTTACAGCTAACCTACCTTTCAGAAAAGTATCTTGCACTGATTTACAACTAAGAAAAGTGGTTTTCCCTTCAGCTTCTTTTAATTTCAAGTTGAAAAGTTAGTTCATAGGTTTCACTCTTCTTCACATTTAAGTTAAGACATAAAGTCTATTCACATTATAGTATCATAGAATCATAGTGTTGGAAGGGACCTTCAAAGGCCATCTAGTCCAACCCTCCTGCAGTGAGCAGGGACATATTCACTAGATCAGGTTGCTCAGAGCCCCATCCTGCTGGGCCTTGAATGTCTCCAGGGATGGGGCTTCTCCCACCTCTCTGGGCAACTATTTCCAGTGCCTCACCACCGTCATGGTGAAGAACTTCTTCCTAATGTCTAATCTAAACCTGCCCTGCTCTAGTTTAAAACCATTGCCCCTTGTCCTATCGCCACATGCCCTGGCAAATAGTCCCTCCCCAGTTTTCCTGCAGGCCCCTTTCAGGTCTGAAAGGTTCAGCCTTACTTGTAGGCTGCCATAAGATCTCCCCACTGCCTTCTCTTCTCTACGCTGAACAGTTCCAGCTCTCTCAGCCTGTCTTCATAGAGGAGGTGCTCCAGCCCTTGTATCCTCCTTGTGGCCTCCTCTGGACCCTTCTTCAATAGATCCATGTCCTTCTTGTTCTGAGGGCTCCAGTGCTGGATGCAGTACTCCAGGTGGGTTCTCACGAGAGCAAAGGGGCAGAATACCTCTGTTGACTTGCTGGCCACAGCTTTGCTGATGCAGCCCAGAATATGGTTAGCCACCTGTGCTGATAGTGCACACTGTTGGCTCATGTCCAGCTTTTCATCCACCAATACTGCCAAGTCCTTTTCCACAGAGCTGCTCTCTATCACATCACCTCCCAGTCTACATTGATAATGAGGATTGGCCCTGCCCAAGCGCAGCACCCTGCACTTGTCCTTGTTGAACTTCATGAGGTTTGCACAGACCCACCACTCTGGCCTGACTAGGACCCTCTGGATGACATCCCATCCTGCCGGTGTGTCTACCCCACCACTCAGCTTGGTATCATCCACAAATTACAAATACAGTATAGAAATACAGATTACAAATACATGTTACAAATACACGAGGACAATCCTATAATTTTAATCACTTTTCACACACTTATACAACATGTTAAGGCCTGCTGCATACATTTGTTATTATTCTTTCTAAGGAATTTTAATGTCTCTTTCCATGGCATAAGCACCCCCTTAGTCAGTTCACACCTAATTACAGGGGTTGCTCTTGTGAGATAGAAATTAGTTATTTCCCCTACTATGAACATATCATGCAGCTTCTATTACATTTGCTTTCCTTGACAGGTCAAAGAAAATAGAGAACCATATATAATTCTTGTGATAGATTGCACCTAATTGCTTAATTATGCCAGTTAACATACATGATAGTTATTGTATTGCATTATTTTAGCTGATAACAGATAATATAACTCATCCAGAATGTAAAACTATAATGGAAATAGGCTCATTGTCTCCATATTTTGTACCTTCTGGAAGTACAGTTTTTAGCTGAGACTACTGAAAAGAAGCTGAAGACCCAAGGATCTCAGTTGCTTTGAGCCTTGCTTGAATGGTCTGACAGATAAATCCCTCTCTTTCTTTACTTTAGGAATTACTTCTTAGTGTCATTTGCAGCTCTTTTAGTCTTTTATTGGAGGAGTCAGTGAACATTTGATCAGATTCACTCTTCACTGCTTGCTCTCACAGACTATTCACTTTTCAAATTACTCAATGATATACAGAACTGTCTTACCTCTTCCCTCCTATTTGCATCTTTATGATGATGTTTCCTGCTCTATACATGTATTTCTCCCATCTAAGTCTTTTCATAACTATAATTATCCTATATGCTCTTTGCTGAAAATTTTCCATTTCTACTAATTTGAACCATTTCACAGAAAGCAAATGTTGAACGGGAACTTCTGACATTATTGCTGCCTTAGAACACTGAAGACTGGAGACTATAACATCCATTTGTTATGTTACACTTAGCTTCACATTTGCTTCTGAGGACACGTTTTCCCCTCCATTAACAGTAATATGCTGCTTTAATTTTTGTAAATTATACTTTCTAGGCCTTCAAACCACTGAATACTGAAAAGGTCAGAGTATTATAGTTCACCTACGTAATTTATGATGTCTCATGCATGCTAAGAAGTAGCACAGATTGGGGGTGGGGGAAATTTAAACTCCTTGAAAAAAAAAAAAAAAAACAAACCAAGACAAGGGTGATGTCCAGAAAGACTAACTGTTTAGAGTTTTAGATTTCCTATTGCATTTATGTTACATTTAGATGACAAAATAGGTGCCAATGAAATGTTTCACAAATATTAATTCATCCATATCTTAGTTAATTAAGTATTCTCATAAGAAAGCAGAGTGGGGTGATGTCCCAGTCAGAGCAGATATTCTTACTTACATTCAATAGTTTATTCTCAGTGACGAAGGTCTCATAGTTAGGAATTAGAATCCAGGACTTAACTGAATGCCATGGTTTTCTTTCTATGGCAGAAAAGTATGTATACCTCATGATAATTTTGGAACTTTTTGGTGTGCCACAAGCCTCTGACTTTTGTTATTTCCAGGTTCATTGCAATTCTACAGAAGTCTCTCCAAGCTGCTTAGAAACCAAGTCAAGGCTACAGTGACATTGACTGTGAATAAGTGAAGTTCCAGTTTGGCAATGCAATAAACTGGTACTTAGAGACGCCCGTAAGACTGCAGGTGCAATTGCTGATTTGAATCTATGTTGAATGACTCAAGTCCTGGCTACCCAAGATAACTCCTCTTTTTCAGGGACATGATAATATGGTTGAGTGTAATTGAATAGTTTGAGCCACAGGCTTTCTCGTATAGGAAAACATGAGATGTTCAAGTTTTGCAAGGGACGCTTCAGCTCTTATCTAACTCTTCTTAATCAGCTAGATTCCAAAATGTCTTTTCATGTATCCTGTTGTCTTGGTTGAAGAGAGACTAAGATATTTTTTGGGGAAAAAAAAAAGGGGTAGGAGCTATATTAAACAAGTACATTACAGAAATAATGCAAGACCATGCATCTGTTCTATCAATTAAAAAAAATATTTTCTGTATCTGAACTTAATTTTTCTTATGTAACAGTGGTTAGGTGGTTTTTAGAGGGAAAAGGATGCATCATTCCATTTGAGCAAGTATGGAGCATATCCTGTGTTGCATTTTTTTAATGGCTTTAGAATTCCAAATACAGTTTGCAATGAAATGGTATCTATAAAGGTAATCACAGAATCAACAGCAACTGGCTATTTTGTACCCTTGTGTATCCAGTGGAAAATGGAATTTCGATTATTATGCTTGGCATCTTATTAAACTTTTCTATTCTAATACATTTTTTGCTCAACTTTCCTGTCCTAATACTCACAAGAGAAACTTTTTCTCCCTACCATTTACTTATTCTTGACAGGATGGAATTCACTTATAATTTCTTACATGAAATCACTATTTTTATAAGCTACCATCTCATTTCTAAGCCCAAAACATGTATTTGGTCAAAAATCCTTCAGTGGTATTTTTTGATACTTTATATTTGATTGGTGGAGTAGCACAATAGTGTCTGAGCAACACCAGTAAACAATAACAATAAATTTCAGAAAATCTGAATCTCAATAGTAGCAAAAGTGTATTATTTCATCTTATTAATTATCAAAACAGTTAATTAATTTAGTCATTATATGTTTTGGACACTCCTATATGTTTTTTGAATCACATCTCTGTGGTGTGTACATCTTGGATGGATGCTATGTGCTCACCAAACTGCTCTATCACTCTCTCCCTTATCAGAAGGATGAAGGGAGGAAAAAAATAAGCTGGGAAAAAAACAAACCCACACTCATGGGTTAAGATCAAGGCAGTTTAGTAAAGCAAAAGGCTGTGAATGAAAGCAAAGGGAAAAAGACACAAAAGATTTATTTCTCATGAGCAGATGATGTCCAGCCACTTCCAGGGAAGCAGAGCTTCAGTACGCATAGTGGTTGCTCCAGAAGACAAACATCACAAATAAAAAATTTCTTCCCCCTTCCTCTTTTCTTTCAGCTTTTACTGCTGAGCAGATACCACATGTTCACTTGTTCAGCTTGGGTCAGTGGTTCTTGCTATGTCCCTTCGCAATATCTTGCCCACCCCCAGCCCACTGCTGAGGGGGAGAGTGTTGGAGAGACATCCCTGATGCTGGCCAGCTCTGCTAGGCAGTAGCCAGAACACCAGTGTGTTATCAGCACCTTGCAGTCTACCAATACTAGGAGGGCTGCTATGTGGAAATTCATCATCAAAACAATCTCAGCCTGACACACTGCAATCTCATTCAAAGTATGCTACATAAAAACCCACCCCTCTTATACTGTCAGTACAATAATCCCCCCCAATAGAGTAATTTTGATATCATATTTTGGGAAACAGAAAAGTTTGATAAGTCAGACTATGTCTGAAATTCTTCTGTAGTGATCCACCAAATAAGACCCTAAAGCATCTTTCAAACATCCTTCATCCCCTGTTTCCAAGCCCTGGAAATAGAGACTCAAATTAATAACACCAAAGAAGCAAAACACCCAAGCAGTTGTGTTTTGCAATAGCTAGCAGTCTCAGAACCCTTCATGTGAAATTTCTGATAAACACTGACCATTCACCATGTGGTATCCTTGCTAGAGAGAATTTTAAATACTTTGCAGATGTTGGACATCTTTCTGATCACTTCTCTTACTCCCTGGCAGGTTGTTGTGACAGCAGCAAGATTCATGGAAGTGGGAGACAGGCCTCCTGTGTAAGAATGCCCCAGAACAGAAATAAGAAGAGCTCTAACTCTCACCAGCTAAAGGATCAAAGACCTGTCACAATAACAAAAATGACACTCTGGGTAAACCCATATCATTTGGACGTGGAGATACAGTACCCGAATCTGAGTTATTGCCTTTTCAAAGCAACTTCTAGGTGCTCCACCAGGTATAGCAAAGTGGGATGGACCTAAAGCAAGGTCTGCCTGTAGGTCAAAATATCCCCTCTGTTTTGGACTGAAGTTAAGTTGTATCCTGGAGACAGGAGCCTGAAGGGTGGTAGTGATGTTCCAGCTTCCTTTCAATGGGCAGTAGCATCAACACTGTTTAAAATATTCCTTTAGGCAAAACTCACACTAATTGCAGTTCAGTAGCCTTTATGAGGAGATCCTGGAAGGGGACCAAGGCATGGCAGTTTTCTATATTATCCTACAGAAAAAGGTGACACACACAATAACAAAGTGCTCAGAGACTGTCTGTGGGAAAACATGACTTTGCTATTGGAATTGAAAAAAAAATATTGGAAAGGCCAGAACTGAAAAAATGATCTTTCTATCTTTCTCTCTGAAGAAACCTACATGCATAAAACACTTCTACTACACACACGTGAAAAAAAAAAAAATTACCTCACTTTTTTGTTTGCTTTAGTTTTGCTTTTTTTTTGTTTGTTTGTTTAACAGGAATTAGATATGAAAGAGAGAAGAGGTATTTCACATTTGGTGAATTTTCTCCAAAACTGAAGTTGTTAATTGTAAGGATTGCCAGGCTCTGAGCTCCACAAATAGGTCTTGGTGATGTCCGCCACACCAGGCAGCTCCTGGGGGTTGTAAAAGCAACTCAGCCTTAGATTGCCTTGAGGCCCCATCTCTGCAGACACCTCCTGTGGAGCTGTGTAGATCTCTGGCTTGAGGTACTCTGTGAACTAAGACTGAACCAGGCAGTGCTGCAATAGGCCTTGAATTCCCTGAGTCCAAATTGAGCCATTATTCAGCTGCCTAAAAAAAGGCAAAGGCAAGCTACTGGGTCACCATTTGGCATCAGTGTGCCCAGACAGTGTGGGGACATGCAAGAGCTAGGGCATAAAATAGGGGGGAATACTGTTAATTCTGGCCCAGGCCTGCCCAGTGTCATGTAGATCAAAGAAATAAGCCAAATAAATCTCCTTGCATTCAGCTAATAATTGGGAGCTGCTTCTCCAGCTCTGTGAGGAGACCCTTTCCCCTTGGCCAGGCTGCTGGCTGAGGTAACACGTGGAGAGCCCTGACCTGGAGCGGGGTGAGTGAACATTTGAGATGCTCTAAGTTTGTAGTCTGGGGTGATTGACTAACACATGGGTGGTATTTAGTGCGCTTGTGAGCTGTGATAGTGTGTTCATGAATCTGCTGCAGTTGTAATACTGAATCTTGTGGTAATCGTGAGTTCTCTGTTGAGGGTCATAATACCATATGTCGTGACTCAGTTGTGTTGGCAGTAGTGTGTTTTGTGAGTCTCTGGTGGTTGTGTTAAATGTAGCTGTACTTCTAAACGTCAATAATACATTTCTCCATTGTATCTATAAAACCTGCAAATGATGTATTGAGTCTGCATGAGGATTTTTTTTTTAACCCTGCAGTCAAGTGTCTTTCCATCCCAATAATCAAAGACTCTAATTTTAAACAATCTTATTTATTTTACCAAATTCTTTATACAACAAAAGGCAGAAAAGGTGACTTCCTAGACTTTGTATAATGTTCTGTATTTTCCAAGATGTAGGAAAGTACAGCAGAGAGCATTGACCAAATAGCCTGAATGGCCAATTTTTCTTTGATTTTACTATATCTGTCTTGCATATGAATGGTTTTCAGTAATAAGACCCTTTCAGATGCTTTCTTAGGGACCTACTATGTTATCAGAAAGAGAAAAAAGGTATGCTGAAAATTACAAGTCATGGAACTCTATAATATGATTTAAAAAAAAAAAGTTAAGCTTGTGTGTTATACTTTGAATAAGTGGTACAAAGGAATATGCCCTGTACCTTCAATAGCACAAGCTACCACACAGGACTGTTAATGTTTCCATTTTGACCTCATAGATATATTCAGACAGCATATTATCTACTATTAACACACCCACGTTCAGTCCCACGCTTCCCAAACAAATTTGGCTTAGTGTGAATGTAGGATGGGGTAATTTGACTTTTGCAATCACAGCAGACAGCTGTGAGTGATACATGACATGAAAATGAATTATCCCCGCCCTTGCTCATTGAGAACAGATAGCGCCGTGCAGTTATTATTCTGTGTTGTGGTCTGTGCTTGACAGGTACATGGTATGGAAAGATAAAATAAGCCTTTATTCTTAGTTTTATTAATTACTCCCATAATACAGAAATAGAACTTTAAACAAACAATGTATTTCTTAATTTTCTTTCCGTCTCTCCCCTATCTCTGCTCTTCATCACTATGAGATAATTCCATTGTGCTCCCAGTCACTCATCCTGAGACCTCCCTTTTCCCTTTCCACCCACTATTAGATTGTTGTAAAGTTTCTCCAGTTATTCCTCAGAAAGAAAGATGAAAAAGCAATGTAATGTCCTTTCTATTTCAACCACTACATCTCCCCCTAACTAAGCTTCGTTCCCTCTGAGGCTTTACATTGCAAACTTTCCAACTTATCAGAGCTTTGCCTTCTGCCTTCTGAACTCTTGGCACTAGTCTTCTTGACCCCCTTCCCATTTTGATCCCACACTCCACTCATTTGGAAACTCTCCATTCCTTCTTTGTGAGCACCAACTTCACAGTAACACTTTTTGTCACTTCTTATCCAAGCTGACAACGGTTGCTTGGAGTTCGGTTCCTTCAATTCAGATTGGATATTAGGAAAAATTTTTTCACCTAAAGAGTGGCAAAGCACTGGAAAAGGTTGTCCAAGGAGGTGGAATTGCCACCCCTGGACTGTTAAAAAAACAGGTAGATGTGGCGCTTTGGGAGTGGTTTAGAAGGTATGGTGGTGTAGAGTTCACAGCTGGACTTGAAGGTCTTTTTCAACCATGATGATTCTATGCTTCTGTTCCCTGATCTCTCCATCTTCTCTCTCTACCTTTTTCTCATAGGATGACACTTCAATTTTGCAATTCAGCACATCTCAGTTTCCTTTCCTTCCTCTTTTCTAAGCCCTTCAAGACTTGGCTCTGTTACAACCAAAGTATTTTGATTGTTTTCCAGTGCGCTTTTCTTATTCTGAATGCAGTTTGAACTGTGTCTCAGTGGTAGAGATTTTGTGGAGCAAAGTCTGTGTGATTTTCCCTTCTTTATGAACTGAAAATATGAATAAGGGTAGGCAAGAGTGGTTTTGGGGACTTGTGTGCTATCATCTGAATCACTGAACCATGTTCAACAGCTCTAGTTTGAATAAATCATTTGAATTGCAGCATAATGAGAGCACAGAGGCACTATTTTTTTATGCTTTTTGACAACTAGTTTTGAAAAAAAATCATCATCTTGTGTAATGTAGGAAATATGATAAATGAGCCTGTATAAACACATGCATTCCAAATCTGTCTGTCTTCAGTTAAGCTCGTAAAATCTCACGTAGACTGTTACATAAATTAGCTATTCTGAAGTGCTGAGTAGCCCCATCTCCCAATGACTACAGGATCTGACCTGCTGGCTTTCTTTCTGAATGAACCTCAACAAGTTTCTGTGACCTACAAGCCACCAGAAAGACCAGACTCCCTTACCAGTTCCACCAGCATCTGCTCCTGAGCAGTCCCTGGAAAGTATCTGACTTTCAACCAAGCTTGTTTGTCATATCCTACACTGAAAGAGGTTTTTGCGTGCGGTTGCCTGTGCTTTAGATTTATGTATTGCTCTCTTGTGTGTGCTCCCATTTATGTCTCCAGAAATTCAGTCACATAGGAAGTGTTGTGGTCCTCTGCATGGTGTGACCAGTTCTGTATTGTTCAAATTAGAGGGAGTGAAAAAGCTTTGTCTCCTCTTCATTTCTTCTGTTTTGTTTCCTGGACCACAAAGCTGTTGCTTCTAGTTTATTTTCCCACCTCCCAAGCTTTTTTCCATCACGTGCATCTGGAAAGAGGAGAAAGATCTTCCTACATGTGTCCAACCACACACCCTAGAGAGGGGACTGCAGTATCTGCTGGGGACACACCATGGGTAGTGCAGGAGGAAGCCAGCAGCCAAACTGAAGTAATTTTTTTGCTTTCTCACAAGGCAAACAAATGACAGATCTAGCTGTGCCTGACACTTCCCAAGCACCAGAGACTTTCTCTCCCTCTAGGGAACCTCAGGTTAATGAGATGGAAAATGCAGTCAGCAGATTCCTTGCCATCAGAAGCCACCAAACTTGCACAAACTGCCCCTCTACCTCTGAACTGTGCCTTATTTCTAAAGCTGAAAGACTATTAATACCAGATTCTCAGTTTAGTCCTGATTTGATTTTTAATATCTTCCCTTTGCCCTTTAATATTTTAAAGAGGGAAGGTAAAGGAGCTGCCTCACAGATACTGAAGTCTCTACAGTAATTTTCAGGCAGAAAATCTAATTGTCTGTGGGCTGTGGATTTTCATAGTGTGCACGCGTAGCCGAGGTCACCTTTAACATTTAGGGCATGAAACTCGTTTTCCCCTCATCATTTGAGCTTTGGAGTAACGTCATTAATAACTTCAGCAGATTCACACTGACTGATCTGTGGGGTAACTAAGACCATTAGTTTGGCCCAGACCTTGTATTTAAAGTGTAACTAATGGCAACGAAAACTCTTTGGCTGTGCTTTAGAGAGAAAATATGATAATGAAATTCTGCTGACAGTTTTGTAGTAACCGTGTCAGCTTGCTTATTTAATTTTACACAAAACTCTCCATTACTAGATCCCACCTTTGGGTTTCATTTGGTTTTGGGTTTTTTGTTTTTTTTTTTTTTGTTTGGGTTTTTTTTTTTTTCTGAAGCAAATTGACCCATTACCCCTATTTTGCAGTCAGAATTGAGGCTCTACAAGATAAAAGAACCATCAAAAATAAAGGGCAAAATTACAGGGTTGGGTTTTTTTTATCCATATATAGTCAATTACGCTCAAGATATGACAAACTGACTCCTGTGAAGGAGAAAAGGCAGGACAGCAGTAATATGAGACATCGAGAGGGAACAGAACAAAATCTGACTTTTATGCTTGTTTTGAATTTTGCTACTGGAAAGACAACAAGGCTTGGCAAGCTGGTTCTGTGAGAAATCTATTTAGCTTTTCAGATACTTGGCTACTTGGAGAGCTTCTTCAGTCCCAAAACATTTATTTTGGGTAAAGGAACTAAGGTAGAGCAAGGCTGCAACATGGAAGAGCCAGAACCTGAAAGTTTCCAGGGCAAAAGTAGCAACTGTTTGAGTCAGGAATTCCAAACAAGTCCTTGTAACTGTTGTGGTTACACCAAGAAGCAGTAGGCTTTGAAACTGAGGCTTTGTGTTTTGCTGAATATCTGTGAGAGACACTGTGACACCCCACGTACAGTAATACAGCTTTGGAGTTTGCTGGAGCGCTCCAGGATGAATCCAGTGCTGTTGCTAGAAGCTTTCTGTTAACATATTTGCTTGTAAATAAAAAGAGCTATACCAAGAATAATTGCAGCTATGAGTCATTCCCAAATTATGACCCATTTTCTGTGATTAACATTTCTAGGTTCTAAACAAGCCAGCTGTGAGATGCAGTGTGTTAGTTCAGCATGCTCTCTAACAAAAACAAATCAGTGTTTTTTCAAGAGTAGTGGTCTGATACTAAAAGCTGATACCTCTTCTTTAATTCAAATATATCTGTATTGACCTTACTCCAATACTTAAGTGCTTAAGTGACTGTACCTGTGGTTTTTATCCACTTCAAAAACTCCAACTAAGGCAATCAAATTCTGCTTCAGAAATGGTGGTGCCTGAAATAAATTTATTTCAGATTCCTCTTTCCACAGCTACTTGCTTCCCCAGATTATAGAAACCATTTCTTAGCAGCCTTCCAGAGTGTCACATCTTTAATACATCAGATATCTCAGTTTGGCTGTATCCTTTATGGAGTGCAGCCAGCACCTGTATGGCTAGATCCTACACATCATTTCTGTGCCCGCAGTTCCCAAGATTTGTGGGGTTGTTGGCTCCTGAAAAGATTTCCTGCATGGCTCAAAGATGCTTGTTTTTCTTGGCTCCTTTTATAGATGCCTTTCAAAGCAGTACAGTGACTTGCAAGGATCTATAGACCGAGGTTAAAGCCACAGAGCTAATTATCTGGGTGTAGCATTAGGGTACCTGGATGTCTGCATTACAGAGAGAAGAGTATACAGATCTGTGACAGTTCAGTTAATGGATTTCTATCACTAGTCATTCTCTTAGCCAAGGCAATGATTGTAACTGATACTTATGGAGGTTGTGATACAGCAGTGTATCCATGTGGAATAAAATTTTGGTATGTATAAAACACTGGCCAGTAACATATGATTGTGTTTCTTTGTGTTAGTTGCTGTGACTGCCACAGCCTATTACTGACCCATCCTCCCCTGTAGTAGTATGGTAAATCTGCTTTTGAACAATGAAAGTTCCTGAATTTCATCCTTTGCACCCAATAAATCATATTGTACAATATATCTTTGCAATAGCACAGAAATCTAATTTTGTAAGGTCTACTTTTATACACATTAAATAGAAAGGTTGGACCAGGTGATCCTTGAGGTTCATTCCAAACTGGTTTTCTAAGATTCTATCAGATTTTGTCTGATCTAACTGAACTTTCTGACGGCAGTGTTGGCAGAACAAAAGGGCAAAACCTTCAGGACATATTTGCTTATTTGGTATTTCACCTTTAGATCAAAGTTTGCACATTATGTCTTAGTTCAATTTTAATGCTGGATTTTTTCTTGGGAGAAATTAAAAATTAGTGCATGAAACTTTAGGAAAAAAGTGTATGTGAACAATTAAGAGTGCAGCTGTGACCAGTTAAGTATTAATTGGTGTTGATTTTGAGCTACAGTGTAAACAGATTTTTCAAAGGTATTTCCACACTTAAACTGTTTAAACAAATAGCATACATTACTTCATAATTCTGAATTTATATCTAACTTAATTATCTAAATACAGCCAGATCTTCTTCTAAGATTTACAGGGATTAATATCATCACTTCCGAGAGTAATAATTTTCTATAATTTTTGCATTCCTGTGTGATTTAATCTACGTGATCCTGCTTAGGCAGAAGGGTTGGACTAGATGATCTTTCGAGGTCCCTTCCAACTCCTGACATTCTATGATTCTGTGATACTACAAAAATGAAGCATGTTCTTCATACTCTTGATTGTTCAGACTGTGTTGAGTTTCCTGAACATGTTCTATGTGTTTATGCATTTGTCAACAGTAATGTCTTCCTGGTATTTGTTATTTAAAACAAACCTACAAAAAAATCCCTAAAACAAACAACCACCACCACCACCAAACCAAATCCCACCCCCCAAACAACATAGAAAATATCAATAGAAACAAAAAAAAATATGTAGAGCTTCTATTTTCTCACACAGATTCCAGCCTTTGCAATGGTTTACTTCTTACTTATTTTTTCCCAAAGTAAAACCAGAATGGGGTTAGAGTTAACTAAGATTTAATTTACTGTTTCAGATGAATGTGCCTATACATTAATCCTGTCAAAACACATTTTGTTTTACAGACTTCTAATGACAGATCTTGAAGATTTCTGCAAGGCGCATATTTCATCAGCATTCATCTTAAGAAGGAGGTTAAGTTAAACAGAAGTAGATGAGAATTTCTGTTTTATTTTCCTGTGATTTAGTCATCTGGTCTTGCTCCAAAGCCAAAACTTTAGTATTTCCCAGAACATGAAATTACTAAAAGACCATTTGGTCAGTCAGCAATGTTTGTTATTACAGACTGGAAAAATCTTTTATTGAACTTTTAATGTGAATTTTTTTTTGAGACTCCATTTTACAGAAATTTTGGGAAACATTTCAAAATGGTAACAGGCCATTTTAACCATCAAAAAAAAAAAGCTTTTGCAGTAAGAACATGATGTCGTAGCAAGTGCTCCCCTGTTATTTTAATGATCGTGGTCTGCCAAGAGCTTCCTGACCAGATCAATTAATTGGAAGGGGAACCCTCATCAAGCCCTCCATATTCATGGAAGTTGGTTTTCTGAAATTCAAGCTGAGTATGGGCTCTGCGGGTATGAAAATTGCATAAAGAGTTCAGTTTCTTATTGTCATTACAACTTTGTTGCTCTATTTTCTGTCTGAATCTGCAAAGACTGTTAATTGACACCTATGACATACCAAAAGACCATCTGGGCACTTGCCCTGCTGGGTCTGTCAGGGTACCCTGGTTTTGTGTTCTTCCCAGCTTTCCTTACTGGTTAACCAACTTTTCCTCTACTTTATCAACAGTGGAAGTGATTTCTACAGGATATTGATTCTTTCTGGTTGATGTTGTAGATAAATAGTACTATTAAGCCTATACTATTCTTTGAAGTGTGCTTTGCTCTTGCCAGTATGGTTAGCAGCCTATATACCATTCTGCAGGTATAATGGCATACATTTCCTAGGTTCAGTGCTCTGTTTATTGAAGAGTACTCTCAAATATATGATAATGCCTGAAAAAAAGTATTATCATTTTCCCCATTTCATCTAGCTAACATATTCCTCTATGTTGCCATTTCTTTGTAAATCCAGGCAACAACAGTCCAAAGGAACTACATCAACTGTGCAAAAAAAGATTTGAAATTACCCCAGCAAGAAATCTCTAATCTTTCAATTGCAAAAGTTAACCTGATAATTTCAGGCTTTTTTTTTTGTTTTGTTTTGTTTTTGTTTTTACATCCTAACCAAGACTACAAGGATAGATGTATTAGATAAATAATTTCGTTTTGCCTAATGGTCATTTCTTCTGTCTGTAGAAAAAGAAATTTCTTGTTTGTTGTGTTGGTTTCTTTTCCTCTGTCAAGGCACTGCACTAAAGAATCAGATTGCAAATTCAACTTAGAATTTCATCTGATTCTTGTGCACTGATTACTGTAAATGTCTCTGAAATAAATGGTGGCCATGAGGACAGAAGCAGTTAAAAAACACCTATGCGGTGAAAGTTCAAGTAAAAACCACCTCCAGTTCCTTTCAGATGAGAGCATTATCTAACACGGTTTTTCATCCTGAAGTTTAATCCTGTTTTTAAGCCAATACTGGTTGGTGCTTCCTTGGGAGCCTGTGCTTGACAGCACGACTGCTTTTTAATCCACTCCCTCTTTTACACAGTAGGGGCAAGGCACTGATGTCTGTTCCTCAATAGGCACTCCAGCACAAACTCCAAAACATGTCCCCAGCTAACCACGGAACATCACCTGGGTTACTTCTCACATACCTGTGTCAACCTGCTTCTGGTCTTTAGCTGTGAGGCTGTCTAAAAATAAGTTTCTGGATAAAAAGGGAGGGCTTAACCTCCACTGTTGTCAAGACAGACAAAATTACAGGAAGAAAAGGTGATTCGTTTTAAAATAAAAAAACCCAGATGCTTCAGACATCATTCAGGGATTAACAGCAGCTGAACCTCAGGCCATCGCCTTCTCTTTTGATTGCTAATCATTAGGAAATGCCCTCACTTGATCATTATTGCTCAATTAAATTAAAAATATGCTACAGGCATAAAATGATAACAGTCAAGCACTCTCTCTTAAAGTTTTGACTAAAGAATTGCTTCTGCCGAGGAATCTTTTTATTCTGTAACACCTTGTGTGAGCCATGGAGAACCGTAACATATGCCGTGTATTTGCTGTACTCCGTTTTTCCATAAATTTACAGCTTCTTTAAGTGCTGCAAAATGTCAAGTAACATAAACATATTGTGTGGACCACAGAGAAAAACACTTTTCACCAAACATCTGCCTTTCCTAAACTGTCCACATTATTGAAAGTAAACACATTCAACCTGTACCAAAAGACAACCTTCTTTAGACAAGTGAGGTGCTGCTCTTTTCAAGAACACATGAAATAGATTGCATTTTTTTCATTTGCTGTCTGCCTTGACTGTTTACACACTCTTTCTATTGCACTGAATAGCCAAGATAAACCGGTCATTTCTTTCTCAAAGACAATGTGAACCTTAAAATAAAATCTAGTATTGGAAAACTTTCAGTATTTAAATGTGCCCATTTCCTGAATTCCTTTAAACTATATGGATAGATTGGTTTTCAACTTTCAAGTGGAAAATGTAAGAGGTTTATAATCACTTTCAGAGTCAAATATGTCATTAAACAGGGAGAAAATTCTTCCTAGCAGAATATAACTCAAAGAAGTTAAGTGGAATCACTTAAAGTTAATGAACAACTAGCTAGGCTATGATCAATCTTCCTTATAATTCTCCTTTTCCCTGGAAAAAAAGTATTTCAGAGGGCATGTTGAGAAAACAAAGCAGTGTGAAAGAACAGCAAATCGGTTTCATAAGGGACTCAAAAAGAAGGAAGCCATGTGTTTGTCTACTTCATAACTGCTGTCAGCGATCTCCCCGTAAGTTATCAAGTGGAAAACTAATAGACGACAAAAGGGAAAGGTCACTCACCACAATATGTCAGCAAATGTTTAGAAAGGTTACTCATTACGATGACAATTGTGAACACAGTACTCATTCCATGGATGAGCAGTGAGGCAGTGAAGTTTCATTAAAACCCGAGTGATGTTATTAAACTTTAATAATTTGACTGGGATATGTGCAGCAGCATTTATCATAAGCTCAAGCCTGTGTAACGTGCAACCAGAGAACCAATAAGTAGTGAATTAAAATAATCAATATGTGAAATGACAAAAGCATTAATCAACATTGCAGCAGTGTCCTGACCTAGGAAGAAATCAGTTTTATATAGATCACATAAATACTAGATAAATTACATACTGGGCCAAATGAATGGCTCATGTAACTCAATTGCTGATGTATGCAGCTGGTGACACATTTGGATCTAGTGATGAATTTGGATGATTACATTTTGTCATGATATCATACTGAGTCAGGCAATTAGCATAATGACATTTTCACAAGGACTTCTTTTTATGTAAAATTTATGTAGATTCAGTTATGCTTATGCATTTTTCTTGTTTGCATGGGACGTTGTATTGCTCCACAGGAAAAAATCACTGAGTTTTGCTGGCACAGGTACCGACAGGTGGGTAAGCTTAGGTATGAACATTCTGTTACAGGAAACAGAAAAATTAGGTTGTGGGGTTTTTTGTTTTGGTTTGTTTTTTTTGTTTAATTGAAAGGGACACCCCTTAATAAGGAGCCCTAGATCAAAAGTGATCAGAAGTGATTGAATAAACCAAGCAAGGGACCATTTACAAGTGTTCAAAGACTTTGTAGCACAGCGAGAGAAAATTAGTGTTAAAATGTGTGTGTTGCAATTATCCTTTCAAAAACCCTTTTTGTTTGAGCTTTTTGATAGAGGTGATGCAAAGGCACTAGGGAGACTGTTTCTCTCCTCACAAAGTCTCATCCCAAGTACCTAGAAATATGTATTTTTTCTGCAATTATTTATATGCAATATATAAAAAGTAGGGGACATGCTGGAAGATGTTGTCACAGAACTGTTTTAAGAATGGGTTTAAATGACAGCAGACTTTAGCATATCTCCATCAAAGAGAACATAGAATTGCAGCAGTGATAACTGTACATATATAACCATTCTAATTTTCTCAGCTTGCCAATGGGATGGATGATAAGGCTGTTCTAAGTGTCTCCTTCAAGAGACACAAACAGGTTCAATAGATATCCTCCACTGCTAAGACAAATGACTTGGCACATACACCGTTAGTGTGAACTCCTTACAGAAATGAAAGGAGGGTGTGAAAATGAATAGCAGCATGGCTACATTCCCTAGCTGCATCTCTGAAAAAACACTCAAGCATCTTTGGACAGGAGGCAAGAGTATAAACATAAACAATAGGCAAGGGAAGATTTTGTTGGCTAATAAGCAGAAATAACTGTTAAAATCGAGAGAGACTTACCTAGAATATGGCTGGCTTTACTAGCCAGAAGAAAAGCTCTGCATGAGACCCAAGGGAATTTTCCAGGAACTTTAAAAGTGTTCAGAAGAAAAGGCAAAAGGGTGGATTTGAAACATCTTTGGTACACCTTTATTAAATCCTCCACATTTCTGTATTCTGTATGTAAAACAGTGCATGAAAAATAAATGAAAGTGACAGGTTGTATGCACTATGCTGGCTGACATAGCGGCAATGTGTATTGATCCTGCCAATGTCTCAGAGTTGTTCACTTGCAATGATTTCTTTTTTGACTGCTCATTCAATTTTTTGTTAACAAAAAAACTCAGTGAGATCCATTAGTCTCCTCAATTGCTAGTGACTGTCAATGAAGAGTTTGTTTTTACTTTAGCTAACTCTAACTTTGGTAGATTAAAAGAATACTTGTGAGATCACTGAATAATTCATGAGTGACTCAAAGCCTGACCAACAACATTAAACTGAATTTATTCAACTATTTAGGCAGAGATGTAACAAAAGTTGATTTCATATTCAAGTTAGGGATTAGAACAAACAATGCTTTCCCCAGAGATATCAGAGATAGATTGAACAGAGTCCTTTGTCTTGCTTCTATTCAGAAAATAGGTGGTTTTCATTTGAAAAGGAGGAAACATAAAATGGACACTAACATTGGCCTAAAGGACAAAGTGTATGAATAAACAAAAGCATATTATCTTCCAATCACAGTAGCAGAGCTCTGTTTTAAGACAACTAGAGTGTTTTATTTCAGTGTCTGTGAATATCACACTTTCACACTAAGACGCTGGAAGGAATTTATGTTACAAGCAGCAGTTAGAAGTCTGTGCAAATGGGGATTGCCCTTCTTTTCGTAGCTAACATTGAAATAAAATATATCTGGAAAAAAAACCCCACAATTGCACGATGACCCAGAAATAGAAGACCTGTGAAGAAAATCTAGGGAAGAAAAAATAAATCTTTGAATTAGAAAACTGATAAGTCAGTTGAGTCATACTGAACACTTCCAGATGCAATCATTTGCTCCTTCCACTATTGTGATTATTGTGAATGCTGAAGAGTTAAAAAAACACTAACAAGTGAGAACAGATTGGGACTTCTTTTGGATAAGCTATGCAAGCATACATAATAAAGGACAATATTAGCACCAAACCACCTGTAGTTAAAGCTACATCACTCAGTTTCTCTAGAATTTCATGTATGATTATTAAAGAGTTATTGATCAAAAGTCGGTCTTTATTCCATTATAATCAAGTTACTTGACCCAGTTTTTCCAAGCAACTGGAAAATACATCAGGAGTTACAACATTGAGTGAAATGCTCTTTTGAAGTATCGGAAAAGGTATTGTAGGCCAAATTCTATAATGGTACCAAAAAAATGGTGCATTGGGGAAATTTTGGATACATATTCTTTACTTTTTGCCTGAGTGAGTACACTATATATGCTAGGAAATAGCATGAAACCTGAAACCTGTCATTATAAATAACACTTCTAGGCAATAAGGAAAATGAATTTTGGTTCATCTTTATTCTTAGTTACCCCATAGTTGCTTGTTGTATTTCATCAGAAAATATCATGTGTCTGTCATTTCTAGAAAAATATAGTTGTTCTATTATCTCAGCCTAAAAGCTAAAAGCAGTAAAATATAGCACACTTTGACATTGCAATTTATTGTACAAAAGTGCAAACAGGGGAAAATGGATATGAAATGAACCTGGCAAAATTAATGTGTGCTTTGGTAGCTCTCAGTTTATGAGAAGGTTACACTAAGCGGTTTCCTTGTCTGGAAAAATTTCCTTATTTTTCAACCCTCCAAAACTTTTCCAAATAGTTTATAGGTCCAGTCTGTCACCAGTACGTATGTCAAAAAATTCACTGTTCTACTACAGTGGAAATAGTTTTTTTGACAAGTTCATGCATGAGTTACTGAAAAATCGACATTGTAGCATAAATAACTGCTCCAGGAAGTAAACTAAATGAAGCCTGAGAGATTTTACCTTTTGTGTACCAGGATTTCACATTCACTAATCCTTAAATGATGGTGGAAATTTTCATTTTATGCTTATGAATAGAACTTCACTAAAAGTTGAAAATGGCAGAATAGCTTAAAGTCCAAAATAAAAGTATTCATATTGGACAGAGCTGTATATCTCACTTGCGGGGGACTTATTTTTCTTTTGAAATTGCAGTAACTCCATCACTCTGCTTTAGAATAAACACCTTGGTGTAGTAGGAAGAGCTGTGTTACTTACTTAGACTTACACTACAGGTTCAGAATCTTTGTATTTTGTTCACCATCATAGTGTGCCCTTTCAGGCTTCTGAACTTCTGTGAGGAGTAAGACAAATCCATTGCCTTAGGCAAGGTGTGAATGTAAGTATTTCTTAGGATGCACTCCACATCTTGCAAGTTTAGTTCCATTGCTGCTTTTAAATTTCTATCTGCTAAGACTATTTTTCTTTCTTTGTAACACTGTTGTTTGTGGGTTTTATTGTTTGTTTGGTCCTCAGCCTTCAAAGACTTTATAGGAGGAACCATGACATCTTTTATTGCTAGAAGACAGGAATTAGAATTATGGTGCATCCAGAGTTTCTCTAGACTTAATGCTGATATCAAAGTACATTACTCTGCAACCCATTCTAATAGGAATACATTAATATTTTTGGAAATGACATTTCATGATTGGCTAAGCATGACACCTACACAGTCATTTCAAATAAGATTGCCTGTTTTCAAAATTGTATTACTATGTCGGAGGAAACAATAGTCTTTCTTGCAAGTCTGTTTAAAATTGAAAAACAATTATTTAAATTCTCTTTGACTCATGGGCCTGACTTTTCAGTAAAGAAATGTTAATTTATGTATTTTCTTTTTCTACTATTCTGTATTATATCTTATTTTCTAAAGACTTTCAACACACTGTGGATTTGGGAAGCAATTTTCATTACTGTAAGCATTAATTTTACTAGTGAAGAATTAATTAAGAACTGTGAAAAGCTAATTGACCAGACGTTCATGGGAAATATTTTACCTTGTGCATTAAATATGAGTAGAATTTCAATGAATTACGACAGTCTGAAAAAAGTCACCTTTTCATGGTTTTGTCTATGATCTTGTGACACTCAAGACAAAAAAAATAACTGAGGGGTAAAAAAAAGCACTATGTTGAAAATGAAAGGAGCATGCCCTGTGATGTGCAAGATTAAAGTTCAACAGTGTTCAAAGTGTCGAAGCTTGTTGATCAGCACAAGACCTTACCTGAAGTATATCAGCATATCTCCACCAGGTTCAGTGAACAGGGTCACTGTGGTGTGATGCTTCCCTCAGCTCTGGTACCTAATCAGCTATACGTGTTTGATCACTTGGATGGTAAGTGTTGGTCTGTCAGCATAACACAAGCTGTGATGCCAATTAGAGTTTTTCATTTCAGACGCACTTGCTTTTGATGGTGACAGCATCTACCACGTGCACTACAGCTCTCCAACATGAGAATATTCTGAATAATGTTTATTAAGTCCTGAGTAGGCTGGACTAACCTCTTTTGCAATTGCATGCACTAGTTTGCATCACCGTGTCTGAATTATATATAGGATCGAAATGCAAGAAATGCAGAGAGCTGTGCTTCCCAAAAGGCAACACATCTAGGAACATGTAGCTGAAACACACTGCCACATCACAAGTTTTCAGACACTAATAGATGAAATGAATTTTTTTGGTTGTTTGGTCCGGCCATTTTTCAAAATTACTTGCCAGAACACGAGCTGAGGTCAGTGATTACGTCTATCTGCATGTTCACCTATGATCAAGATACCAGCATATATTTATTTTATTTTTTTTTTCTTTGTGGAAAATATACCTCACGAGCTGGAGTGAGTTTTGTGTGTGTTTGTAATACCTAATTCTGTCTTACGAGACATTTAAAAGAAGGAAGATGAGAAAAAAAAAAGAAACAGAAAACCCGTAAAGCATGCTCCAATGACTGCAGAAGGGATTTCAAAGATAGACTATTCGCTCTTCAGTGTCAGAAATTCATTTGTTTCTAAGTTTCATCCTTCGGAGACCTTTGATCTGATTCCCATTTCCCATCTTGCAACTTCAATATGTATAATGTTGCTTCATTATTTTTGACATCTTGCCTCATGGTGAGCAGGTGTGACTTGAAAATAGTATATAAAAACAATCTCTAATGCTGTTTCCGACTCTGGAAAAATAATCTATGCCCGAACCACTCATTTGAAAGAAAAAACCTGTCTTAGGTCCTTGAAGATTGTAACAACTTTCCCTCCTTTGGGAGTTTCTCTGTGAAACTGTTTGTCTCACAGGAACCTTAAATTTTCTATACCTTACCCTATTTTGATGCCAGCAGCTATATACACGTACACACAGGGCAAGTCCCATGCTTGATTAAGGCCAGTACAGTGGAGGAAAAGGAGCTGAGGAAGGAAACTTTCCTTTCATTGCTGGTCGGATTACCTGCTATAGAATACAGCTGCACACAACTCGTATGTATCTAGCTCTATTTTTACCCTGTCCACGTAGCCGTGACTCAGGTCATTCTGGTAGCAGTAGCCTTCTGTTGCTCTTAGACCAGGGTTGAAGTAGTTGTATTGTCCAACAGGTTCTCTTCTTTTGGCACTAGTTTGAGTCTTCTCCTTAAGCTATCTCAAAGCAGAGAATAAAGTAAAATAAAGTAAAATGAGAATACAATAGAGGAGAAGAAAAAGGAAAAAGAAAAAGGAAGAGGAAGTGGAAGAGAGAAAAGAAGGGAAACGGAAAAAAAGAAGGAAGGAAAGAGAGAGCTATAGAGAGAAAGAAATCTGTTTGAAACTAGGTCATGGATCATTATGACAATAAGGGTAGTTTCTCTGAAGTCATGGCTTCTGAAAATGAAAACATTTTGACAACTTTAATGTAGCAGATCTAAAGTATTGAAGCTCTCCAAATTATTAACCTCCAAATAAACTGCATCTTCTCTTCAACAGGAGTCTTTGATCAAAGGACTCTTGTTTATTGGGCTTTTTCCAAGTCATGACAGCAATATATGAAGCATTTTGACCATAATTTTGCAGAGGATAATTAAAAACTGATGATAGGATTTTGGGAGGCAGGGCAAAGATAGGTTTGCTTCATTCACTTTGAGCCCAAGAGACATAAAGAAAGGCAATGCTTTAGAAGAGTCTTTAGAAAAACTATTAGAATACTTAAAGCTTTTTTTTTTTTTTGGAAACTGATTTTCCCCAACTGCAAATGTAATGATTTATTCTGAGCTGGCATCCTGCCTGTGGTGCTTTTTGACCCTGCTAAAATGGCTGCATTCCCTGAGCTAGAGCATGTGAAAAGAAAAACGATGCCTGATATATTTTTTTTTAATGCTGTCATATGCAAAATGTCTGCATGCATCACACTATAATCTGTAAGATGCCAACATTACAAATAAGCTTTTAATTCAGATGTACCTATCTTCAATCGAACTGTGAACAGAAAAGAATGAACTCTAATGTCTTATTAATAATATTTTTAAAAACTTTCCTTTTAAGTCTTTTTGTTTTGAAGCTGAGTGAATTCTCTGTGAGTATGAGGCTGAAATTCACTCGCATTTACAAACACATTTTTAATGTTTGTGTTGATAACTTGTGTTCATTCTGCACCAGTACCTTCTCATGCTGAAGCATTTGCCAAATCTGAAAACAACCTTGTATAATGTGCATGGAAAAGTTCATCAAACTGGATTTAAAAATTAATGATCAACTTGCCCATAGCAATCACACAGCTTCATGTTTTGTACTCTGTGAAAAACAGTTTCTCCACGTTTTGCCATTCAAGCAAAAATGTGGAAAAATTGAGTTTGAAAAAAATTCTTAATGCAATGTAAACCAACAGTCTTAATAAGTTTGTAATAAAAAAATTACTTGTTTACAAGAATTAGGGCTTTTAAAAAAGTATTTGACATAGTATATGGAGTGACAGCAGTTCATGAGGCTCTAGAAGACAGTGTGGTCTCTCAGGTCAATTACTGAATGTTAGCGTGTTTTCTTCTTTAAAATAACTCACAGTGAACTGGGAAGAGCTTAAATTGAGATCACAGGTGATTTAATCTGTTACATAGCATAAACTCATTAACCAGTATTTGGTGAACAAATTATTTTGTGATTTTTATGGTTCCACAGTTACATTCCAAGCATGTTATTTGATTAAATGGAAATATTATATTAAAACTTTTATTGCAGTTCAACACACACAAGGCCTGTTCTCAGAACTCAGTACAAGCATCTGAAAGGAAACATGAATATTTTCTGCTGAAATAACAGTGTAAAAATTCCTGTTTAAAAAGTTTGAATCAAGCGTTTCAAAGAACATTTTAATATCTAAGAAGTAAGCAATTTCAGATTGGGGTAGCATTGCCTTCTTACCAGAGACAATTTGCTATGAGTTAATTTGGTTTAAAGAAAAAAAAAACCTTTGAAAAAATCAAAGCCTTTGTATGAAAGGGGCCATTATTAATGAAAATAACCATCACAAATAAATAAATAAATGGATAAATAAATATAATGAGCTTAGTAATCCAATTTGTTATGTAACTAAAAAGAGATCTTGTTTTATTTTTTGCTGTGTAGTGGTAGAGTTTCTATAGAAAGGGTGATCTTTCTACTGCACTCTGTGCAGAATAGACAGTCTAAGTAAATGAGGCAAGGTAAAGATGGGTTGAGAAAGTGTCACCATATAGGTGAGTGGCTGTGTCCGAACTGCAGCAGTCCGACACCTGTAAAGAAAAGCATTCCCCATTTCTGGTCTACTTAATGTATGTTTTGAACACAGCCTTTCCACAAGAAAAAAGAAAGTGGAGAGCTAGATTAGGCCTGTTTTGGAAGCGATACATATGCCTGCATTGCATCCAGTTGAGGACTATTATTAAAAAGAAACAATTAAGGACAATGTTTTGTACTTCTCTGGGAGGCAATCTTTCATTGACCCTTGACTCATTTGGTACAAGCCACTGTCAATGACAGGACAGAAGTCTAAATGGTCAACCGGCCTAATCAAGTATGAATATTTCTTTATCTGGTTATAAACACTATTGCTAATGGCTTCTCCAGAAAAAAGTGAGAATTTAATAAATGTTGCCCAAACAGCTGGAAATTCATCTAAATCAGCAGGTACTGTAACCACCTGCAAAGTAAGTTTTAGAGTCTGATTTCCTGCAGATAGGGCAGCTATTTGAAAGGCCTAATTACACTAATTATAATAAGTGTTTTGTAATGTTTCATCAAAAACACTGACCCACTCTGCATAGCAGGTGCTCATTAAGTGTGGAAGATCTGCTATTAATAATCATTTACCCCTTGTGGAAATTGTGTACTGTTTGCAATAAAGACAAAATTTACCTTCCCCAAAAGCTACCCAAGAAGATAATATTTCAATGAAATAGAGCTGAAACTCCTTATTTCTTCACTTTGAATGAACTGAAGGAGGAATAAAGTGAGCCTGCACACTGTTGATTCCTCAGAAACAAAACACATAGAAATCATATAAAATACAGTAAAACATGTAAGTACTAATCTATATACCACAAATACAAAAGCCAGCAGGTGTTCTGTAACCTACCTGCGCTCTGTTGTGCATAAAGGCTAAATATCATGTCTGTTAGTATTGCCGAGCATGTTAAAGGCAGAACGTACACACCAGTTTAGGATACTTGGGTAATTCTCTGGTAATGTCAGTAGGACAAGTTATGTCCTACTACAAGGCATTATGCAGCATGAGGAAGAGCTGCAAACTGGTCTTAAATTTCAGACCACAGAGAGCTTCCCCAGGCTATAGTAGGGAAATGTCAGTTCCCTTCAGCATCCAAAAATGCCAAAATGACAACATGTGTAAGATGGGAATGGACTTAGTCCAGAACTTTTGCTTTGAATGTTTTAGTCAGCAATACCCAAAGAATATTGTTAATACCTACATTTACACAGGACTTCAGCACACACCAATTTTTCTCTGCCTCCTTTCTCTCTTCTCTTTCATCCATGCCTTCATGCCTCTTTTCATTATTAAGTGTAGCTCTTTTTGTTTACTCTGCTATAGAATTCTCATCAAACTTACAACTCTGCTTCTTTGCTTTACAAAATATCCTCTTTTGGCAGCTGTAGGAAATAAAAACAAGTTTCTGCATAAGAAGATTTTTATTTCTTAAAATTTAAAATGCACAATTTAAAATTTTATTTTAAATTATTATTTTAAAAATACTTAAGATTTTGGAAACCGGTATAAAACTTGCAAAAGAAATAGACACAATGGTGAGAATTGGTGAGCATGAAGCAGTCATACAGGATATTACAGATTTCTCTTTTAAATTGGGACCATTAAAATAAAATTAGTTTATTTTAATACATGCACTTAAACTCATGTCTACTGACACATATCTTGTATTCTGAATAGGAATGATAGTGAAAAAGAGAAGAGATTAACAAGATTCAGTCTGCAACTTCAGTTAGAAAAAGTCAAATTGAAGAGCTTTTGGTTTTTTTTAACTTTTTACAGGTGACTAACAATTTGGAACACATTAACAAAAAATGTGTTACATTCTTCATCCTTTTTTGTCTTAAAATGAGGACAGCATATTTTCCTAAAATACTTACTCATACTGTACTCGGTACATTACTTATGGACTGTATTATGCAGGTCAGAGTGGATTATCTGACTATCTTTTCTTTCTTTAAAAATCCATCAATCTACAAGACTGTTACAAGAGTTAATTGATTTCAGCCCCTTCTACCTGCTGCAGGTGTGATCAAGTTAGAAGCAGTGTTAAGTGCTCTAGCTGACTTACTCTGTCTTAACCTTTATTGGCTTGTCATGTCTCCCTTTTGCCTCCATTTCACTTCTTTCTTGTTTATTTATAAATATTTGTACCAGTTGTCTCAATTCAAATAGAAGAAATTTTAATTCTAAACCAAGTAGGAAAAAGCTTTAGTCAAGGATAAATTAGCTTATACCTAAAGCTGTTTGGTTCTTTCCCCATAAAAAGAGCTGCCTTGGCTATTTTTAACCATTTACAAGGTGGACCCAGAGCCCTGTTTCTCTGTGCTTAGCCCCAGCCACAAAATGAAGAGGCTTCTGCAAGGTGAACTGCCTTATCCTCCCATCGTGAGTAAGCGCTACCCTCCTGTAAGCACTACTAATCTTAAAGTTTGTTACAAGGACTGACAAATAGAGTGCAATGTAAGCATTCCTTGTTCTTTTCTCTTTTTTTGCCTATGTAGTTGGAAATATTTTCAGTGAATCAGAGGAGATATCACCATGGCAGGAGAAACAGGTACTGTCTAGACCCATTTCCTGCAGCTTATAAATAGCCGTGCTCATGATTCCCAGGAATCATCCTATTGCTCGAATCCAGCTGAAGGTGAGTCAACTGAGTTGTAATTGTGACAGACTTGCACTCGGCGAATGCATTTTTTCTAACAGATAATTTCAAGAAATGCACTAACTTTCTTGAAACACTTTAATATATTTTTTTAAAATAATTTAGAAATATTCTTGCAAGCCCAGGTGGTCAATGCAGCTAACAGATGTGCAAATTCTGTTTAGGGATTACAAAAAAAATGCAGTTTATTAAATTGTGTCATATGGCAGATGGGCAGGAGCTCAGCGGAGTATTCGGTTGATTACTCCATAGTTTCTGCAGTCAGAGGAAAAGCCTCAGCCTGTATTTTTGCATACCCACAGTTCCTGGGCATGCCAGATTGCATTTCCTAAAGAAAGGGGATCAAAACTAAACAGCTCAGGACTTCTCCAAGGGTATCTCCTCTGTATTGGTTGTCTTCTTGTGTCTGGGAAAGAAATTAAACAGGGAGACAAGCCCTTTTGGCTAAACAGCTACTTCCTCTGATAAATGTGGGATTTATATCTTCTTATTTAATCTGCTCTATCTAAATAGCCCTTTAAACTTCCTTTATGAGCTGTAATTACATTACAATAGATATAAGAGGGCTTGGGTGATGCTTCTTGTTTTAGAACAGTTTCCACTACTAAATGGAAAAGCTCGCTCAAATCTAATTTCCTATTCTTAGTTTACAAAGGTCCCTGTGCTGTTGAGTGACTCATAATCTTCCTGTGAGTTGCAGCAGTCAAGATACAGAGAAAGCTGTTTTATGCTGAATCAGCAAAACAGTTATTTTTAAAAGAATAGCTTGCTTTATCCTGCTAACACATTTTTTTTTCTGCATTGGCACTTACACATTAGTATGTGTGAAATCCAAGGACACAAAAAATTAGCAAAAGCACAGATCTGAAATACCAAAAATCTCAAGTAATCATCATAACTTCAAAAGTTATCATGACTATAGACACTATTGATCTAAGTCCAAAATAATATTATGCATGTTGACATTAAGACCTAAACGGTAATATCCAGAAATCACAAATGTAAAAACTTTGCTATCCTTAATAATATAATTATTTCATTTATTGCATGAAAATGATGAAAAGTTGAGTAATGTTTTTCTCATCTGTTACTGTTGTAATTGGAATGTAGTTATATAGGAAATGGCACATTACAAATGGAGGTAGTAGGAATATGAGTATAGAAACAACTGCCATCTAACACTTTATCTATGAGATCCTGCATTCAATTATCTATCACTTTGCCAAATTTCAGCTGTAGCAGCTAAAATTTTTACATGTCAGCAAATGCACTTCAGACAGACTTTCTTTTGGAAAGTTTCTAGAAAAATAAGTTTCCCATATCAAACTGTTCTCCCTATTCTAGCAATGGGAGTGAAGACTAATAATTGATTTGTTTATTTTACATCAAGACCAAAATGATAGCACTTCCAATTTATCACCACTTTTGGCTCAGGAAAGTAACTGTTTCATTGAATGCCAACAAAAAGAGGATCAGTTTCACAGAATCACAAGTTTGGAAAAGACCTTTAAAATCATCGAGTTCAACCGTCCCTGTCCTCTCCTAACCCATATCCCTGAGCACCTCATCTACCCGTCTGTTAAATACATCCAGGGATGGTGACTCAATCCTGGATGTATTTAACAGACGGGCAGATGTACCCTGGATGTACCTCCCTGGGCAGCCTGTTCCACTGTCTGACATTCCTTTCTGTGAAGAACCTTTTCCTAAGGTCTAATCTGAACTCACCCTGGCGCAGCCTGAGGCCATTTCCCCTTGTTGTATCACCTGTCACTTGGCTGAAGAGACCATCGCCCACCACTCTACCTACCTCCTTTCAGGTAATTGTAGGTAGTGATGATAAGGTCTCCCCTCAGCTTCCCCTTCTCCAGACTAAACAACCCCAGTTCCCTCAGCTACTCCTCATAAGAATTGCTCTCCAGATTTCACCAGCCTGGTTGCCCTTCTCTAGACATGTTCCAGGACCTCAGTGTCCTTCGACTAGCCTGTAAAAGAAGTCTTTGCGTCTCACATGTTTCCAGTGTTCCTCCTTCTGAAGGGTCCCTGCAAATTGACTCTGAAATAGATGAGCAGTCTTTTCCTTGAATTATTACTCATGGCTACTTTGGGCAGTGGGTCTCTCAGAACTCACTTGCCTGTGCTTAAACTGCACCTATTGCTGGAGCCCAGCAGCCTGCAAGAAGGCTAATGCAACCTTACATGACAGAAGGTCTACACAGGTGCAAGGAGTATGCTGGAGCAAGGAACTAGGACAGAGAGGCTAAAAATAGGAGGCAGGATGCAAAGAGATGAGTAAAGATCTGCAGGAGAGGGTATGACATTCAGGGTTATAGACAGAGACTCTCCTTGGATGTCATATGAGGACTGGGCAGGGACAAGATAAAAGGACAGGGAAGTGTGGGCTCAGAGGAGGGAGAATCATCTCTACAAGTGCTGGAATGGACCCACATGTGTCAGAGACACATCAGTCATCAAAGTTTGGAAATCCTCTGTGAAGGGGTCGGGCTCACCTTCTACTGCTACTGTTTCATACAGGGTGGAAACACCATAATTCTTATCAGCTGCTTCCCCAGCAGCTCTGCTCTGAGCATTCAAACTCTGCTCATGTAGGGTTCAATGTGTTCATGATTTTCTTTTTGTTCGTGACTATTCTCACTTCCCTTCACATCCTGATTAGTAGAAGAGCAAACCCACCCTCTCATCTCCCAGGCAGATTGGGAAATGATGTGTTTTCTGCCCTCAGCAGGGTCTGAACAGTTGGCAGTAAATAAAGCAGAAGACCACAGGTTGGCAGTGAGGCTGGCAGGAAAAATAAGTACTGACACAGCCTGTTCTTCCCTTCGGTGCATCCAATGAGGCAGGAATCTGTGAAACAGAAAGTATGTGGTTATTCAGTAAAAAGCCATAGGAGGGGACAGAGGTGCCCACAAAGGCAAGCTTTAGCTCTGGAGTTTTTAACCTCCACCTTCTGTTGTCAGCTGGCACAGAGAATACCTTCAGCAGAGGATTGAAATGTCTTTAAACTGGCTCCTATTCTAGATGTGCTCTCTGGAGAAGCCTGCCTCTCTCCCTCAACTGAGGAGGGACCCAGGGCAGGTAGCATTTCTAGAGATGAGTTATGCTTTATGAATTCTCCTCTGTGCCATACTGTGAATATAGAAACTCGTTTTGCAGGGGAAAAAAATCAGTTATTGAAAGTGAGAGAAAACAACCCCACCAGTAACACTGAAATAAATCTTTTAATGGTTCTTCTGCCATAAATGTTCTGTGAATTTTAATGATACAGGAAGTTTGAAGAGCTGTCTCTGTGTTTCTGGACTCAGCTGGGACAAATGCATGGTTGGAAACAGCATAAAAATTTCTTAGAGGATTGATTTCATAAATTTGCAAAAGAAATCCAGTACTTGCTAGAAGTTTAGGTAAAACTATATCACTCTCTTTATATAAGGATGTTTGAATCTTTCTTTACATAAAAAACCCCTTGAAACACAAAACAGTTTTTAGTATTTTGAGAGCCAACAGTGGAAGCTTTCTGAATGTGATAGAACAGCTTCACAGAGAAAGCCAAAAGCATCAACCTGATGTTTTTTTATCTGAAGATTTTCCACATGCACTCAACGGAGAAACTGGAGAGAAACTTGAGACAAAGAGACAAACAGGCAGTCAAAGGTTAGCATGACTGACCAAGGAGGGGCTAATCCTGCTACAAGGCACCTGGCAAAAGGCAAAGCTTCAGGTCTGTGGTTCATTGTTTGTACCAGGTATGGTGTTAGAGAGGAAACTAGTGGTGAGGATTTGAAGACTGACATGATCATATTTGACAAACCCACCTCGTCTGCAACATGCAGGCATGCAATACCTGCTTCTCACAGGTTTTTACCAGTGTAGGGCAAGTCTCTTTGGACAGTTACATTCAGAGGATGTATTGTTGGCCCAGACTGCAACTTCCTTGCTTACAGATTCAGCACTGGGAAAAGAATTTTTGAGTGAAGATCCTTAAGCTTTATGTGAATACATCGTGTACTATAACAAAGCCACATCACTGGATGCCTTAACTCCTTGCCATATTGCTGGTGATCATGGTCTATGGCAAAGGTCTTCGTTTGAGATGGTGTGAATGCTTATTCATGCACTGCTCTTTTACGAGCACTTATGACGAGGGATGTCTCACAGGCTGAGCTACAGGAACAACTGAACAATTTTAAGAAGAGGATTGCTGCTTTGATTCTCTGCAGGGCTCAGCTCTGTCGCTCCATAAACAGTAAACAGCTCAGCCAGTATAATGTGCAGCCCCTGGAGAATGAGCAGCAGGGCTCATGTGGATGACACTCCCCGTTAACTCCTTTTTCACCCCCTGTTGTTGCAGCTTTGGCATTGACTGAACCAGCTCTGCAGGCTTTAACCTTTTCCACCAACAGAATCAGAAAGGAATGATAGCAAGCTCAGCTATGGATATCAAGCCAAGGACTCACCATATGGTGTTTTTGTTTCACACAAGGGAAAAATTGCTTTAAAGACTAAGGGCCGAATTCATCCCTGGTGTAAGGCTATTAGATTCAGTGGTGTTAGATCAAGCATGAATTCAACAACAAACTAATTTTATGTGATGGGGAACAGGAGTCAAGGATGTTATTTTTTTTTAATAGCCCAAGGATGTCAGTAAGGTAAACTCAGTTGAGCCAAGTTTTGAGGCTTTTTTATGTTTAACTGACATCTGTTCTCTGAAAGCCTGAAGCACACTGGAACCATTTCCCAACCTTTCCTCCCCTGTTACCACTGTGAACTTCTGTGACAGCCAGAGATTGTGAAAAGGCATGTTTCAGGTGAAAATGGGCACCACAAATGATCCAGCATATGCTTTAGTGATTCTATATTCAAGAAAGCAATATGACAAGAAAACTTTACAACAATAATTTGTGATTTTCTCTGAGTTTTGTTTCAGATTTATTGCAATTGACAACAGATGAGTTTTAGCCATCGCTATCACCATGTACATTAAAGAATCAGAGAATCACAGAGACAATAGACTGTGACCTAGCCAAGCTACTGGCAGTCTAAGCCACTCTTTTACATTTTCAGAACATTTGATGTGCAGATCAGTTAGGGAGCTTATTTCGAGTCATCTTCTATAGCACAGCAGCTCTGACACGCAGAACCCCCATAATGTGGACATTCAGTAAAGTGCATCTCGGTACGCTTTTATCTGTACAGCATGTTATCTGATTTTTACAGGGAAACGTTACTAGAATCAATTGGTTGAAATGTAAAAAGTAAATGAGGAAGCTGGCTTTTAAACCTGATGAGATATTAAGCAGATGGAGAAAAAAGTTGGTTCTTAACATGAGTCACATTGTCTAACCTGGCTGTTGCTGTGGGTTAACTTAGCAATGATATCTGAGAGAGATTTTAGAGGAGATTCTTGAAGTCTGGGATAATGGCTGATGAAGCAATACTGAAAGTAATGTAGATCAACATTAATTCAACAGAAGACAGTGAAGTTTAACAGCTATAAATTAAAAAGAAACGTAATTGGAATCAGGTCCACTGTATGTGTTGTTTCATATAACAGGAGATGTTATATAGGTATTTTAGAACTGAATTCCAGGGAGGAAAGTGAGAAGTAAAATAACGTGGCAGCAATATCAGTGAAGGATAAGACCTGTCTGCAGAATGAAGTTTTGATTGGCAGAACATAGACAGCTAAGATACAGGTTTAAAGAAAATATGTTGTCCTATGACTCCAGATATTGCTAAGTGGCAGAGTAGCTACACAAAGCTGAGAGCTGAGTTTATAAAACAGTCACTCTCATAAATTCCCGTGAAAGACCAAAAAAGGTCCTGGTAGATATAAATTATTCATACCTTAATTATATTATTGATTCTGGCCCTAAACTCATGTAACCAGAAAAGGTAGGACTGACTCAGAAAAGAAAGGACATCCCCTGAAGGTGCAGTCCTGTAGCGCAGGACATGCTGTTGGTGTAATGTTTGAGACCAAAGGATACAAGAAGGAAGGAGGATTCATTTACACCCTAAGATTCTGTTATTCTGCTGGGAAGATTAAGGGAAGCTCAAAGCATTTTAGCTGTTAGTTGTTACTTTGTAACTGCCAGGGATCTCTTTTAGTCAGTTTCCAACTGGCCACCCATGACAATAAGCAAAGAGCAGAACTCCTCAGCATTGAAGCTAGCAGTCTCTAACAACCATATTTCTTGCCAAGTGAAAAATTAGTGTCAGTAGTCCTGTTATAAGTTGTTTAACCCTCTGGAGCTCTGTTGCTTCTGCCTGCCACCACCACTGCAGAAGCTCTCAGTGTGGAAGCCTAGGTCACACAGCCCCTTCCCCTTTTCCTGGCCCTGAGGAGACGTGAAACCTTCCTCACCAGTGTCTGTCAGTGCTGGTTGAGCTCTTGTGGTACCCCTGCGGTTTGGAGATGCTTTTTTCTCCAAGGAGGTGGCTGACTGGCTGGTTTTCCGTGCCACTCAATTTTTACTATGCTGCCTTCATGGAAGTGTTGGCTGGCATCCTCTGTTTGCCTTAACACCTTTCTCAACACCACTGCTCACTCAGAGGAAATATAAAGCATCACCTTCTTCCTAGATCTTTTAAGTCTTTAGTGAACAGTGTTACATCTCAGGAAATACTGGGGAGGTGCAGAACCCATCCATAGGCCACTCCATATTGGTAACTGAGACTAAGCTGTCACAGTAAGCTTATGCTGCCTGCATCAGTATCTGTTTGCAGGCTTTTTTCCTGAGCAGCAGTTGTGGCAGTAAGTACATATTTTGTTTAACTCAAGGACAAGGGATTTTTATCAGACTGACATATCATGCACTTTGCTCAAGTGATCTTTTGCCAAATAGTCTCACAAGTGTGTCTGCAACCAACGACTCCTTGAGCCTTGCATTCCATCTGCAGACTCTACATTCACAGCTGAAATATTATCCCAATATGATTGAGGGGTAATGAATACATTTGGCAGGCACCTAAAGGTGCTATAAATAAAGATACTAGGTTTCTTTCACACTCAAGGACTTAGACAACCCTCCTCTTTTGTCTGAGTTTTGAACACTGTGCTTTTGTTGAACCTGCACCAGGTAGGATTGCATGAAACCAAGTCAGACGTGAATCAGAGATGGCTGCCTTTGCTGGGACCTATCTGTCTTCCTTTCCATATTGTTTTGTTTTGGTTTTTTTCTCCTAGATATATTTTCCTCTAAGAAATTTATATTTTTATCTGCCTAGTTTTACTTCTTTTCCAAAGCCTCTGGGTTTTTTGGTTGTACCTTTCCTCTCTTTTTCCTTCCATTAGTATGTTTTCTATGTACACTCTGTATCATAAAGGTGTTAGAATTGCTGATAAATCATTTTAGGTATTGAGTACAACCCAGATTGCACTCTTGAGGAACAGTCTTTAAACAGGGGAGCTGAGAGCAGTGGGAAAAGAAGAAATGAAGCAAAGGGTTGGGGATTGCTGAGCAAATACAAATATGTGCTCTGCTTCCCTGATGGCATATGCTGAGACATAAAAAAAAATAGAAAACTGTAGAAAAAGTCTATGTAGACACACAGACACAAAACCATTACATTTATAAAGATTTTCATCACCTACAAGGGGGAAAAGAGGAAAGAATTCAGGAAATATCTTTTTAGGTACTTTAACTTGTGTTGGTACAAAACCTCCTTTATTTTCTTCTTTTTTTCTTTTATCTGACTAACTAGTAACACAATGCACAACACTAAAGAGTACTAACAGGGATCATAGAATCGCAGAATCATGTAATGTTTGGAGTTGGAAGGGACCTCAAAGACAATTTAGTTCCAACCACCTGGCCATGGGCAGGGACACCCTCCACTAGACCAGAGTGCCCCATCCAACCTGGCCTTGAACACTGCCAGGGAGGGGGCAGCCACAGCTTCTCTGGGCAACCTGTGCCAGTGCCTGAACACTCTTCTCACAGTAAAGAATTTCTTGATCATATCTAATCTAAATCTACCTTCTTTCAACTTATTACCCCTTTTTCTATCACTAAAATCCCTGATAGTCTGTCTCCATCTTTGTCCCTTAAGGTACTGGAAGGCTGCTGTAAGGTCTCCCTGGAGCCTTCTCTTCTCCAGGTTGAACAAGCCCAACTCTGTCTTCATAGGAGAGGTGCTCTAGCCCTGTGATCATCTTCATGGCCCTCCTCTGGACTTGCTCCAACAGCTTCAAGTCCTTCCTATGTTGAGAGCCTCAGAGCTGAATATTTTACTCCAGGTGGGTTCTCACAAGAGCAGGGTCCACTTCATGTCTCCTGTGAATGCATCTTTAATAATTTGGACCAAACTGCATCTTTCTGGGATGCCTTGGCATATGCAGGCCAGAAGATCTATCTACCAGTGACTTATTTTGATGACCAAGAATACAGTATCTAGTAATCACGACTGTAAATGTTCATTTTGATTTGTCCTTATCAGTGGAAGAGATTAAGATATAAGAATTAAGCACTGGAACAGGCTGCCCAGAGAGGTTGTGGAGTCCCTTTCTCTGGAGATACTCAAAACCCACCTGGACAAGTTACCATGGACTAGATGATCTTTTGAGATCTCTTCCAGCCCCTAACATTCAGTGATTCTATGATTTTATCAGCCAATGATCAAGCTATGAGAATTCTTTCTGTATTATTGAGCTTGTTTCAGCTTGCTGACAAGCTCAACCTAGGTAACTATAGCTCATTCTTGATTACGTAAAGAAATGTACTACAATGTCATTATTTAATATCCTATCGAAATAGCAGATGCTCAGCCTAAAGCAAATTTAAGACATAAGTAACTGTTTACACTTCCTAGCTGGAAAGCCTATGCAACTATGCTATTTTGGCTGAATGTCTCTAAAATAAATGAAAAGAGGCTGTGACATCAGATCTCTTCATAGTTAACTGAGAAACGGAATCCTTTTTTATAGGTTTGCATCTACTGATAGTACCGGAGCATTTAATCATGACCTAAATCTTTTTAGCTTCTTAGCTCTGGCTAGAGAATGAATTTGCATTACCAAAGAGAAAGGAGAAAGAAAAAAAAAACATTAAAATAAGAGAAATTAAGTGGGAGATTATAGAAAGTGTAAAGTGGAATTAAGAAACTGTTGTCTGGTGCAAATGAGTGCAAAATTCTGCTTTGTCCTTTACATTGTTGCTTTTGTTCCTATGCCCTATATATCTAAACTGTATGCAAGGTGAGGAAAAATAGTGGGCACATACCCACCCATTCTATCTCTATTCCATCGGTTATTTTCTTTAAAGTGACAGAAGATCTTTTGAAAAAGATTAGACTACTTAAATTAGTATTTATTTAAACAGAAATTTTGAAGAACCAATATGAATATAACCCCGTGGAAGGAGGAAAAAATCTTTTCTTCAGCCTTTTCTTTTTTTTTTTTTCTATATACAGCTGCGGCTGCTCAGATCTTTGTGCTACATGAGTAGTGAATTTTGTTTCCAGTACCTGATCTGAGCTGTATGTTGTGGAGCTCTTTGACACAAAATGGGGTTCTTTTCACTTTCTTTAGGTGTTCTTTTGTCTTCAGCCTTCATATTGGCAAACATTATGTGTGTGATCAAATGGGCTGTGGTATGAAAACTCATAATACCATAGAAATGTTCCCTAGGTGAGTTCATGTTATTAGGAAAGAAAATAACCAACAGTTATTATAGTATTATCAAGACTAGTTGTGCTCATTTTCAGATTCAGGTGAATTGTGTATCACACCCACATCACAGCCTTCTGTAAACTACAGCTTTTATCCCCATTACTTGATAGTTGAATAATTTCTGTTCTGATTTTCACTACCAGCTATGAATCTTGCCTCCATTAAAACCCTTTTCAGCCCTATCTGCATTTCCACTGCCTGTTTTCTTCCCACTGTGAGCATTTTATATGCCTTCACTATGAAACTGTGTTTACTGCAAAGCGTGTCTCTTCTCTCATACTCTTCTAAGTTGCAAATCCTCTGAAGTTTTGTCTTCTTTATAGACTTCATAGCTCTCCTCTGCTTTGAAGCAAAGAAAGAAATCTGTATACCTGGAAAAAATATTTTCATATTATGTTTCTTGCCAAAAGCACAGCTTTTGTCTATATATACACAAAAAAAAAAAAANAAAAAAAAAAAAAAAAAAAAAAAAAAAAAAAAAAAAACCACCAAAATGAACTGTCTGGCTGAAAAAAATCCTTGAAAAATATTATTTAAAGTGCTTTAATATTCATACTTGTGTTGTCTTAATTTGAAATACTACCTCAGTTCCCATGTTCTACTAGTCAAATGAAGTAAAAATTGAAGGACAGGAAATACTGCTATAGCTACTTCTCTCTCCAAGTAATTAGATTAGAAAATTATCCCAGCATTAAAAGCCTAGAAATTAGCTGAAAGCATGTGTGTTGTCTGTATGTGTATGTATGTGACAGGTCATTTACCACTGCTATGTGCTCAGCTGCATGCTGTGTTTGCCACCCACAATACAATACAATTTTGTTGCATTGGTCATTATAAGTGGAGACAACATACAATATTCGTGGATACTCCACTTTGTCTGTAGTCTGGAGGGTTTTGTATAGGATAAAGAAAGAAGTCTAAAATAATTTTTACATATATATTTCTGTCTATATAGTCAGTATATGCAGTTTTCATAGCTTCACATATGTATTAATGTAAACATTTATGTATATAAAGATTTAAATTTTTCTGTAAATGTTTAGACCCATAAAAGTATATATGTTACAAGATATATATAACAAAAGTGGTATTCTGATTTTTTTGACCTTTCTACAACACCTGTAGTTCAGTGACTTTGGAAATTTTCTAACATGTTGTTAATTTTAATTGATTTTTAGACCTGCTTTTTCCAGTAGAAGAATAAGACAAGAAATCACAGAATCATAGAATATCCTGAGTTGAAAGTGAGCCATAAGGATCATCAAGTCCAACTCCTGGCTCCACACAGGACCAGCCAGCCAAGTCAGAGCATGGGACAGAGTGCATCATCCCGATGCTTCATGACCTCAGTCAAGCTGGGTGCTGCGACCTGTATCATCTTTGTAAATACGTCTTGAATTATTCTTCAGAGAACTGTAAAATTTCTGTTTCTCCTGATCCTACCTTAGACATAAAGGGAAAACAAACCATTAAGAAATGAAAGTCGACAAATAGACATTTTCTGTGTGGCCTGTGCAGTTATATATATCTACTTTTAGACACCTGGCCTATGAGAATTAAAGTGATACAGAAGCCTGAGCACTTCAGGAGAAATATCTAGAAATGAAAATTGAATTTTTAACAGTGAGCTACAAAGCTATTCCATTAAGGAACACCAAAGATAGGATCAGTTGTGTAGACAGACTTAACAGTACCATATGGTGTATTTCAGATAAAGACTTCAAATTGTGTCAAGTTTATCACTAGCTAATATGCCTTTAAAGTACTGCATAGAGAAACAGACTACTGATTCCAGTAAGTCATTTAAATTGCACTCAGACAAGTGCATTTTCTAACTCCTTGCAAAATTTTTGTTTCTTCTGTGATGATATATTTTCTTGTACATTTGGAACCACATGCCAAATCACATCATAATCTATTGTACAATGTGCTTTGTAATATTGTGAGCAGGCCAAAAACTCCTAAGACACTTGCCAGGCTACTGTGCATATAGAATAAAATGGCCCTGAGGGTAGTAAAGAAAATAGATGAGTAGGCTGAGGAAGCAGACAAAAGCTGGCTAAAATAAAAAAAAAATAAATCCCAACACTTTNTAATCCTTCAGAACAGCTGAGTACAGTGGCAGACTGACAAAATTGTTTACCATCCTTAACACAAACTATACTATATATATCTTATATATATATATATCTATCTTTATATCTAAGAAAGGTTGATGGATTACGAAGAAAAGTCTTGCATTCAGATAGTGCAATGAATTTAACCTTACAGATTTTATGCATTTGCTTGCATGACTTTTTAATATATTTTTTAATAAGTTATTTTTGCCTGCATCTGGTTTTTTTCCTGTTGTGTATACCATGTTGGTTAGCACCTTATTTTTTTGTTTGTTTGCATAATCCCAAAACTGTTTTCACAAGGCCTACTGCTGCCTATGTTTATGAATAATTTCAAATAACAGCTTTTAATTACTTGATTTTCCTTTGGAATCCTGATGGAGTTGCAAAAGTAAAAAATATATTTATTTTACATTTTTATCTTTATTTCCCTCTGGTGTGACAAAGATCTTGATGAAATTCTGTTTCACACATCTCTCTATTTTTCCCACATGCTTTCTTCTGATGCTGTTTTCTACACTGCCACAGGCTACTTTTCAAAAGATGGCCAAAGACTTTGTTTGTACTTTTCCAATTACATGGACCTAGCTTGAGATGACATTAGATCTCTTTTACCTCTTTCTTGTGAGTGACATACAAGCAAAAGGGTCTCATCAGGTCCTGATTTACTTACAAATGCAGTCTAAATCGTGTAATCCTTGGCAAATTGCTGAGCCCGAGATTAAAGCAGACTAGTCTGCTCGGCAAGACTCTGTCTACCATGAGAATTTGAAAAGTAGAAGCCGTATGTCTCCAGACATGCAGTGCAAATCTTCACCAAAATAAAATTTACATGTGTGCTAAATAAAACACCTGCCCAACATCATGTATTGTTGTCTGAAGGAATGCTGACATCATGGACAAGTACATAGATGAAGGGCTTGGAGGAATAGCACAGTAAGTAATGTTTTAAATGAACTTTACACAGAATATCTTTCTTTTCTTTTACCAAAGAAGCTGGTGGAAGAGTATGTACAAGTTATGGCCTACCTTTCCCTTATACCATATGGTTATCCTAGTCTACTTAAGTTGTTTAATGTATAAAAATATAAAATGAGAGTAGAAAATGAGTGGACATTGTTTCACCACATAAACTCTAGAAATCACATCTGGCAATGTGAATTTATAAAGCAGTATCTGTCACAGAATCTCAGGCTGGTTGAGACTAGAAGGGAATCCCTGTAAATCATCTAGTACAACCTGTACTTGAGGCAGGGTCACCTGTACCTGGCTGTGCAGGACCACATCCAGTCAGGTTTTGAACTCTCCAAGGAAATACTGCAACTTCTCTGAGCAACCTGTTCTAGGGTTCAACGATTCTCGCAGTAAAACAGCTTAAATGGAATTTCTTGTATTTCAGTTCTCACCCTTCACCTCTTATCCTGCCTCTGGATGCCACTGAAGAAAGACTGCCTCACTCTTATTTATTCCCTCCACTGTCTAGTTATACATAGTGATAAGATCCCTTCAAGAATTTTCTTCTCCAGGCTAAATAGTCCCAGCTCTCAGTCCTTCCTGGTGCATCCTCAGACACTGTATAAGGCTGAGGTGCTGAATTGGGTATTAGAAAAACTTGACATATACTAGTCCACAGTACCCAGTGGAAGTCATCCAGGGTGCTGAAAGAGCTGGATGATGTCCTTTCAAAGCCAACTNTTTTTTTTTTTTTCAGGAGCACTGAAAAAAACTGAGAACAAATATGGATCCATGTAGAATTTCTAGTAGTCAAAACTGCATGCCAAGTATAGGAAACTAGAATAATCCTTCAGAACAGCTGAGTACAGTGGCAGACTGACAAAATTGTTTACCATCCTTAACACAAACTATACTATATATATCTTATATATATATATATCTATCTTTATATCTAAGAAAGGTTGATGGATTACGAAGAAAAGTCTTGCATTCAGATAGTGCAATGAATTTAACCTTACAGATTTTATGCATTTGCTTGCATGACTTTTTAATATATTTTTTAATAAGTTATTTTTGCCTGCATCTGGTTTTTTTCCTGTTGTGTATACCATGTTGGTTAGCACCTTATTTTTTTGTTTGTTTGCATAATCCCAAAACTGTTTTCACAAGGCCTACTGCTGCCTATGTTTATGAATAATTTCAAATAACAGCTTTTAATTACTTGATTTTCCTTTGGAATCCTGATGGAGTTGCAAAAGTAAAAAATATATTTATTTTACATTTTTATCTTTATTTCCCTCTGGTGTGACAAAGATCTTGATGAAATTCTGTTTCACACATCTCTCTATTTTTCCCACATGCTTTCTTCTGATGCTGTTTTCTACACTGCCACAGGCTACTTTTCAAAAGATGGCCAAAGACTTTGTTTGTACTTTTCCAATTACATGGACCTAGCTTGAGATGACATTAGATCTCTTTTACCTCTTTCTTGTGAGTGACATACAAGCAAAAGGGTCTCATCAGGTCCTGATTTACTTACAAATGCAGTCTAAATCGTGTAATCCTTGGCAAATTGCTGAGCCCGAGATTAAAGCAGACTAGTCTGCTCGGCAAGACTCTGTCTACCATGAGAATTTGAAAAGTAGAAGCCGTATGTCTCCAGACATGCAGTGCAAATCTTCACCAAAATAAAATTTACATGTGTGCTAAATAAAACACCTGCCCAACATCATGTATTGTTGTCTGAAGGAATGCTGACATCATGGACAAGTACATAGATGAAGGGCTTGGAGGAATAGCACAGTAAGTAATGTTTTAAATGAACTTTACACAGAATATCTTTCTTTTCTTTTACCAAAGAAGCTGGTGGAAGAGTATGTACAAGTTATGGCCTACCTTTCCCTTATACCATATGGTTATCCTAGTCTACTTAAGTTGTTTAATGTATAAAAATATAAAATGAGAGTAGAAAATGAGTGGACATTGTTTCACCACATAAACTCTAGAAATCACATCTGGCAATGTGAATTTATAAAGCAGTATCTGTCACAGAATCTCAGGCTGGTTGAGACTAGAAGGGAATCCCTGTAAATCATCTAGTACAACCTGTACTTGAGGCAGGGTCACCTGTACCTGGCTGTGCAGGACCACATCCAGTCAGGTTTTGAACTCTCCAAGGAAATACTGCAACTTCTCTGAGCAACCTGTTCTAGGGTTCAACGATTCTCGCAGTAAAACAGCTTAAATGGAATTTCTTGTATTTCAGTTCTCACCCTTCACCTCTTATCCTGCCTCTGGATGCCACTGAAGAAAGACTGCCTCACTCTTATTTATTCCCTCCACTGTCTAGTTATACATAGTGATAAGATCCCTTCAAGAATTTTCTTCTCCAGGCTAAATAGTCCCAGCTCTCAGTCCTTCCTGGTGCATCCTCAGACACTGTATAAGGCTGAGGTGCTGAATTGGGTATTAGAAAAACTTGACATATACTAGTCCACAGTACCCAGTGGAAGTCATCCAGGGTGCTGAAAGAGCTGGATGATGTCCTTTCAAAGCCAACTTCTATCTGTGACAGACAGCAGATGTGTTCCCTGACAAATGGAGACAGTTATCACCATAAATAATCAATAATGTAACTTAAAAGTGAATGGCTTCTATTGAAACTTTTTAATCTTGCTCTGTTGATATTTGCTTAAAAAGTGCTGTACAAATGCCTTTATAGCATGGAAAATCTTTCAAATTTCCTTATTGTCTTCACCCTGATTTAGACATAAGGTGAACATTTTAGCTGCTGGCATTCGAACTTTAACCTGAAGACCTTGCTACACTGTTACTGTGTCACAGCTTTTGAATATGTTGGCACAAATTTTCTATTGTCAAATAAAAATTCTCTGTACTTCTGGCATTTACTGTTGCTCACATGCAATGAAATGGATTATGATAGGGACTGTGTCTGCTTACTGTATTATTTTCCTCAGATGTCTAGTCTTTATATTTTTCTACAGTTTTATCAGCTCTGCATGCCATTGAAAATGGATGTGATTTTGTGTACTTCAATTTACTCACAATTTCTGTCCATTTACTTAAGAGAAAGGGCAATAGAGATTGAAAATTTAACAGAAAAGACTATTAATTCTGTGCCCTGACATCTTTGTATGTTGCAACTCTTTGGCAAATGTCAAAGATTTATTTCTTTCTGGATCATTCTCTAAACCTAGCTTTGAAACACTCCACAAAGAATAATCTCACATGTGTTTAAAATTAATGAAGGTTCCTTTATTAAAAATATGTAAAAGTTAAGATATTCTAGCTTTAATCCGTTTTCCCAATGTACCATTTATTTCTAGATGCTGAGTATTTTTTTATAACTTCTGGTATCTTCTTTTGTGAATGGAAGTTTCCAGTCCCTAGAAGTTAATTGCAGGATATTCAGGAGTATATGCTAACATCATTGCAGCTTTTCTCTGATTTTTGTGTCTAATGATAGATCCAGAAAAGAACTTTTAAATCCATGAACATACACACTAAACTGAACTTTTAACTCAGGGGTTACTAACCTTTGCTCATGGCATAGTACATGAAGATGCTTGGGAACCTTGTAAAAAGCATCATAGCAACTAGCATGGCAGGATGGAGTAGAAGTCAGATAAAATAGGTACCTGCAAGTGAAGGAAGATGTTATTTTAAGAACTTGTGGATGAGAGGCTGGAGCACCTATGGCAGATTGGGACTCACTGACCAAACTTTCTACTTCCTGCCTTCCAAAAGTGAACAAGATCAGTCCTGTTTTTGGTGGTGCTGCCCCTTTGCAAAAGCTTAAGGGTTATAACAAAAAAAGTGTGGGAGATTTGGGAATAGAGGGCAGGAATCAAACCTGCCTGTGGTACCCCTGCAGCCAACTGTCTGATCAGGCTCTGCATTTCTTGAGGCTCAGCTGGGAGGGGAACTGAAGGGCAGGCAAATAATTTTCATTCTTCCTGCTAACACCGCTGCAGTATTTAACTAAGGATTAAGTTGGGTCATACATATGAATCTTACTGTGTTAGACCAAAGATTATGACATTCAGCTAGCAGAGTGGGAATCTTGGAAAGACTGACAGATTAAATTGTGGCTGATGAACTGGCTTCTTAGCAGACTTAATGTGGGAGATGCCAATTTTAGGACTCCTAATGTTCAATTTTGCTGACTCTTAGCCCTGTTAAGATGGTGTGGTATCAAAACAAAACTATAGTTACCTGAAGAATTAATCTGGTAAACACTGTAGTCACTAAGAATGGAAGTTTGTGGATTATTCTTTTGAATCTTCACCTAAATTCTGCTCAAGTTCTAGCTCCAAAGCCTAAAACTTCATTTATTTTAAATTTCTAATCCCTGATTAGCATTCTACCTTTACGCTAGTATTATTTGAAGGAAAAACATTTTACTTCCCTTGTTTTCTCCCCAAACAATTTGTAACCTTTAGTAAGATTACTAAAGGGAATGTTTTCCTTCACAGTAGGAGAAAACTGCTCTGTTTTGTTGATTACAATTTGTAGAGAGCAGCAGGAAGACATCACTTACTAACTGTTCACGCATTTTACAGGCACTTGTGGGTTTTGACACCATGTTGATTCACTTTGCCATCTTGTCTGGAATTGATGGTGATATTCCAGAATAAATAACAGTGTTTGCTGATTGCCATTTCTGGTGACCATCCGTGAGCCAATATTTAATTACAAATTCCTGCACATCATCATTATGTGTATTATGCAATGTGGCACTGTAACATGGACAGCAACTGCCAAAGACACTGAAGGATGCACATACAACATTAATTTTTTGGCAGAAATGTATCATCTTTTGGTCCTCCTTCGATATCAGACAAAATGGTGCTGTTTACTGACTGTGTTGAAAAGTTGCTGAGGAGACAACTTCACATCTGTTCTAAAGTAAATTGAAACTCAGAGACAAAAAAAAAAGCCAATTTTTACTAATGTGTTCTATGAACATTTCAGAACAAAGAGGTTCTGGTCTCTCACAATCATGTATCAACGCAACTTTTTACCTAATATTGCATTATCAACATATACTGTATTCTGTGTATATACATATATAGGGCAAATAGGGTCTATATAATGCTCGGAAAATTGTGTATTCTTTTGATATTCCTCTGAAAGATTCAATAAGCATAAGTAGAGACTGGCTTATAATTCCTTTGAAAATTAGAGCACGTTGGGGTTTCAGATGAGATGGGAAACATGTCTTGGATTTACATAGCAGAAGCCTGCTTCCAAGACAGCTGCAGATATCAAACAGAATATAATTACAGTGAATTAAATCATTCTAGGGCAATAATACCACATTCCCTCAATGAAGAAACAAACTATTTCAAACTAGTTTCTCTAATGAGTTATTTTTCTGTACCACTTCTAAAGACATCTATTTGGGGACCATTTATGTTGCAATATGGTACGCGGTGCTTTACCCAGAAATCATTTTAAGCACTTTGTATTTCTCTGATGAACTTATTTGCAGGATCAATAGAGGTACTTTAACAGGTAAGGGGGTTTATGGTTGCTCCTTTATTTTCTTTTTATATGAAGACTACTATAGAGAATCCCCTTGGGATGCTCAGTTTAAAAGTTGCAGAAACAGTAATATTTTGTGAGAAGCAGTTCTGGTTTTATTCCTTTACATGGTTTGTAGATAGGACAAAAGTTGAAAGGGTTTTTCAGGTCCTAAATAGCTAAAGAGAGATTTTCAAATCTCTGCAGTGATAATGAAATGCGAATTTCAGTATAGTGGTCCAAAAAGCAGCATGGAGAGAAAACAAACAGACTGAGGAAACAGTAAAAAGTCTGTCCCTCATGAACAATGTAGTGTAATTTTTATCGTATGCCATGTTGATGTTGTTCAAGACATAATTTCTCTGTGGCTGAAATCTCTATGGCTTGTTACACTTCTGTAAGAGGCAGTGTTTGGACTAATGAACTCATAGTATAATTTGACAGTATATGCTCACCCTTTTTGCTCCTCTCTCTCCCTAAAGTTGTATCTTCCCTACAAGGTGAGTGAAGGGTACTCTGAAAGAAGGCACAAACCTGCTGAGCTCTTACACTAGCACATTCTCGTTTCACATAGCTGGCTTGTTACAGACAGCTCTGATTTGAAATGTCCACCTATCTTGGGATTATACTCAGGATACATGCTGCTGACCTCAGATGAAGAGCAATCTGCCCCACTGGTGCTGGGGAGCAGCCCAGAGAGCCAACAAAAGGCAAGTCAAGCAACAAAGCTCAAGCTTTTTCTCATTCCAGAGCACAGTGCTTGGCTTAAGCCCATGGTGAGAATGAACATCTGCATGGACTTCAATTCAACCTGAATGACCATGTGGACAGGCTCCTACTGTCAACACATCAACCTATTCCAAGAATCTGGTTTAGATTGTTTATTCCAGCAGCTCAGCAAGATTGCTGGCTTGAGTTGGAGCCTGCATCTATGAGATTTCCTGACACTTGGGGGGAGAAGTGCACCAGCAGAGAAAAAACTAGCCCACCACTTCCCAAGATGCCCATTTAAAAAGACCAATATCAAGTCAGAGTATGCAACCTTCAAATCCTCAGCTGCCTCAAGTGCCTATTCTTCTGATGTGACTGAAAGCACTAAGAGACTACACCACTTCTCTGTGTGCAGGTAATACGGATGGATATTCGTGGACACAAATAATAGTTACTGCAGCTCGCCAGAAGTCAATCTTGGAAAAAAAAACGTATCTTAAGAGACAACATAATGTCATTTCTTTTTTTTTTTTTTTGTTTACCTTCTTTTTTCTCAAAGGTTTTTACGTAAAGCAGTAGAGGTAGAAAGTTGTGGATGAATAATCTTTGTTTTACAGAAGTCAATCACTTTACAGTTTTTAATGTTACTTCTTAATTATCTTAATATTTAGGTTATTTATCAGATTCATATTCTGTGCTTTCTTAGGCTAACCACAACTACATTTTTTCAGTATTCTTTACAATTCAATTTGTGCAAATGAATTCAGGTTACTTTAGCTTTCATCTCAATTTTCTGTATTCTGAACCTGTAACTTCCAACAGTAGTAGATCAGCATTACAAAACCCAGAATTTATCACTTGTGTCACCACAGGATGCTCTGAAGCTTCAGATCAACCATTGTCTTACACCAAAATTCCACGAGGAGCATGTTCATTTGAAGACATATTCAAGCATTGCTGTCTTACAAGATTAGTCTAAGGTATTTATTTTATGTGGGAAATCACAATTTTCACAACAATTGGGTTTTGTCCTTCAGTTCCTTGCACACATCCTCTCCTGCAAGGAGTGAGGCCTAGGGTAAACTCTTCATAGAAACAAATAAGTAGTAATTTACCTGACTACCTTTCTAACACAGAAAACTTTTATATTTTTTTATAAAAATATAAAACTTTTTATTTACCTGTAGTGACTTAAGAAGAATGAATCTGCCTGTGAAAACTGTTGTTTTTTTTTTTTTAGGAAATCCATGCAAAGCAATCAACCCCTCCACTAACCAAGAAATAACCAACTATATAACCAGACAAATCATTTTATCATGGAAAGACCTCTAAGCTTTACTTAAATAAGAAAAATGAGAAAAATTACTGAGAAGAAGTTAATTTTCCCTTTTTTCTTTAGAAAGTACTGTTGGGCAGTAAGGACAAGATTTGCCTCAGAGAGCTCTAGAACATCCCTCATCCTCAGTAATACCCATTCTCACCTACTTACATTAGTAACACCCTTGTGAAATGCTGCTTGCACTTCACAGAATGTGTTTCATCATATCATAACCTGACCAGAGACATTCGTGATTCATCTGCACCTCTTTATGTTGATTTTACTTATGTGTGATATTTTCATGATCACCATGTAACGTGATGCATTATTTCCCGTGTCATCACTGGAATGTTGCTGTCATTGAAGGTAAGTGCCTAACTCAATAAACTGACAAAGCACGGCTCAAGAAGCAGTGGGAAATGTCAGAGCAAGGCGATAAAATAGTGCATCTGCGGAGACAGAACTACGATCGATATGCAGGCTTTCAAGAAAGTAGTTTTCATCCTGTGACCTCACTGAATGAAAATGACAGTCTGAAAACCAAAGAGCTGGAAAAAGGAAGATTCTTCCATTCCTTGAGGGAAGTGACCCCAGAAATTATGTATTTTCGTGTTCAGTTTCCATGCACAGTCAATACGAGGTGAAGTATTTTGTTTAAGGATATGAGTGACCCCTAGCTTCCAAAAAATGCACTTAAGAACAGAGGGAAAATGTGAAAGGCCTAGAAGTCTGACATAGATACCCAATAAAAGGACCAAAAGCTTTTTCTAAAGGCAAAAGATTGTTCTTTTCATACATAGTTTCATTGCTTTGAAAAGGGACACAGTGAGTAGCTAATTGTTAAGTCATAAATTTTAATCGCGCTGTAGTCAGTACTGGGATTCAGATACATGGCAATTGTGAGTATAGCAATAAAGTCTAAAATAGGAGAAAAAGTTATACATATATTTATATAAACACAAATATACAGGCACACTTAATAATATTATTAACAGGGCAAGCTAGTCAAGAGTTATACTAGCAGCAACCAGAATAAAAATAGTAAACAGCCTTCGTTAAACAGCTATTTTGCATCTTTGTCATATCAATATGTAGAATCATAAAATCACAGTCATTTGGACTGGAAGGGACCTTAAAGATCATCAAGTTTCTACGCCCTGCCATAGGCAGGGACACCTCTCACCAGACCAGGCTGCTCAAGGCCCCATCCAACTGGTCCTTGAACACCTCCAGGGAGGGGACAGCCACCACTCTGCTGGGCAACCTGTTCCAGTGCCTCACCACCCTCAGAGTGAAGAATTTCTTCCTAATGTCCAATCTAAATTAAGAAGAAATTCTGTACTCACAAAGTCACCTGTCTGTGGAAGACTGAAAATTCACAACCGCAGTTGAGAATGAGTGAAGCAACCTAAGGAGCAAAGAAGCAGTCTTGTCCAAACCTCCTGCTCAAACAGGTCCAAAAATAAACCCCAAGTTTTTTTATAATTATTCATCTCTTCTACAAAGAGGCTTAGCCACCTTTTCTCCCACCACCCGAGCAGTATATGGATAGCCCCATGTCAGTGTGCCAGCTGTGCCCAGGGAACGCCTCAAGCCCAGAGAGAAGCCACTAGGATTAACAGGAACTTTCACATGTTCTTCTGGAGATAACTGTTTAACAGGGGTGATGGTGGTGGGAAAGCCATTAAGGACCGAATGGGAAGATTTGCATATGTCTAAACTAAAATTGGGATGAAATAAGGTCAGTAGTTCCTGCTTGTCAGCCTCTTACTGGATGGATGCATGTTATTAGAAAATGCTTAAAACCTGTGTAACAGTTACTACAGGAGTTAGGTCAAAATTACTCATTGTCTACATCTTTTTAAAGATTAGCCAGCTTGTTATTTAGAATAAAAGCTATGCCAGAGTTGGAAAGCCTGATTACAAACCATTAGACAAATTACCATGTTGTGAAGATAAAGTTTGGCCCATACCTCATTGTTTGATTTTCAAGTAATCCTGAATTTCGCTCAATGTGCTACTGTCAGACCTAAGCCACACCACAACAGTTAAAGGGCCAAGCTTTGCACCTAGATCTGAATTTGTGATTTGTATTTTTTATTTTTATTTCTCTTTCACTTGTACTTTTTTAGATTTCTGACATAACCCTTGAAATAGAAGTTTTTTGCTAAGCTTATAAATTAGTTATTACCTTCACCTTGCCTCACTTCATTTTATCTGTTCCAGGAGCTCCTTGAGTGCAGTGTGCTGAGAAGTGTATTGCACTTGATTTAGACATGCCACAGGGCACTGTAGTTTGCATTTTTGTGACCGTCTGACCTGTCTGCTTAAGCCAGGTTTTTCTGGCTTTAGCCAGAAAAAAACTCAGTATATATATGCATTTTATAGCTGAGAAGAGGAAAAGAAAAACTTAAGTACAGGTAAATTGTGATGTGTCCCTCAATTGCATGCACGCTCTGACATGGTGCATTCTGACTTTTGGCTTGTAATCAAAATTGTAGGAGAGGGTTTATAGTTGAGACAAGATGATTAAGTTAATTTTCTTGGACAGAACAGAGAAAAGCTGGTGTCAGTCTTTTCTCAAACAACCAGTGTGACTAAAAATCAAAGGTCAGAAGCGATCTCAGTTCTTCATCGGTCTGTCCCTCTGCACCAAGACAGGACTGACCATACGCGTGTTGTTCCTCATAGGTATTTAGCTGACTCCTAAAGACTTCTGCTAATGAGACTGAATAGACATGGCTTCTCTGCTTTATCATCCTTATCCTGTATTTCCACACACATATTGGTGGGATGTGCTGTGTGGCAGAGATGTTGCCACAGCAATTTACAACCCATGAGGCCAGACAGTGTGGATAAAATGAGGTGAGTGTCTGTGGCAGTACAGATTTTATGAAAGTTCAATCTCAGGGTTTTTTATGCTTTTGAATCTTTGATTAAGAACCACCTAACTGAGGATGACATCCCAGTAGGAGGGAAATAGTAGGAGATACTGTCATGTTACTATGAATTAAACCAGAAAAATAGATTTTTTTTTTTTCAGACAAGTATTCACTTTCTGTGCCAAGTGTCTTACATGCGAAACAGTTTTAATTTGAAAATCAACTGCATAAGACTTACAGTGTAAAGTAACATCATATAAGTCTTTCTAAAATTTATAGGTAATATTTTTCTGACAGAGAAAATATGCCTAATGCATTGCAAATATTTTGGATGCTGAATGACACAATAAAAATTAATCATGCATCACTAGTTTTTGTTGCCAGATCACTGGCATGATCTCATTGTCAACATTCTTGAGCAGTTAGAATCATGCATAAGTACTCAAAGTTAAACACATTACCAAGATTAATAAATATATAAAACTGAAACCACTAGCACACATTTCTGGCTGAAGGTAGTGGCTGCTTCACAACATGGGAGGGGCAGCAATTTTATTTCAATTGGTTGATTTTCAATTGGTTTCAATTGGTTTCAAATGTTAGAAATAATGTTAGCAGGCATTTAACTTAGAAGCCCTCCATGTTCTGATATGAAAAGTAGGGCTGTATTTCAGATTTTCAGATGGTGCTGTCAGATGGAATCTTCAGGGACTACGGACGAAGATCCACCCAGGCTCAGAAGTCTTCACCATTTCTCATCATTATACAGAGTAAATGTGAAGTAATAATTTTTAATTATAAAATAGATAAACCACACTGGAAGAGTAATAAATTATTGCGAGTTCAGAGCAGCCTTACAGAGAAATTGTATGCTCTGAAAATTTGTTCAGACAAATGTATGATTAATGTAGCCAGTTGCAAACCTAAATGCCTAAAAAAACATGACAGCTATGGGATGGGAGACTGTGGGGGGAAAGAATGAGTGTAAAATAGATTTTCAAATCTCACAAGCCAAAGAAGTGAGGATGAGATCCCAAGATGTGGAATGATAAAAATTTACAAATTGTACAAATAGACAGCAGTGGATAAGATTTGTAAACATGGTATGGAAAAGATGCAAGTTTTAATGTTATATTTTAGAACCACATTGACAAATGGAAGATAAGTACACCACACACACACATCCTCAGTTCCTGAGAAACAGTTCAAAGTAAAAAAAAATAAAATGCAAGAAATAGAAGATCCCGAGGGACTCCTTAAACAATAATCAATGGTTACAAACTGACAGTTATTTCTTTATTTTGTGACTGAAAATGTGACTAAGTAGTGAACAAGATACTGAAGAAAATGGATCAAATATTTTATGTCTTATTCAATGAAAGACTTATTTCATATACAACTAGTAAGTTTAACACCTGTGGAAAAATATATGGCCCAAGCAATACAGGTCAGACTGAATAATCTAAGGGTTCCTTCTTGACTTAAGTTACATGAATCAATATGTAAAATTATCCTCACGGACTGGACCTAGCAAAATGCAAATATCCACAGATGCTAAATTAATTTTAGAAAGAAACTATAATCCTCTTAGTGGGAAGGAAAATGAAATGGAGATAGTGTAATTGAAATGACAGAAACAAAATCCATAGCCTAGTGAATAGCTAAGAAATGTATTAGCAATGGATATTATGCCTATTTTTGTTGTTCTTGCATTGATTCTTACATTATTTTTATCTAGAACTTTCTGTATATCCATATGGCTTATTATCTGACAAAATTTTGAGATACAGCAACTTAAACAATGCCAACTTCTGCAAAATGACAATTCACTGACCAAGTATATTATATAATTATATAATTATATTATTCCAAGATATACAATGAAAGCTCATTCCAAGGTCAGTAACATTCATGTCCTCATTATACTTTCTCTAAGACTGTTTCCAGTCAAGGGAAGAAAGGATCTGCCTGCTTCTGCTTTGCTAATGTTACCTTTACCACACATCTGAGACAGGTATTATTTTCTAAGATGACCAAGTTTAAAGATTTGCTACTTTTAGGAGTGCTTTTTTTTGACATCACTAGAAAGTTATGACCATGGTCAGCAAGGCACTAAATTAAAATTTAGGAATATGCATCTAAAGGAGTCCACAATTAAATGTAATATTAATAAATACATTCACTCTGTCCCTCTGGGCTTCCAACAAGATGTAAATAACTTTCTATTTGTGTCTTGCTAGCTACCCTGAGTACACCACTTTGACTAAATTTTCTTTTTGTCTCACTCCAAAAGGAAGATGTGATGGTTTCCACCTGCAAAACTAGTCCATCCCGATCCTACCTTACTGATGTGTCTGCCTCCTACCATGTGCAAGAAAAAAGATTTTTTTATGACTAAGTGCACTTTACACATAGCAGATGAATGATTTTAACAGTTGCAGCTTGGCATCTTTCTGAAGCCCACATAAAAATATCACTCAGGCTGTTTCTACATGGTTTATTTTCTTTTTTTTTTTTTATTTTTTATTTGTTCATTGTTCTTCTCCTGCTAGAAGATTTTGCTCTTTTTTTTTTTCTTTTTCCTTCCTCTTTTAACAACATCCCACTTACAGATGTCAAGAGAAAAACTTGCTGTAATTTAACAGGAAAATGGAGTAAATTTAGGCTGTTGCAAATAGTAAACAGTATCTGCTATATACTGGTTTTGGCAAGATTATTCAATTTCTTGACGAGATGATTCAATTCCTTGGCAAGATTGCAGCTTCCACTCCTTAACCAGCTTTGTCTCTCTTAATAAAGAGCTAAAAAAGAAGGAATGTTTCCAGAACAAGGACATGTATTTCCATTCCTTGTGATCATAGGATAAGAGCCATTACACCTTTTTCTGTTGCTACTTCCACTAGCTCTTAGCCTCCCTATCCATTTCAGAGTAAATTATGTAGAAGGTCTGAGTACTACTGAGGAACTGAAGAATCAATGAATTATTATGCACTGTCAATTTAGGCACAAAATAATAGATGCTGTTCACAGAGCAGTAGTATGAGATAAAATGAGTGCTTTCATCTTCAGCTGCTTTTTAATTAAAAACCTTCCATTTTTTCTTTAAAAAGTTTGAATGTCAGGATAGAAGATGAAGCACTGGAGGGACATGGAGGCAGCATGAATAGGAAGGATACAGGAGGGTTAAGATTCTGAAGTATCCTATGCAATAACGTCCTTAAGCATGCTAGCAAGTAGTATAAAAGGGCACTTGTTCTTGTTCCTGAGGATATCGTACTCTTTCACACCTTTTCACCTATCAGCTTATTCCTGATCACTGCATTTCTACATTTAACATCTCCCAGACTGTTTTATCTTGCATTTGAAGAATGAAAAGCTACTATTCAGTTTCCATTTTAACTACTATAAAAGCAAACTATCATTTTTTCTTTACTGTTTATCTTTGTTTACAACATCAGATAGTCCTGTGTTTTCCAGTGTTCATCACACGGCAAAAAATCTTGGCAATACATTTTTCTATGTATCCATATTGCATTTTATCCATAATGTCTAGTTCCATCAATATAAACATTTGCAAAATACAGAATTATTTTCATCAGCATTGGAAAAGCAAATCTTCCAATTCATTATTCTAAGATCCACTTTAGGAGTATAAAGTCAGATTAATGTGTAGGAATTACATATTAAATAGATCTAATTTCTTCACTTGATCTTATTTTGCAAGGTGGCCACAATTTAATGGCTTGGCTCAGGTCAGGTCTCTTACAATGTCCTCATAGACCAAAGCTTCTGAATACCGATGAGAATATTATTTCAGAACTTTTCAAATGAAGACAGAAGAGGACCATCTTCTGTTTTCAAAAGTTAAACATCATCACATAATTAAAGTGGGCAGAATTTCACCTTTTCTGTCACATTCTATTAAATGGTTTAATTTTTTCTTTTTTGTAATAATGTGAAATGTAGAACTTCAATGCAACTACAAAGTTAGCTTTATCTAATATTTTCAAAAATTTCAATGTATTCATCTTTCAAAAACTTTCTCTGTATCACTGTTAATTAAAGATATTGTATAGATACAAGTAAATGACATTCAACAGTGCTAATTACATAAAAGCTGTTTAAAGAATTATTAAAACCTCCCTAAGAAGCTCAAGAAATGTGTATAATTACACCTACCAGGGGTCTCCTAATTGACTGGAGCTTCACCTCCTATGGATAGCTTTGTGTATCTATCTCAACTAATAAGTACTGAATCCAGAAGTCCAAATGACTGCTTGAGGGGATATGTATACAACAACACACGTTTTAATAGCAAATGATTGTCATTTAAAAGCATTTTATGAAATCAAGTAAAACCCAATTTTTGTGGTAGTTGACTTTTGCTAGGATTCTGAAAGTTCTGCAATAAAGCTAANCAAGGTGGTTGATATAGCATCAATTTGGCATGCTTAAAAATACACCTTATACCAACAAACACCTTTGCCAGCTTGAATATGGGTCATGACACCCTGTAGGAAGTAGAAAAGTAGGTGTTTGCTTTGAAACAGTAAAAGTAACAATAAATTATTAATTAGGCAAGATGACTTTTTTTTAATGTTTACACATAAAACCTATGGACTACAAATAGAGAAACAACACTGAACTGTGCTCTAAGTCAAATTCCTGAAGAAAATAATGGATTTTATTTCACAGAATAATAATATGAAATATTTACCGGCTAAGAAGTATGATCTATTTACATACTGAGGACAAATGTCTGTATTGTCTAAAGTGTAACTACCCTGTCTTTACCAAATTTTTGATGGATGGACTAGGAAGAAGAAATTTACCATTTTTTTTTCGTGTTCTCATTATACATCTGAAAACTTTATCTCATCTCATCTATACCTGAATTGAAAAGCAGGTTCAGTAGCAGCACATGCCACATTTCAGGATGACTCAAGGACCTGTAACAGTAAATGTCATTCAGTTCTGACTCAAGGGCTTCCCTCTGGTGAAAGCATGGGTGAAGGACCTGGACATCTTCCGTACGTGCAATGTTCTTCCATGCATAGCATGGAATATGTCTGCAGCTGGCAAGCAGAACCACATCTGGGAGCTCTCAAGTACTCCTGTGGCCTGCAGTAAATATATCAGCCTAGACTTAATATTTGATGTCTCTATGCTTATAACAGGTATTCTGTAATTTGGAAACACAGTCCTCAGACACTGTCTTTTGGATCAAAATGAAATCTGCACAGTTCTTGGAAATCTGGAAGCATTCAGATGTTTTGCTCATACGCAACAGTTAAGCCCAGGTAACCCCCACTTTGCACAAGGCAGTCAGATTAACGGTCAAAGTGGTGGCCCAGGATGGAAGTAAAAACCCTAATCCCTTCCACTACTGTTTGAGCTAATGGTCACAGATGAAACACCAACTGCTGTGTTAGGTTATTGAGATACATAACTGTGTTGGTGTGATGGGGACCAACGTGCCACATGTGGCACTTTCTCAGACAGAACAAATTGTCATTGATCCTCTGTTCTGAGCAGACTTACCTCTCCAAGTCAATGAACTGATGCAAGAAGTCTCCAATCAGTTTCTCCATTTATGACTCATCTTCACAGTGCATTGCAGTCTAGGAACAAAATATAATAAATCTGTAAGAAGATCACCCTCTTTGCTGATGTTCATTTGCTATCCTATTAATGTTACAGGAAAATTAATATGACAACTCCCATCGTTTTGCTGAATATTGCAGTGAGGACCTGTATCATGTCTGACAGTGGCCAAATGCCTAGACAAAGGAATATGAACAGACAAAGTATGCAGACATATTTCCGCCACGCTTAGCATTTAGCAGCTCAGAAGTTAAGGACTACAACAGAGAGTGTATCCTTGAATTTATCCCTTGATGGTGTTATATTTATTAATTCCAAGAGTATCATAGAACGTTTTGGGTTTGAACGGACCTCAAAAACCATGTAGTTTCACGCCTCCCGCCATAGGCAGCAACACCCTCCACTACACCAGAGTGCCGAAAGCCCATCCAACCTGGCCCTGAACACTGCCAGGGAGGGTGCAGCCACAGCTTCTCTGGGCAACCTGTGCCAGTGCCTCAACACTCTTCTCACATTAAAGAATTTCTTGATCATATCTAGTCTAAATCTTCCCCTTTTAAGTTTAAAACCATTATCCCTTTTCCTATAACTATCTTTCTATATAGTCCTTCTCCAGATTTCTTGTAGCCCCACTTTAGGTACTAGAAAGCCACTGTAATGTCTCTCTGGAATCTTCCCTTCTTCAGGATGAACAAGCCCAACTCTCTCAGCCTGTCTTCATAGGAGAGTGGTCCAGCCCTCTGATCATCTCTGTGGCCCTCTGGAGTCACTCCAGCAGCGTCATGTCTCTTGTACTGGGGACACCAGAGCTGGTGAGCATGAGACTGGAGTAGAGGGTAGAATCACCTCCCTTGTCCTGCTGGTCACATTCCTTTCGAAGGACAGAGTTTGCTTTCTGGGTGGCAAGTGCACATTACCAGCTCATGTTGAAGTTAATCATATCTAATTATTTTTGAAACCATGTAAACTTTTAGCATCTGCATCATTTGGCAGTGGTTCAGTAAATAGATACTCTATCAAAAAGTATGTAGTTTGTCTTGAAACTTTGTGTATGAATATTGACATTGACGCCTCTAGAGTCCTATTGGTCAAAATGCTTATGAAGTAATTCCTATGTCCTTTATTTCAGTCATGACTTGAGAGATTTCTGTCATATCTTTTTTAGACCAAGGAACTGATCCATTTTAGTCTTCTTGAGGAGAGGCTGTTCTGTAGCTCTGACCAATTTTCCTGACTATGTACGTTTTGCAATTCTGCTATGTCTTCTTTACCTAGGGTCATAAAGGTGTGTGGTATAAAGGGGTGGGCATACCAAAGAGCTATTCAGTGGTATAGCCACTTCTGGTTTTCTCTCAAGCATTTTCTTAAAACATTCTACTACTCTCTTTCTACAACTTCTAAGGATGGAGCCAATGTTTTTGTAATCATTTGAAAGATGTCTTAGAGATCAGAATTGTAATGGTAAACTTAAAGCCCTTCATTAGGTATGTATAGTTTGGTTTGTTTTTCCATGAGAGAATTACTTCGTACTTATCATCTGCTACTTTATCACCTATCACTCAGCATCATGAGATGAATCAATGTTTCATGAATTTAATGACATATAATAAAATGTTGTAACAAGAAGCTCAATCTAAATAGCATAAAAGACCATGGGAAAATTACTTGGCAATTCCACTGAAGCAAAATGAAATCTGTTTCCCTATTTAGTGGCTTTTCACACAAAGCATGGTTGGCTGTGCATTCAAACTTCAAGGAAGCTTTGAGGTGTAGCTAGATGATCTTAGAAATAGTTTGTATTTTAATGGAAAATATGACATCAGCTGGGGTGTTTCAATAGCAGTTGCTGGGTTTGAAAGTAAGAAACAGGCAGCACACACAAAGTGGGTCATTGCCTCCTTGGCTTGGTGGAACTTGTGTGATGTGCCTCAGGACTCATCCCTACATCAATAGCAGACTTCACAACAATGACAAAAATAAGTTGGGTCAATTCCTTTGATCATCAGAGAAGTATTTATATTTCTTTCACAAAATATTGCTGGTCTTGTGAAATGATAGGGAAATAATCATTGTGCCCTAAAACTAAAAACAATCCAATAAGAATCAAACCCATATTCTCAAACGGGATAACTTTGACTCCTAGAAGTTTATCCATGAGCAGAAATGAAGACTAAGATGGAGGAGAAAAAAAATTGACTGCTTCTGATGCCAATTCTCTTCATAGCCACAAAATTATCCTCTCCCTCTGTAATTTTGGTACACTAACATTATGCTTTAAATATTGATTTTATTATAAATGAGTCACAAATCCATAATGCATATGTTTCTGAGGAGATCTAAGGTGCTTTTTTTGGTTTTTCTCCACCAGTAGAGTAGGAACAGGCTTCAGCATCTCTCATGAGGCTCTCAGTAATTCATAAAATCAGAGCCTGGTGACCTTAAGTGAGTTGCTCAGTTTTTCTCTGTAAAAACCTGTATGTCTGTAAAATTAGTATTCAACACTCCTGTCACTGCATGGATGAGAAAAAAGAAAAACATGAGAAGAAAACTATGCTCAATAATAATTTCCGTCTTTCTAATTCTCCTTTAGGAGGATTTTATTTTTGCTAACCTTGTATTCTGTAGGTTAAGGAAGAGACACTGTTCTGACAAAATGTACATGGTATGTGATTCCCCAGGCTTAGCCTGTAACTCCTAATGATTTCTAATTTAACCAGCAGACAGGTGCTATACATTCAAAGCTACTGAAAAAAATCCCTCTGAATACAATTTTTGTAAAAAACTTCAGCGCTTAGAAAAACAGCAGGATATAATTTCCTGCAAAAGCAGTAATTTCAGCTTTTTATATCATGAAATCCAAGGTCAAAATCATCATCAAAAGTCTTGATCATGTGGTTTATAAATTTCAAACCAAAACCTCGTAGTTCCATGCTCACTAGTATGATGTCACTCTTCTTAATCAATCCATTAAGATAAGAAAAAAAAAAAAACTCTAACAACCTCCAACTCAATTAAGCAAATAGTCACAATAAGAAAACTTTAAACCATGGTTTGAAGATAAAATCCTGGTCTAAGTCCAGGGTGAAAAAGGAACTGAGTTCCAGCCGTGAAGAGCAGAAATGAACAGATGGACTGGGTCAGGGAAAGCTGCCTGCTCCACAACTTCCCTTCGCAGAAGCACATTACACCTTGTTGGCAAGGAAATTCCTGCTTAGAAAACATACTAAGGTAGTAGGCAGGAACCAAGACCCTGCTGTATATAATCAAGCTACTCAAAGGCAATACTGAAAGAAATCCCAGAGTCCTACCTAGTGCCTGCAATGGCAGAAAGGGGTTTTACTAATGGGCCCATTTCAGTAACGGCTAAAGAGCAGCAGCAATAAATGTTAAGCCAATATATATCAGTCTCTAACAACAGCCAGGTATTTTCTGTTGTACCTGAAAAGTAGTGACTGAAAACCTTAAGTACAAAAGAAAACAGTAATGTCAATAATGTAAAAGGTTGTCTGTGTCCAAGTGTCTTAAAAGGACATTTCATGCAAGCTGGCAAAGCAAGTTTAAGAAAATGTACTTTCCAAAACACAAATTAATATTCAGAAAGACATATGTTAATCAAAAGCAAAAGCTTTGACAACATAACAAGCTCAAAATTCTGAGATAAATGGGGACTTTGGAAAATAGCAGAGGTCTTTGAAAATATAAAATATATTGGAATATAAAATGAATTGGAATTTTTTTAATGCTTCTTCCCAGTAATCAATTTAGAGCTTTCAAAATGTTGTTATTTGATTTGAAAAAAATTAGACTAGTGATGCAAATTTAATATCACAGCTATTGCAAAGTCTGTTATAAAACTTTGCAACATATATTGAATGTCATAGAAGCATTTTCAACAATCATTTCTCAGATGTCAATGTAAATTGCATTAAAATCCCACAAGGAAGTGTGAAAACAACTTGTGCCATCAAATTCCGCTGAGGAATAAAAGAGTTTATATGCTTAGCTCTGTTCTGAATATGTTTATATAATTTCCTGTATTGTGCTTAACACCATAGTACATGAGCATATTTTGTTAGTGTGTTAAATATGTGTGATGCTTCCCACATGGTATTTGTTTTCTTATCTTGGACCACCATAGAAGTGTGCGATTTTACATACATATATACATACATAATGGCTTTAAATCCAGAAGCTAAGTAAAGTTGAGTCAATATGTTTCTAAGAGATTCCTAACGGAATCTTCTTGCTACAGAAGGTTTTTCTTTCCTCCTAGAGGTGGGTCACTAGTATGACACCGTCATCCCCACCCCACCTGAAACAGTTGTGCTTGCTGTGAGCCTAATAATGGACATCCTTTAAGAAAAAGTAAATTTTCCAGATAACAGCTGTCCAGACCCTCTTTTCTAAGAAAAAGAGGAACAGTTGATTTGGGAAGTACCTGAGTTGCAGGCAATGAGATCTCAGATAAGGTTCCAGGAGGGACCCACTGCCTTTTTCTCCTTCCTTCACTCCATTCTTCAATCTCAGATATGAGATGCTCCAGGGCGTGAGACTGGCTATAGGTTGTAAATTGAAGAGCTGCAGAAGAAATTCCCACCCCTCTCTGCTACTTGGGGGTCTCAAGAAAGCTCCTGTTTCTTTCTGGAGAAGAATGGTGCCATTTGACACAGATGCTGCAAACTCTGTTGATGGCTGCTGAAGGTTCTTTTCTGCCAAGCAACCTTCACCCTTCTCCTCCACGCAGCCTGAGTCTGTTTATGCTGTCTCCACTGATTCCCAGTGTTGCCAACTGCACAACCCAAGAAGGACTTTTTCCATCAGAAAAAGAAAATTGTGTGAACTTTTTCATATTATATCTAAGGTTTGATTTTGGTATTTCAATTAAAAAAAACCAAATCCAGAACCAAACTCAGTGTTGGAAGAATGTCACTGTGAACAGGAATGTTACCAGTGAAAGCTCCACAGTCAATGGCTGCTTCTCCCGCACCTTCCCTCTGCTGTTTGCCCACTCAGAGGTAAGTGTTTGGCTTCCAGGTTTACACTCTGTGCAGTCCTGGGCCTGGAGCAGAAGCGTGTCTATGGCACTGGCTGCTTTACAATTCTGCTTAAGAGCCTCACAGCGAGAATGCCACTAAATGGTGCGAGATAGTTTCTCAATGAACTGTTAATGCTGCGGGCGCCTTTTCACAAACGGCTCTCACTGGGTTCTGTTGAAGCTCCCTGAGCTAAGCAGAAGTCCCGAGGATGTTTTGAAAGTGAACCAGGTGACACCTACACACACTGACTTCCCGAACAGCAGGGTTAGCTGGCCTTGGTCAGCGCTGCCCCAGACACGCGTCACATAGCGCTGGGGGCAGGTGGCATGGGCACGGCTCGCCCCGTCAAGTGCTCTGCCAAGGTTACCCTTTGTTCCTTTCCTCACAGGAGGGATGCAGTTTACAAAGTACAGAGGGAACTGTTTCTACATAAGAATATCTGTTAACATGCTGTTCAGCAGATGCCACCCGAATGCTGAAAAATGTACCCTTCTAGCAGCAGCGTTTCTGCACTGAACAGGCTGTTTGGAAAGATGACGTTGCCACGTTGTTTTCTTCACTCATTCCAATAATTCTTTGCATTGTCTTTTCATCCTGCATTTACTGCTCTTCATCCTACACCCATTTTTTCCCTTGGCTTTTCCATTTCTATGGAGAGCTTTCCCACCCTTTTCCTTTTCCTTTTCCTTTTCCTTTTCCTTTTCCTTTTCCTTTTCCTTTTCCTTTTCCTTTTTTTCCTTGAAGCCTCTTTCATATCCCATCTCGAATATCAGTTTGGCTCCCTCACAGTCAGAATTCACTAGTGTGCACCTTTTCAAATACCTCATACATGAGATTCTGAGTGAATGCCAAAAGAATGGCTATAACCTCAGTTCAGTAAAAATATGTTGAACATCAGCAAGGGCACAGAGAAGGCAATGGAAGGGTAGTTATATTTTATTAAAATTTCAGCTGCATAAAGCTTTATGCTTTAATGCCTTTTAGTGGCAGATTCAATTAAAAGGAAATAAAAGCTCACATGCTCCATTCCTTGGTAGAGCTGCAACCCCTTCAGGTGCTCTAAGTGATGCCCACCTCCCACTGGAACCAGCAGAAGCTTGTTTGCATCATGCTCCGGAGGTCGACTTACCACAGCTGTTTCGGAAAGGAGCCAAAGAGCTTGTTCACAGATACTTCCTCCTTGTGAAGAACATTTAACCATCAGGCCCTATTCAATGTGAAGGGAATCCAGCAAGAGCATCCTGCTACTGCAGTGCTGCCCTGAGGAGAAACCTCATCTGACAGGGTGCAAATGTCTTTCATTTCCTTCTTCCATTTAACAAGATTGGCAAAAACTGTGGAAAGGGTGAATAAAATAGCTAAGTTGTTTCATTTGTCATGTTTTGGTAAACAACCTAGAGAGTTCACAAAGTGTCTCTGACAAATTAGATCATACAAGAATGATGGAAAATAACTTAGAAATCAGAAAACCAAAAATGCTTCCCAGTGTCAATAATGTGAGCGATACTGTAAATAGTTATTATATTCCTTTTGCAACTTCTCTCAAAATAGTGGAATGACACTATTGTAAATAACCAAAGGATATGGTTTGTGGTATTTTCAAAACATTTTATACAGGGAAATGTTCATATAGGATTATTTAGATGGGTAAAAACTGAAGGTTAAATTCAACTGATTCCTATGTGAAAATTCCTGGTGCCACCTATTGGCAAAGAGGACAATCGTTAGCCTAGTGCTACACCTCCCTAAATACACTTTTCCTTTAAAAAATGGGGAAAACAACTGTTTGCATCTCACATTTCAAATACTCTTCCAGATTAGAATTAAACTCGTAAGAGAACATAGATGTTCCTTTCTGAGAAGTGCATTGACTTCCCAAGTGCTGCTGCTGCTGCCCGTGAGAGGGAGGCAGAGGTGGATGTCTCCCAAACTGCCAACCTGGAATGAGCTGCTCAACACCCTGAGAGGACTTCTGAGGCTTCTGTATCCTACACAACGAGGCATTTTGTAAGTTAAATAGCATCTTTTCCTTTTTCCTGTGATAATTTGTAAATGAAGAGCTTTAATGAAGCCTTGAACAACATACAGTCCTTGCCAGAAACTAATTTGCACTGAACCTTTTAGATGACTCTGCTGATTGTTTGCTTTTCCATGAGAATGTATTTAAGTAATCATAATGTCTCAGTGAAAGTCTATTACTATCTGTTTACCTCAATATTTTGACATTTGAATAAGAACTTTACTATTTATTCTTTCATACCTCAGAATTAAAGAAAGGGGGAAAAAATAAAAAAGGAAAAATAATTGCACATTTTTACCAGTGTTTAAGTACTTAGGAAAAGAATGTAGAAAACTAAATTATGGAAAAGAAAAGCTCTGGTTATTGTTTCCCCCTAAACCCTGCCTTTTCTACTGCTGGTATGTAAAGAGGAGATGGTAAATCTCCCTGCTGAGGATGCTAGCCATGCACAAGCCCTTGCCTTGCAAAGGAGCATGTAGAGCCAAATGTTCCCAGTACACAGGCTCCCATTACACAGGGGTGTCAGAACCTGGGGAGACATGGTCACACAGTCTACAACTAATCTACTTCCCTCAAATTAATTTCTGCAGCAAGCTTAGCACCTGCGAGCGTTGGGACTGAGCATTTCCTGCGGCCCACCCAGCACAAGAGATAAGCCAGGTGCGGTGGGGAAAGGCAGATGGGCAGAGAGGGTCTGGCAAGGGATGGGGACCTGCTGAAGCATGTCCCCATCCTCTTGCTCCTCTTGCCCTGAGGAGCAGTCCAGGATCATGTGTATCCCAAGGGAAGGATGTAAAGGAAGCATTCACAGTGAAAGGTGTGCTTTGAACGTGGTGACAAAATTTCCATACCACCGTTTTTTCACATTTATAGCTTAATCTTTGTTGAGATTTTAATTGCCAAAAGTTTCCAAGAAAAATGGAGAAAACAGTGCAATTGTGGATGCTAAGTCAGGATTTAGCAGATATTCAGAAAATGTCATTTTCTAAGTCAGCCAACAGCAAATTTACTCAGTTCTAAGTGTCATACAATTTAATAGCAATTCAAGACATGGTCCAATCAGATAATAAACCCAAGCAAATGGTTAATTGTGAAGAAAGGTTCTGAAGTTGAATTTAATACACACAGACAAGTACCATAGGGTATACTTTAAGATTTTGTTGTGAATTTGTGCCATATATTCAAAAAGTGAATGCAAATTAAAATCATATACTTTTCCATTTAAGGTATTTTGAAAATATTTTTAATGCTCTGCTTATGAGAATGAAATATAATATCATTATTCTTCTACTCTATTTTTATGAAACCAACCTTCAGTGTGTCAGGGAAGGGAAAGTTAGGACTGAAAACCCTCTGTAAAATAATTGTTAGATATCAGAAGACTTTGAAGTTGATGATGGACTTCAAGGATTAAAGGAAGACAAAAGCTTTTTAATGATATTAGTGTGTTCAGCTTTCAGTAGAGACTCCTAAACTCCAACAGTGGTGGAAACGATTAACTTAAAATACATATTAATAAACTGTGGAAATAAATATGGAAATTTATTTTATTTGTAAATTATATTAGCTAGGAACACACATGTATTTAAAACAGACTTCTTAAAATGAAGGCTTTAATATCAACCTCATTTATTATGCATGCTAACTCTGAATTCAACCTCTTGGACAACTCAAAGGGGTCTTTCTGTGTGGCCTTGAGGTTAATGTTAATGCACTTACCATTTTTACCAAATTGGATTTTAACGAGTATCAAATTAGAGATCCATTTAGTATTTTTCTATGTTTTCATTAGTTTCCCAATCCAATTTAAAGGGGAAGAAAAAAAGTACAGTTTCTGCAGCCTGCAGAACAAAGATAAAGATGGATGATAAAAGGTTGGCATGATTTATTTAACCTATGGCAAAAATCTGTAGGTGAACATGCATACAAAAACCCCACATCTGTTGATAATCTCTACTGTTTCACTCAAATTTCTTCTGAATGCCATGGGAAATAGCTATGACTGTACATTTATCAAACATTATAGTTTTTCTTCTGCTTCATATTCATATGAAATATTAATATTTTTCATTTCAGTTACTTTATAAATTTTAAAAAATCTTTAAAAAAGATTCTCTTGGCATTGCATGTTATTTGGAAAGTTTGCAGTCTTTCCTGCATCTCATCATCACTTTAGCACTGAATTTGTCTTTGACCTTTCCAAATGTAGTTACTTACGCCAGGCCATCAGCCAAAAATCACACTACAAAATCACAAACCAACTTTGATGGGTTGTGACACACAGAAACAATATGGGAACAATTGTTTCCCATGAAGGAAAAGAAGCAAAAAAAAAAAAAAATAAAAAAGGATAAAAAAGGAGAGTCTTATTACAGCAAATAGACTATCACAAATGGCAAGTCCATTAAATGGGTTTTCTGAGATGAATGAAGAATATTCAAACTCATACTATTCAAACTGCCATGGTTTATATTAAGGTTTGGCTTAATAAAAACCTCTACTATTTGTCAGAGACAGAAGACAATTTCAAAATAGGAAATTCTGCTGAGCCAGAAGAGCAGGAAATAAAACGTTTTGACTGAATATGAGTTATATTTGTGATTGATCTCTGTGGTGTAAAGTATGTGTTTAAATACCTTCTTGCTTTTACATTATCAAAACCCTTGCAATTTTCTGGAAGAATTCTCCATGGTCCTCAATTTATGTTGCTCCTGATGATCCTTTAGGTTTAAAATCAAATCTTATAAATTAAGATAATGCTTGCACATACAAAGAAAGGAAAATTTAATGAAGAACTTCAACCTATAGAACTATGAATTGCCTCTAAATAAGTACAGAATTAAAAGGGAGGAAATTCCTTTTTCTATTTCTAGCCAGCCCTAACTTAATTGTTAGATTTTTACCAAGTATGTGTTTCACTAAAGTAGAATTACAAGAAATTGTATTACTGGTGAAGTTTAGTTCAGGGAGTTGCTCTTCTCAAACCCCAGTCATGTTTTTACTTTCTGATGGGCAGACTCTCTATTTGCTCAGCATGTTTTTTGCCATGGTAATGTCAACTGCCAGAAGCAGAACAGGAGCAGTGCTGCTCATGATATTACCTCTGCAAAGGCTTAATGAATAGTGCAGTTTGCATGATTTTGACACATTTTATTAATTACATTTGGCAGAAAAGAGAAGGCATGACCTAGCTTAAAATCCACCTCAGTCAAACTCCTGGTATTTAACTAAGAAATTGCCTCACTGGAACACAAAAATTGTCTATTTTTTGCAGAGAATTCACACTATGATTAAACCTTCTATGTGTTCATGTGGTAGATATTGTGGTCCAATTTTTTTATTTTATCCAAGGACTTTTGCATTCATACTTTTAAAGTATCCACTGTTAGTTGAAACATTTCATGTTATTTGTCAGGGAAATTGATGACAACAATGTAGCCCATCACAGCCATATTATGACTGTGAGATGGCTCTGACCAGTTGTGTCCTGGCTTTAGTGGTGGTTTTCTTTCATAGGTAAACCTCCTCATTTCCCTCATATCTTTGGCTAAGTCTCCACTCACCATTTTTGGGAGAATTATTTGCAGAATGGCAGAAATAAGTTTTCAGGGAAAGGTACCAAAATAACTTTTCTTGTCTGAACAGATGATTTTGGCTACAGAGTAATATAGAGAATCACACCTTTTTCATCAGGATCTCCCCCTTACTGTATAAATCTGCTCCTCCAGAAGCCCAAAGCCAGCAGCTCTGCTGCTGTGTAGCCAGGTCCTCTTCCCAACATCTGTCCCATAAGGTATCCTCAGTGTCCTGGAGCAGAGATGTTCACTTACTGCCTAGCAGCATCTTCTCCATAATTTTTCCCTGATCCTACATTTTCCAGAAATTAGGCTCAATCTTCATTTTTGAGCTTTCTGAGAATTTCTTGAGTTACACATTAGTATTTATTCAGAGCAGTGTAACAACTATTCAGCAGACATTGCTACAGCATTCTGGTGACTTAGCGACATATGGGCCCATCTGGACAAAGGCTGAAGTGCAGTGTCCCCTCTAGATTTCTAATTAGTTTCCCATGCATTCTCTTACTGCTTGTCATCTAGTATGTGTCTATTAGGCACTTTTTTAGCTAATTAATTTTTCATATGCCAAGTATTTACATGAGCATTATTGGGCGATCTCTGGAACCTATTTCACATGATGCCATTATCATAGACTTTCCTGCAAATTCTTGTACAATGTCCCCTCAACAACCACAAGACATCCTACTGTTAATTTGTTATAACTTGTGCTTAAATATCCTTAATACCTGCTTGAAACTGCTGAAGAAATAAGACTTTTCATGTGGACTTTGTGGTCTACATCTAAGCCTATTGTCCCCTATTTTTTAAAAAAATGCTTCCTACCATGTGAAGATCTTCAAAGCAAACAGAATCACTTACCTTTCATTATCAACTTCTACTCAACTTCATTATGTTTGTCTTCCTCAAACTTTAAGTCTCACAAGACCATCTAATAAAATGTAAATGCACTCAAAGTGTATACCTTTAATAATTCAAATAAAAACCTTTTGGAAACCTTCGCTCACGTTTCCTCTTTCCACATGTATATGCCTCTGCTACATTTATAGACAGGAGTTATAATCCCTATGAGCTTGCTTTGCTAGGCTGAAAAAAGGCAAGGATTTGTCAGCCTAATGTCACAGAGAAAGCTCTCTAATCTTTTACCACCCTAGAAGACTTTCTCTCCACCTGCTTAGATCTATATTTCCTTAACATGTGAGGGTAAAATTGTAACACATGGTATCCCCACCCTGTCATACTTCAACTTTAATAATTTACTGTCAATACCATTTTATACTGGGAATAACTCTTCTTAAAGCTTAATCTGCCCATCACCACTTTGTACTAGTGGACTGTATTCATTCTATGAGAGCAGCATAACCAGGTCCTTCTCTTTGTGTATCAGAATTTTCACATCTAGAGAGTTCCCACTTCACAAAAAAATCCCATGTGAGCTTTGCATAACATGCTGCTATCTATAGTGTTTCCCTGAGCTCTCACTTTTTGTCTAGGCTTTGAGGGCATCCAGGTCTTCCTGTGTAATTTTACAATCTTTATTTTACCAGTGTTTTTCAACCAGTATCTCTGGCAACTTTTTAGCATGCTCTTTCATTTTGTGACGAAGTCATTAATACTAATTGCATGCTTTTCATGGGAAAGCAGATTTATTATGCAACCACTGTTCTCTAAATAGAATGCACAGTGCTCTTGATTTTAACAACAACCTGGAGCCAACATTCACAGTCGATAACAATTTGCAGATAAAAATCAATCAGCCATACTTGACTGGGCTGTGTAACTGTCCTACCATGCTTAACTAGGCTTGTAAAATCACCACTTATCCAAAATTCCTGCTGCTTATATTTACATAATCTTTTTCCCGTCTCTTCTAGTCAGTGATTTGAATACTCATGGAAGTGAGCAATTTCTTACACCGGAATTAAGATTGAAGCTAACTTTCTATTATTTGTCAAATTTTCAATCTTCATCCCTAAAGGAAAAAAGCCTGTTTAAAAATGCATGCTTCCTTTCAGCAAAAGATGCTTCTGAGACTTTCAAATATTTTGAAAAGTATTAGCAAAAAAAAAACTTATCAGATGTTATTTTAAAAACCCTTTATCATTAACTCCCTGATTACTTTATTAAATTATTTTTTGTGCATGAAACATCATATATTGAAAATGTCTGGTCTTATAATGGACTCTTCTGTGACAAGAAATACTTTTTCCTACTCTGTTTCTGCACTGTGACACAGGACATTTAAAAAAAAATCTATAAAATCAATCACACAGTTTTTGAAAAGCATTTTGAGACACAGAACAGAAAATAGTCATATTGCAGTCAAGTAAGTTTATACAAATCTCATACTATATCAAGGAGAGAAGACATTCATTTAGCATTTTTATTAGAAAAAGGACTTGGAAAAGATGTGTGGAACATTCAGAGAGACCGTGACTGCAGAGACTTATCTATTTTCCCAAGCTGTTTGAAGTGGGAAGCGCTGAAAGAAAAAAATAAAAATCATTCTGCTCTGTTATAGGTTATGGGTTGCTTGCCGAGTTTTACCTTTCTTATACACTTTGTGAGGCAAGTCAAAAAATGTTGCTAGGGAAATGATGTGTACTGAAATGGTGTGCTGTTCACTCTCTCAAGTGAACAGACATGTTCTGCCATCCATTTCCTTTCTACTCTATCTCTGGAGTTATCTCCAGATCCAAGGGGTCAAAGTTGTGTGGAAATCAAAGCAGTATAAGTGCCGAAGCTAAGTATAAGTTAAAGTACTCTCCTAGATATGAATCAACCTATATAGCACTTCACAGAATGGGACTTTGAAAATACTATTTTTGGAGGACAAGTACCACTGTAGGGAAATGCTTGGCCATCTGATTCTTATTTCTCACTGCACCAGCATGAGAGCTGGGAATTCACTCTGTTCTCACTCGGGGGTCTTCATCCAGCTGCAGAAGCAGGGGGTTTGCCTCGCTGGAACAGCGGAACGCCGCATAGCTCTTTCAACATTGCCTTTCTGAGAATACACTATGACTAATGCTTCAGAGGAAAGTATAATCCATAATAACAGATATCTTGGGAACAATTACTTTTACTTGTCAGAGGAAGTGAGGAGTTAATATCCTAAACACTAAGGAAGAATGATGTCTTCCACAGGGAGTTTTGCAGGTTAGTTGTACTTTGCATAAAAAAAGTATTTCCCTGAACCACTTCAATATATTGCTTACTGTCTGGGAAGGATTTCCCACATTTGTGTTATGGACACTGGACTAACCTTCTTTTTAGAATCTCTGATTTAGTATATAGCTTTGCCCTAGCAGCTTTCACTCTTAAGCACCTATCCCCTCCCCACTTCCCCCTTCAAACTAATTAGTCCCACTGCTTTTAATCTTTCCTTCTAGAGATGTTCTTCATCTTCTTGTCTTTAATAATTTCCATTTCCCTTCTTAGAACTTTTTGTACATGTGAGAAGTTTTAAATTGGTCCCTCTGATATGCAGTGCTTTGCATTTCTCCATGTTGAATTTCAGCTGCCATTATGTAGCCTAATTGCATAACAGCTTTAGAAGGCCTTTCCTCTTTCTGCCCAAATCTTGTCAAACCTAAATAATTTCATCCTTATAAAGCCTCATGACAGGGTTGTTTCTGTTTGATTGAATCAACGAGGAACATTAGAGAATTAAAAGGAAGACCATGTCATTGATTACAGAGTAGAAAATAATCAGAGGATAGTAATTTATGTGTATTATATTACTGCATAAAAGAATGTGAAAGCATCTGAGAGATAATACAAGCTCACTGTAAAAGGGAAGGGTTTTCCCTCTTTGCCTCTCCCAATTTAGGAGAATTTGACAGGTGATATACTTTGTCATTGCAAGATGGGATGGTAGAAGTTCCTCAAACTCCTTCAGGTTCCTCCAGTGACTCTTGATCACACCAAAAATGAAAAAAAAAAATTTCATGTCTAAAAATTATTAATATATCTACATTTACACACACATGCATGCAAGAAAGGAGGAACAGAAGATAATTAACTAAACCATCTAGAGAAATGGCATAAAGCAATCCTGCAGTAGGTGTCAAGAAATTGTCTTTTTATGTCTTGATGAAAAACACAGAGAAAATATTTTGAATACATGAGATACCTCCAAACTTGTCAAAACAAAGCAACTTTTCAATAAAAATATTTAGATAGGATTAAGAAGTTTGGCAATAAATGTCAGTTTCACTTCATACAGTACAAAATACATTTTCTGTCACTTCCCATGGAAGAAAGTCTGTATTTCTAAATTGCATTTTAAGGATAGACCTGGCATTACATTTGAATCCATATCCTCCTATAAAAGCTTTAGGTGAACAACCTCATCTCAAACTTATTGACAGGTTCTGCTTTGAAATTCAAGGCTAGTTGGAAGAGCCTCTCCTCAGACACAAATTGTAGAGAAGGAATTTATTGGTAAATATACTAATAAAAACTATAGCTTTTATCACAAATAGCTTTCTTAATGAAAAGAGTGGTGAGGTGCTGGAACAGGCTGCCCATAGAGGTGGTGGATGCCCCAACCCTGAAGATGTTCAAGGCCAGGTTGGTTGGGGCCCTGGGCCCTTGTCTAGATGCAGGCCTGGATGTTGGTGTACCTGCCTGTGGCAGGGGGATTGGAACTCGATGATCCTCGGGGTCCCTTCCAGCCCAGACCATTCCATGGTTCTGACATTCTGTGATCTGAAATGTTTCAAGAACTTAGTGGCACGTTCAAAAACTACTTGTGAATATCAGGAGCTTCATTTGCTGAGAATCAAGGATTTATTTCAGCCCGAACACTCCCAAGGATACTTAAGGTTTGCAAGGAAACTGAAATCCTTTATCAGCAACTGATGTTTACAAATTAGTTGAATTTATTTTCTTCACTGGTAAACACTGGTTCACACTGGTAAAAACATTCCTCTTCACTTAGGAAGGGCCAGCCTAGGAATTATACATACAATTTTGCATGTGTCTCTACAGATTTCTACAAATATCAGCATTTTTGTTTCTTTAACCCTAACTCCAACACTCATTTGATAACATATAGAAGCTGTTTCTTTCACTGAGATTAATTTCCATCCTCTTTTCCTATTGAAAGAGCTTGTTTAGCATCCAGTGACTATTTCCAAGTACTTCCAGCTTAGGATCAACTTTTGTTTAAATTCTATATTCCTGTTTCAGAAATCTTGCTAAGGGATGATTTCTCCAAGAACTATAATTTTGCCTTCAGCTGTTGCATAGTTTATATCTCTATTGACACCAGCTCCATGATGTTTCTTTTCTAGAAAACCTTCTTAAATCAGTGGAAGTCTATTTGAGAAATCCTATTTAAACAAGATAATCTCAGAGACAAATCCTAATCATCAGCTTTATTGTAATTTTTCTGTTTTACATATTCAAAAGTTATGTGTAAGGGAAAAGAATTACCAATCTCTTTTAATACAAGCATCATCCAATCCAGTGCTTGCAAAAAGTCTGAATTTGTCTTATATGCATCAAATTCTGGCAACATTGTATGCCACAATCACAAGTTACAGCAAGGAAAACTCTTAACGGAGCATGGGGTGAAGGTGGGCATCAAAATGAGAGTGAGTAAGCACTGGCCCTTGTTACCAAGCAAAGTTTCGGGTTCTTCCCCTCCAGAGATTTGCTCCACTGAGCTCACATTAAGCAGTTTGATCAAAGTTTGAAGTTAGCCCACTTTTAGAAGCAGTATAGGTATAATCGTTTGATGATTGATCATTCTCTGCCTCCACTCTGCTCTGGTGAGACCTCACCTGGACTACTGCGTCCAGCTCTGTAGCCCTCAACACAGGCTATGAAGACAGGCTGAGAGGGTTGGGCTTGTTCAGCCTGAAGAAGAGAAGGTTCAGGGGAGATCTTACAGTGGACTACTTCTTCAGGACATGAAGAAGCCCATGGGAATGCTGGGGAAAGGCTGTGTGTAAGGGCATTTAGCGTTCGGACAAGGGCAATGGTTTTATACTAAAGCAGGGCAGGTTTAGGTTAGACATTAGAAACAAGTTTTCTACTATGAGGGTGATAAGACACTGGAACAAGTTGCCCAGAGAAATGGTGGAGGCCCCATACCTGGAGACATTCGAGATCAGACTTGATGAGGCTCTGAGCAACCTGATCTAGTGAAGATGTCACTGATTACTGCAGGGGAGTTGGACTAGATGACCTTTAAAGGTCCCTTCCAACCTAATTCTATGATTCTGAATGAATTGTGGTTTTAAGCACCCACAAATTTTGATTGGCCGTGAAAACTTTAGGAGAGTTTCAAGTCCACCTGAGCATTTTAGGAGCTGTATTTTAAAGGATTACTGCTGATACAGAGTATCAGCTGGGGCTGCTGGAACACTTTCGTTTTCACACTTGTGATACTAATGCTGCCATGTGGCTTTTGTTTGGTGCAGTGTTGTTGATGTGCATCTGAACTTGCCTGTAAAAAAACACTTGTGCATCAGTGTTCTATGTCCACTTAACTGGAAATCCCAGAAGACTGAGAAGCCATAGAGGAGTCAATAAACTCAGAGAGTTGATGAGTCTTATGAGATACATCACGGTTTACCATTTCTAGGACTGTAAAACAGCAGGGACCTAAAAGCAAAACTTTCAGATACAAAGTTTAATAATCTCACCAGTTAAACAGCCAGTAATGGACAGCCTTTGGGGACTGCACTTATAAGTTTGGATATCTAAGATCTTGTTCTATTCAGCCATTAATTTAAAGGCTCAGAGGTATAACATGGAAATTGTTACTACATTCTGAAACATTTAGACACGTTGCATTTTCATTCCCCTGTCTGTGTTATTTTAATGGCAGTGCATATTAGAGACACAAATGCTGTTCCAGCATGGATGATTATTACCTTCTACTTTGTAAAAATACAAGACCTTAAAATCAGTTAAGTATGAAGCTCAATTTCTGCATTAGAGAACTTTCTGTACCAGGATAACTTGCAATACTGTTTAAACTAGTCTTACACAGGTGCCTAACAAAAAGATTGCAAAAAAAATTGGACTTTATGATGAGAAAAAAACTCCATATCATTATCAAGCTATTATTGTTTCTTTAGAAAATGTTGTTTTTCCTTAGTTCAAAAATTCTGAGGTAAGAAACAGCTTATGCAAAGGAAATCGTGAATTTGGGTAAATATCTGCAAAATTGTATTTATTAGTTGCTACATTATATATGTTTTCTCTGTCTACATATATTTTGCTTTATGTATTTTATATTTCATGCGTGGTCTTTGTCTTCTCAAGTCAGCATCATCCAAAGGCACATTAGGAGAGAAGAATCTTCCCTGTTTAGCAGCTGAGCCAGGCAGAAATGTGTTGTGTCAGAACAGCTTCAGTTCAGCTTTCACCTCACCCAGCTTTGCTGAGGCTGCCATGATGGCACACTACTGAAACTGCCAAAAAAGACTTACAAGGTATCTAAATTAATGCAACTGTTTTTAATACATAAATTCAAATATAGCTTAAGATGAAAAATATTACCTTTCAGGAAGGGCCATGCTATACCCTGTTCTGATCTAACATGTCTTTATTCATGTTAGCATGTTTTTGAAGATCAGATTTTATGCCCAAAAAGTGGGGGCTACAGTTACACTTGACCTATGCTTTTCAATCTGATCTTGGAAAGGTATGTTATGTGCAGTGCAGAAATAGGTTAAAATATGTATATACCACAAAACATTTATTTAGTAAAGTAAGTTACTAACTACCTGTGTCTGCCTGCAAACTATCTCCCTCCTTCCCCCTCAGACTCCATAAGGGGTATTTGTTTAGATTTCTATACTGCTTTGTGATTATACTTGGGACACTTTTTTTTTCTCTGTATAAATGTCCTTTGAAAATTTTGTCTTTGGAAACTGTTTCCTAGCAACAATGTATTTATCATTCTCAAGCAAGGAAATGACATATTGCCATTTCAATGCATTAATTGTGATAGTTGGGGTTTGGGTTTTTTATTTTTCACATGAGCAAATAGCATACACTGAAGGCAACATTAAATTAGAAGAAACAGAATTTAAAAGGAATAATCGCAAACACAATTGGAAAAAAAGCTAATCTTATTTATTTGAGTATGATGATGGAGTTTCTTCCTAGTGAGGCTAATACTGACTTATCAAAACTAATAGTTCCCAGACACCTATAGCTTTTATTCATTATTTTATTTTTTTTTAAATTAAGCTGGTAGAATAAGATAAATTGAATAGATCTTTCCTATAACTATGAAAATATTTTGAAATGGAAGCGTACTTCATCTGTCTTTCTTTGTTAACAAAGAATCTGTGTCTTATGTTTGTATCTGGTGCTCACAAAGAGAAGAGCTACTCGTTTTACAAGCTACTGACTGCAAGCCTTTATTTCTAGTGATAGATGCCATACCATAACCGTCAGAGATTAACCTGCCAGTTTCCTCATATGGGAGGTCATTAGGATAGCATTTTGTCACCTTTTGCTCTCTGCTTTAAATATATCCACTTTAAAATATTATCTCAGTATGGCTTTTAACAAATTGGACTTTAAAACATGTTTAAGATTATGCTTCATGCTTTTTTACTGAATAGGTGAAAGAATATTATCACAGAGCCTTACCTAGAAACCAGACCATTTTGTCCTGATAACTGCAGAAGTTTGGCAGAACAGCTCTCCTAAATGGTTCTTCAGAACCCTGTGTGTTATGGGGCTGAGTGAAAATATTCTCTGAAGAAATAGTGGAGAGCAATTCCTCTAATGCAAAAAATGCCACTACAATCAACAGCGCAATAAGAATTTTAATTCAGAATTCTATAGATATACATGGTTTATTATGCTTTTATTATATTTCCCTGCATATTTGCACCAGGCTTGATTCACATTACTTGAAATCATTTGATTTAAGTGTTCACCTGTATGATACTGGCCTTTGAGGTTTGTATTTCCTTTTTAACCCAAGCTTTCCTGTCCTTTTAGTGATCAGTGAGGCAAACAATTTTGGTGTGTTGGCATTAGAAGGCAAAATACATTACAGGACTAGTGGGAGAAAACAAATTGATTTTAAATGAGAAGACAAAATTCATTATTGGTGGAAGAACGAGTATTATTTCTATATTTCTCCTTAATTACATAAATCATCACCTAGAAACTGTTTAGAATATTAGCTTGACTGCTGCACAGCCAGAAAAGTAAGTAAAATGCTAAATAACTTTTATTTAACAGTGAAATTTTGTATTTAAAACCACCCATAAGTATTTTCACCTATTGCCTTTTGTCATATTTATGATGAGAGAAGCAGGGGGAAAATTAAAGCAGAAGTCAGATGTGAATTTTGAACCCTGAGAGATGTGCTTTCCATGAATAGCCCAATTTAAAAAATCAGTATAGAAACATTATTTACTGTATGCTTAAACACGAGTAGCTCTCTAAAATATGGAAAGTATTTCACAATAGCAATGTAAAAATTTCTCCTAGTCTGACCTTGATGTTGAAGAAATAAATAACAGCAATAGTTGCCTGTAAAAAAACCCAACCAAGCCCATATTACTGCTTTTAGAGTATTTTCATAGTTTTACGGGACAAGAAGCAGCATTTTTCAAACAAAATCCATTTTGTTAATAGGCAGTTCAGTTACTCTGAAACTGTGTACTCATGTACTGGTTATCTGGAAATCAGTAAAACTTTATTGATGTCAAACCATTTCTTGTGTTCCAAGACCCATTAGAACACTAAGGCAAACTTTGTGTTGGTCTGGTGCAAGAACTTGACCAAGAGCCCCTAAGCTTGGGGAGTGGGGCAGAGCACAGAACAGGGAATGCTGTCCCTGGACACCACCGGTGCTGTCGTCTGTCTGTGGGCTCCAAGGTGTCCATGTAGGTATGGTAGAATCTTCTGCAACTCATCACATAGTTTTGCCACTTTGGCTGCAAGAGCAGGTCAAGGCTGTTACCTGCTGTCTTCTGCAGTGCCCTCACATCCACAATTTTTCCTTTGTCTGTCTGCATCTTCATGCTGATTTTGTTCTCCCTGGAATCCAATGACAGGTCTTGTAGGAATTGTTCAAAGCTGCACCAGTGAGATTAAACAGAGCACTGGGAAGCATTTTGTTACTGAGAGGGTGGTCAAACACTGGAATAGTCTACCTAGAGCCTGACAGTGTTCAAGAGGCATTTGGACAATAACTTCAATAACATGCTTTAACATTTGTTCAGCCCTGAATTGTCCAGGCTGCTGGACTTGATGGTCACTGTAGGTCCCTTCCAACAGAAATATTCTGTTCTGTTCTATTTTTTTCAGTCATCTCACAATGGGAAATTTGTTAATTTTATACACCCTGCAGGCTGGCTAATAAAAATAGAAAAAAAAATAATGCAGTGAAACTAGCACCTGTAACTTCCTGTCATGTCACCTGTCTGATTTTGACTATGATGGAGCCTCACTAACAGATTCCACAACACAAATGGTAGGAAGTGACCTGAAGATTGGCAGGACATTTGTTCAGAGCATATAGACGGGAGGGAAATCAGATTTTTGCAAGGGTAGATAGTGGTAGGACAAGGAGGAATGGATTGAAGCTGGAGGAGGGAAATGTTTAGATTGGATATCAGGGAGAAGTTCTTCACAGAAAGAGTGGTGAGGTGCTGGAACAGGCTGCACATCCACAGAGGTGGATGCCCTAACCCCGAAGATGTTCAAGGACAGGTTGGATGGGGCCCTGGGCAACCTTGTCTAGATATAGGCCTGGCAGTTGGTGGCCCTGCTGAGGCAGTGGGGATTGGAACTTGATGATCCTTGGGGTCCCTTCCAACCCAGGACATTCTGTCATTTTGTCATTCTGTGATCTCATGTTATTAACAAAATAATTTTTAAAAACAATCTATGACCTGTAGATTTTCCACATACCATCATTCTATATGAAGTGGGAGTTGCTTTGATGTGACACACTTTGATGTGACAACTTGACTGTAATGGTAACTGCTAGTGTCATGATTCTGATTCAAATCCTTAAAGTTAGGATTTTGAAATTGGGTCTTTGACTTTGCAGTGCTCACTAACAATTTGTGCTTTTAAAGAACATTTTTTTTCATTTACCTGTTAGCAAATTCAGAGAAAAGGTAAAGCCTGAGCAGAGTCAAAGTGAACAATTTGAAAACTGAAGCTGCCTCTAGAATTTGTTCTGTAATGCTCCCCCAGCTCCATCTGAGATGTTGATTTAATGTATGAGGACATCATTAGATGATAGTGAGCAAGGAAGAAGAGCTGCTTGAAAAATGAGTGATGAAACCTCCATAAAAGAAAGACAATTTTGAGTGTAACTATTCTGTAGCAATGTTTCAAGTGGATTGATGGACAGATAAAGACTTAAACCCCCCTGCTTGCTCTAGCTAAGAAATGATGGCATTGAAAATTTGATACAACATTAGAGAAATTGCCACATAATGAGTGATTCAGTTTATAAAATCTTATGTGAACCCAGTAAACAAATAAAAATGAATCAATTACAAGCTCCAATTCACTTATTATCAATTTTGTGCTTTTATATGTGAAGTGGAAAAAACTATAGTTACACAGAATAAGTAATTTATGTAATTGAATGGTCTTCATTGTCACATATGCATAAGCATATGTGTGCGAAGTGAAAGGAGCTTAAGCAAATGCAGACAATGCAATTTAATGGAAATTGCAATCCTTACAATCCCAGGTGATTACTAACAGAATAATATCTTGTGTCAGGATAAAGCTAGAGGACTTGGCAAGATAAACTACCTGGTTTAACTTTCCCGTAGATTTAGAATATAATTCCAATGGTTTCCTTGAGCTGATGCCAAAATTAGGCTGTATTGCATCACTCTATTAATTTTCATAACAGCCAACAGGGAAAGAAAAAGTCTCTCTGAAACAAGTATTTTTTTCCTCTGAATTTAAATACAATAGGAATAAAAAAAATTCTTGAAAAATCTTCCTTCTAGTTGAAGTATTTTCATAATAAGTTTTCTGGATTCAGTGGTTTTCTGAGACTAGAATTCTGCTCTTGCTTCTCTCCTGAGTGCACAGAAAGAAAATAGCCATGCAAGAGGTGCCTGAGCCAACACGCCTGCAGAGTGCAACAAGGATGGCCAATGGGGATTCTGCATATTGAACAATCTATTTCAAAAACCTTCTATGCTGCTGCCAAAACACCTGCCTACTGTCGTGGTTTCACCCCATTGAGAGCCAAACACCACGCGTCTGCTCTCTCTAAATGGGGTGGTGGGGAAAGGGTAGAAAAGAAAACCAATAAAGACAGACAAACCTCAAGGGTTAGGATAGGATAGTTTAACTGGGACAGTACAGAGAGAGAATGATGATAGGGCTTTATAATAAAATATATGAAAATGGTCATACAGGATATAATTTCTCACTGAACCGCACACCTCAGGTCATACAGCTCAGAGCTGTCCCACAACTGGATCAACCCAAAACCACACAACCTGAAGCCATGCCCTCCTCCCACACCGACCACCCTTTATACTGAGCATGATGTCATTGGCATGGAATACTCTCTGTGGCCAGTTTGGGTCACCTGTCTTGGCTGCATCCACTCCCAGCTTCATGGGTGCCCCCCATGCTTGGCAACAACTAGAAACATCAGGGTGTTATCAGTGCTGCTCTCATCCTGACTCCCAAACACAACATTCCAGCAGCTGCTAGAAAGAAAATTAACTCTACCACCTACTGACTGGAACCCCAGGAGGAACTGGAAGACATCCCCATGAGAAGGTGGACACATCAGGTCTCACCTCTCAATTTTTGACTGGTAACTGGACTTTACAATTTTTTCTCCAAAAATCAAAAGAAAGTTCAAAACACTTTTGAATATCATTGACTTTGTTCATTCTGAGTTTGGATTTATTTTTTTCCATGGTCCATTCTAGTAGTGGTAAATAGGCTAGGAGACTCAAGGTAACTGTAGAAAGAAATCCAGCTGTTTGAAAATATTCATAAACCAGATAAAACACCTCACAATGTAAATGCAAAGTGCTTTACGTTTTGCTTTTGAATATGCTTTTGAGTACTGTTGCAAATTTGTGTCTTTCCTACTCCACCCAATATTTTCTGATGTTATCTACCCACTCTAAGACAGTGTATTTTACCTTCCATTCCTAAATGCTAGAAAATTCACCGACTTTAGTTCAGATGCTCCAGATGAGCTTTTAAAGTGTTTCTGTGGCCTTCCAAAATTAAAGTTGGTTCCCTGTCAAGGGCATTGCGGGTGGAAAGAAATGTCAAATCCATTCCGTAATCACCTCATATGTGAGAGTAAGAAGCTCTATGAGGGCTTTGGTTTCCATGTATGTGTAAGATTTAATAATAAAGATAATAAAAATCTCACAGAATTAAAATCCTTTATGGACAAGTACTAGTAATTACATGCCTCGAGGGCTAACAATGTTACTCTGACAGTATCTACAGTGCTTGCTAGGATAGTGTCTATTTAATTCAGCCCCCTGCAACACTTTAAACATAAATTAGCTCAGCAGTCCAAATAGACTAGATGCCATGATTTCAATTTGCAAATCTGTTCCTTTTCAGAAATAATGCAGGGACTGAACAAACCATGCCAGACTGAGCTGGAATATGCAGAATTTCAGGTGATTAGATGGACTTACTTTGCATGAATCAGTAATTGCCTTTTTGGAAACTTCTATTTTTCTCATCACCTTCTGGCTATATCAGTCCTTAAATAGAAATTATGAAATCAAATAATTTTTCTAGTTCTTGTTTTAATTTATCTATCTTTTCTATTTTATCTCTCTTAATTTACATTAGCATTCAGATTTCTTGTGCTACACACATATGGCTGTTGCATGTTTTTTCTTCACTGATAGCTTTCCAACAAACTGAGCAATTAAACAGGAAGTATGAGCACCCAAATTTAGGCATATATTTTTTGCATAATATTTGGGACTAAAGCTTGCAAACAATAAAAGCACCTGACATATTCCTACACAATAATAACCACAATAATGATCAGGTGATCCTTTTCCAACTGAGAAGAACCCTTAGTTCCACATGTTTTGAGTCTTGTATGCCCCAAACATATAGATGGCTATATCAATAAATTAGCTTCATCTGTATTTGTGGATGTTTTTCTCCGTATCTATGTGCTCTAAAGAATTTAGTCCAGTCTTTGTCATTCCAGCATGGATTATTTCAACATAGTCTTCTTTGAAATGGCACCTGGAGACCACATGAAGATGTGAACTAACACAAAATCTATTTGTAGGGGTGCTCTTTTGGACAGTATGCATTTATATCAAAATGTGAGGGATAAGTTTTCCTTTGAACTGCTGTTTCAGACTGCATAATGTAAATATTTTAGGCTCTGTGCAATTTAAAGTTTTTTTTGTTTGTTTGTTTGTTTGGTTTTTATTTAAGAAGAAAACTAAAAAAGACAAGTACTAAATTAACAGAAACTGACTGGTTGGTAGACAAGGAACTTGACTTAAGTTCCATTCTCTCCACAAACCAAGACCTGGAAATAGACCATTATGCTCAGCTGATGGGCATCTTTACTGGGATTCAACTCTTTGCAGCAATAGGAAGTGCTATTGTTTTTACATGTTTTTAATATTCTTGCATTGTGGTACACAAGTCATATACTAGTGTCACAGAAAGTAAAGAATTCAGACAAGAGATTTATTAAGAACCATAAGTGACAGAATTAGAAATGGGAACTCCTTATCCTGAGTTCTTCTTTCCATAACATCTCCAGTATTTGTTATCAGGAAGGAACAGGTTTTCAAATCCTGTTTTAAATTAAACATTGCTAAATAACCTAAATTAAACAACTACTTGCACAGTACTGTGCAGTTTATCTTATTATAGTTCAGAATTGTCCTTCTTTTCAGCACTACATGACTCAAGGAAACTGTGCTTGAAATCTGCAACTAGTTCTTACATGACTTTTTCTGACAATTTAGTAGCATTAATAATTTATCCAAGCTAAATTCTACAGCTAAAAATCCAGCAGTAATGCAGATTACTTTCATTTGTTACAAATTATTGCTCCCATTACCACACTAATCCTCCAGTAATCTCAGCTGTTTATTGTTAATGAAAGATATTACCATATTAAGGAAGCAATTGGTTTAGTTTCTTTTGTAAATTTGCTATAAAAACATTATTAATTTCTATTAGAGACAATGAATCAACAACATTTGACATAATCCACTGTTTCTTATGAGTCTAGTGATAAGAAATTTTTATTTCACAACCAAAATTTAAGAGTCTTCCAGGGACCTGCTCTGCTGTTAACTCACATCCTTAATTATCTTCAATGTTGAAGGAATTGTACCTGCATGCAAAAGACAAATATATATAATACTTAAAATTTTAATAATAACTTAGTCTTCCATAATGATGTTGAAAGGGTTTGTTTTTTTCTGAACTGTATTTTCTCCATCTCTCTTTAATAAAAACATTCTGTTGAACAGATCTCAGTGAGAATATTATTTCTTTCTGGTGGTATTAGTGCTTTGGTTACCCATGCTTTGGTCAGTAGTGTAGAACCTGCTTTCACTGGTTTTGATGGTTGTTTTGTAACACGGGACAATTTTTCTGCACAGACCTTACTTCTTTGGCTCTGTGCATGGTGGACTCATTCCAACCCCAGACAAATCTTTTGCAGGTCTTGTTAATAACTAGTTAAGATATCTCTGTCCAAGTAGTCTTGCACTCCAGACTGCTATGTTGCTAGACAAGAAGTAATATAGACTGAGACATAGATCTATACAGCAGCATACTCCTATAGACATCACTTTAGGACACAAACAGCATTTCAGCCACCAGGTTTAGAAGTTCACTTTGCATATCATGGTGGAGGACAAGGGTCACATTTGTATGCTCTCTCATCCTTTTTTCTTTAAAAGCCATAATTTTCAGACTTCAATTGGCAAGAAAATGAATAATTATAGTTTATGATATCACTTCTGGACTTTTCAACATTCCCTTCATGAGAGGAGACTTGGTGATTTTAAAAATGCTCCTTTTTTATTTTTACTTTATAATAATGAGAAAAGAAATAGAATAATTCATGATAGACATGAGAAAAAAGGCTTAATTCACTTTTTTGTCTTTATATCTTTTGATGTAAGACTAGGCTTGCAATAAAATTGTTAAGTTTTCATTTACAATTTGTTACTTCTAGTGTGAAACCTATTGCCAAATCCAGTAACATATGAGACACTATTGTTTTAGACATTATACAAGACATAAAGAATAACATTTCTGCCTCTAAAGAGTTTACAGTTTAGGTATTCTAACTTGCAATTTTATAGTCTTTTTGCCTGCAAAAGAGAACGTTACTACTAATGCAATATCATATTGGTATCTATACAAAAAGATATATGAATCTTTAACATTTTTGGAAGATAGAAAAAAAAATGTTCAACACAGTGTGAATATATCCCATGGGAAGATCAGTGTTCACTCTGCAAGCTATGGAAGAACAGTGAGATGGTAAAGTGTTTCATCAGCCGCCTGACACCCTTTGACTACAGTCTAATGAAATTCACTTGGTGTATTCTAGGTGTATTGGGAAAAGGAAGGCAGAATGCCAGCTGGAAAAAGTCAACCCTCCTTCATTCCCCCAAACCCAAAGCCCAGTGCTAGGAATTTGATTAAACTAGCTAAAAAACCCCAACCTGAAAAAAAAAACATGAGAAGGATAAAGGAATTTGGCACGACAGTAAAGTGACCTTATTATCGTCTTCTAATATATGGGTTTCTTAACGGTCTCATCATGAAACTGATTTCTGACTTAGTACATACATCCCTACCTAGAACTAGATATAGATTTTAAAGGTTTTATTTTGTTTTTAAAGGTACTGAAGAATATGCTGAGCTTCCCTCAGCCACAAGATTTTCCATGCCTGAAGCATCAATTTACAGCATGAAAAAAGATATATGTGATAGAGAATCTTTCAATTGGTAACTACAGGCCTTGGAGCAAGCCCAGAGGTATGTAATAAAGATAAAACTTTGAATAATTCCAAAGGTGAGAAGAAAAATAGTAGTGCACAGGATTCAACTGCCTAAAATATCTACTTCTTCCAGTGAAACTGAAAAAAAGAGAAGCATTTCAAATGTATAACATACACTAGTCATAAAGTTTAGGGAAGAAAGGAAGGAAAAATGCCTTTTTTTTCTCCATAAATCAAAGGTAAGAATAAACATTAATGTTAATTTATTTTTTCTTTCAGAACAGAACATTGTGTATTCCAAATAATGACAGAGCAAATATGAAACTTCTGTTGTTTCTCATAACTCCCAAAACATCACAATGAAGAAACCAACTCCCAAACATTTTTCTTGACCTGTTTGTAAGATGTTCCATTTAATATCTGTTTGTGTTCTACAGTTATGAAAGTTGTCTTGCATCAATTATATTATTTTGCTTTTTTAAAAAATAGCAAACTTCATAGGAAAGATAATTAAGATATAACAGGAATGTTTTTATTTATTATTTCATAGGTAAACTCAATTCATGAGCCTTTGAATTCAAAAGGTCATTTGAATTGTCTGTGACATGGTATAGCAAATTAATCAATACTTACAGACCCCAAATACATTAGAGACCATATACAGAGAGATCTTAAACAGGAGCTAACATAGCCATAGAGAATAAACCATCTGCTTTACTGAGAACAGAAATGTTTTAGGTGATATTTTTAAAACACAAATTAAGTAAGCAGAGTGTTACACTCAGAAGCAGGTGATAGATGTAGTAAAGAGGAATATACTGGTTATGTTGTACTTTCTAGTTCTTGATAAGATGTAGTTACTAGTGATAGTAAGAAAGGAAATTAGTATAAAAAGTGTTATCTAAAGAAATTCAGGAAAAAATCCAAGCAAAAATGAAGAGCAAAAGATGGGTTTTTTTCAGAGTACTCTATGAAACGATTGAAATTTTTTCAATTAACACATCCTATAGCAGTCTGTGAAACAGGGTTAATTTTGTATATTCCGTAAATTAAGTGTACGTATGCACAGTTCTCATGAATCAGCTAACACACAGTAGTTTGTTAGTGTGACTAAGCCCCTGTGCCTGTACCTTGCTGTGCAATTCATTAGTTTTATTACTGCCTGAGAGTATTTTGTTTATTCCAGTTACATGAATAATAGAATAACTTCTCATGAACTGAACTGGAGAAAATTGTCCGTTCATATGCACTGAGACATACGAAGAGTTTGACGTTTTACAGGGTGCTGAGACATTCCTATCATGCAGATATGAATCATTATTATTGGTGCTCTACAGTACATGAGATCTTTGAAATTACCAAAGCATCTGTTTTATAATCATCACCTTCATATTTTTTAATTTCCTTACCACAGCAGTTCTTTCATTTGCAGCATTTTTCAGGGAATGGGAAAGCCTCCACATGCTGCATTGTCCCACCAGCTCCCTTTAGGTGAAACAGCAGCAGACAAAAGGATGAGTCAGTGAAGGACCAGAGGACACTTGCTTCCAAGCCAGGTTCTCATTGTCTTTGCAGGAGAGTGGTAGCTGCAGACTACCCACTAAGGTAATTAATGAAGGCAAAATCTCTTTTGAGGATAAACCCAATCCCAGAAATTACCAAAGTTTCAGATTTTTAAAACAACGAAACGAAAATTTATTTGCTTTCATACAGTTTCTGCAGTCCCAGTTGAAGTGTACTTTTAAGTTGAAAGTACTAAACTTCCTACAACTACTAATAGTCTCTTTTGTAGATACTGTCACCCTAATTATATAGGGGTTTTTTGGTAATTTCTAGCGGATATTACAAAAGTTATCAAAATATTATATACAGAAAATAGTTTATTACAAAAGTAATCTTTTCAAGACCTCTTCCCCTTTAATTGCTTTGTGGGTCAACATATTAAAATTGAATTCAGACAAGGTGGTTGCAGAAATTGCAATATTACATGAGTTGCGTGGGATGTGAGAGCTACATCTGAGCTTCTGGTGGGATGATGAGAAGAGCCATCTGAAGTGATGACATGGAGAAGGACTACAGAGCAGGATGGTATGGCATTGCTGATCCTCTGTTCCCCCTTTTTCTATAATTTTCAAAATGAAACTGTGAGTCTTATGCACTGATGCCAGAGTTATAACCTTTGCTTCCATCTGTCATTAACTTCTCAGAAATGTAAACCCAAAGCACAAAAAGAGTGGATTTTACTTTCCCTCAGCAAATCATGGCCTCTGGTGCCATCCCAGACTGCAGTGTAGGAGACTTAGAGAACACTCCAGCTCTCTTAAAGAGGACAGATTTTGTTTTAAACATCACTGGATCTAAGTCTTCTACACATTCCCACTTCAAATGCCACTTCAAAGTTAACCTGGTACCAGGGGCAGAACAGGAACCCTGAACTCACACCAGAGATAAACTCACCAGGAGCCAAAGAGGAACATTTTCTGTGTTCACATGGACATAGACTGCTCTGCTGTCCTGGTCCTCTCCATATTCTTCTTGGGCTTGACTCCAGTGTGGTCGGAGAGGATGCTTACTGGCTTTGCCATGGCTGGCATAGCCCCATCATGATCAATCTGCTCTGTGTTTCTGCAAGAGTCCTGAGAGTTTATGCTCTCACCAAAGCTACAGCCTGCACGATAGTCGTGTGTCATAGGCCAGTCACTGTGCTTTTTCTTTCCTGTAGAGATGCATGCCACAAGAAAAAAAGCTAATTAGTTCTCAAGTGAGAGTTTGATGATATTTTTGTTAAATCCTCTGATAAATTCACCTAGGTCTAGGTTATTTTCTCACAGATAATTGTTTAAGTCATGTGTCTTTATCAATTGCCAAAGATGGACAGAGCATCCATCAATCTCATCAGAGCACAAAACACTGACAACAACTCTGAGTGCTCGCCAATATTTTGCAGACATGTTTGTAGCTGCTGCATTTCTTGTGTGATGCCTTTAATGACTATATCCAAGCGCTTTGGAAAATTATAGAGAAATTACAAAAAAAAAAAAAATAATTAAACACACTGTGTTTTTCAAGTGCTTGAGCTGAAGACAGCTCTGGGCTAACATTGCTCCCAAAAAAATCTTTCCTTCTTGAAAGTCTCTCTTGCATTTTTTTTTTCCTCCTTTTTTTTTTTTTTTTATGTTTTAAATCAGACACCCAAGAGACACAGGAACTAGGACAGGCTTTTCAAATGCAACAAACAGAAAAGAGAGCTGGGTAACTCGATGGCAATTCGTGGTGCCCCCAAGATTAGAGAGCAACCGTTTTCTGAACAGGCACAGAGAGGAGGGGGACAACCGGACAACCCCCACACACACCCCAACTTTATCTGTAATTCCTTTTACTTCTCCTGAAGGCATTGCTGTGGGAACTGCTTGCAGAGGAGATGGGGCACTGCACCTGACAGTTTCTGGGAGCTGTTTCAGGCACGGCTCTTTGGGGGAAATTGTCCCATTTCTTGCAATATCCGTAGGGGCAATTAAAATATAAATGTTTATTTACTTGTATTTCCAAAGGAGAACTACTTAAAGCTGCAAGTTGTCAGCATTCCCTGTCATCATGTCTATTATCTTTACTTGTTATTACTGGGTCAGCATCTCTGGAAGAAAAATGGAGTGGAGAAATCACCGAAGGACCGTCAGTAACTGAAAGCTTTTCAGCCTCTGTTCATTCTGGGTCTGATTTCTGAAGAGATAGTACATATTGGTATTCCTGAGAACTGGCACTGGGTCCTCCTATGGCAGTTCCTTGATTGCCTGACAGATGATTTGACACTGTATGTTTTATATAATAAAAGCTGTCAGAAATGAACCTGTATATATATTTTCTGAGTAATGAGGGGAAAAAAGCTTACCATTGTTCCTAGGGATATTCCGCAGTGGTAAATCAGCCCTGAACACAATGCAGTCACAAATGCAAGCAGCAATAGTTATTTGTGGTTCAAAAAGCATTCTTCCCTTGCTATGTGAATTAAAATGCAAGCAGAGGACTTGAAATTATTAATTCATAAGATCAATGGGAGATCAAAAAAAAAACCATTAATACCAAATATTGTATTAGCCCAGTCAGGCTTCAAAGTAAATTAAATATGTAATGTGAAAATTGCTGTGGTGAAAACTAGTATGAAAGCATGACTGGATGTGATAACTGGAATCGGCTGTAGTCTAGAGAGTAGGCTACCTAGGCATATTCTAAGTGAAAAAAAGTTCTGGTAATTTTATAAAAGACCTAACGATATCCTTACTACAAAGGAACGGAGCCTGTTCATTTACAAGTCTAACCTGGCTTTCTGTGCTCCTTGAGATTAATTTTTAAAATACAGCAGAATTGCTTCAGAGGAAAAAATTTTATTGGAGACTTTCGGTTGGTAGCTAACAGCTATTATGGCGTAATAAAAAAGGGAGAGGGGCTGTTAATATTTTTATTTTTAATTAGTTTGTTGCTGTTAATGATCTGGTGGTAGATATTGAAATTTTATCCTTTTGCAGAGGATGGTCTGTAACATTTGATTTCTAAAATTTCAAAGAATCTTGAAAGGATCTCAGAGTGAATTATAAACACAGATCTCACTCTTTCCCATCAGATACTATATGAAGTCTTATCCTGTAGAACAGTTTTTATTTATAGAAGACAAACTTATAAGAAATATTAAAATATAAGTTATACTATGAAAAGAAATTTCAGGGTATCTGAAGACTTCATTTTTACCTCTGTGATGCTCACACAACACACAGGAAGTGTAAGTAATTTCCTAATGTGAAGAAATTACTCTGCTGTGTTTATCAGGTTTCTCTAGATCAAGGTTTATTAGCAGTAATTGTTGTACTAGGAATCACCAGCATGGAAGTATTCAATCTATCTCCTGTCTACAAGGGATATATTATGCTGCTGCTTAATTAATTTGGTAACTTTTCCTAACCCCAAATTAGAATAGGAGCTCAAGCATGAAAAAAAAAAGATGTGAGGACAAGTTAATATATGCACTTGATTACAGATTCTCAACCTCATATTTCCATAACTAACTGACTGCAGAGAGTTTATTTCTCAGGTATATACAACTTTTAAGTTTTAAAAAAGAGATTTCTACATCCCTTCTGTGGTACAGACTTTGAACTTCAGGTTTCACAACCCTCCTGAGGTTTTCTAGTTTTATTTTTTTAAATAACTTTTTTTCTTTTAGCATGTACTGCGAATCTTATAGTAGGAAAAAAAGTACCCCAAGGGAAACTGTGTTTCACATGAACAAATATATTTAAATGTCTGATGATGAGATGGCTAGAACAACAGCTGGGATGATTTTGATTTCTTAGATCTATAATGAACTTGCTTTATGCCTAAAAAGAATACATTGCACCTAGAATTATTACTATAAAAAGCTAGTAAATGAAAATGAAAATAAATATCAAAAGAAAAACTGAAATCTTACCACAATCAGAATTAATAGATTAATATTCTGATACTTAGACTGATTTACCAATTTTAGAGTTATGGTAACATCATAACTTCACAAATGTAGTAGCCCTAATGTTTAAAAATTAATAAAAACTTAAAATTTATCACAGGTATGTATAATGTATTCATATAGTATCAGTTTCATATCATATTTTACCGGAGTGCAACTTTGAGTGTATGACATTACATGATTATTATAATCAACTATCTTTCTACATTATTTCTCAATTAAATATGAAACTCTTATTTTGGGGGAGCTTCAAAGATCTGAACAACAACAAAAAAAAAAAAAAAACAAAAACTAATATCCAGACTAATGCTTCTTACTTTCTTACTTTCAGTCCAGAAGCAGAAAAATCCCACTTTATGAGCAATGATCTAATATGCACTTTTATTATTTCCCCCTACACTGGGACAGAGCTTTCTAAAAGTAGTACTCATTGAATCTACATGAAGGAATAGATGCAGGCTACGATAAAACAAGTAGAATAAATGAAATTCTTCTGTAATAATCTCAACATGGTTCTGAATTACTCTGAAATAAAAAAGCTGTATAGGAAACATAGTATTTCATCCTATATTTAGCAATGGCTGAGTATTTCACAGAAGTGGCTGGAAAAAAAAAGTTAAATACTCTTCCATAGAAAGCTGCAATATTTAGGGAAACAGTCTTAAGTTCACCTGTGAGATGAATAAAAACAAAAAAAAAAGAAAAAAAGGAACAAATAGAGCTGCTTCTAAAGAAAGGAGAACACCTTTGAATTGTTAAAGAGAGTGGTCTGACTCATGTGTCTTGTGTCACTGCACTAACTCAGACACATGTTTACCTCACCCAAATCTCCAGCAACAGATTGAGCTTTTAAGGGTGAAAGTTATTTATTATAAGAGAGTTTCTTTAAAGGCTTTTTGGCTAAAGTACAGTGTCATACTGAACAAACATAGGAAGATCATCTTTTTTCTGGAGGAAGGAACCTGGCCATCTAAAATGCTGTTTTCCTGTCTAATGTCTCCACAGTTATTCTTACATTACTTCACATATGTTTGGCATTTCTCGGGGGTTGGTACTGGGACTGGCTCTGTTTAACATCTTTGTCAGAGACATGGACAGTGGGATCAAGTCAGCAGTGACCTAATCTAGGTGATCGTGCTCTGGCAGAGGAGGTGAACTAGATGATCTCTAGAGGTCCCTTCCAACTACTAACATTCTATGACTATGAAGCTGTGTGGAACAGCTGACAGGCTGAAGGAAAGGGATGTCATCCAGAAGGACCATGAAAGGCTTGACAGGTGGGCCTATGAAGTTCAACAAGGCCAAGTGCAAGGTCCTGCATATATATCAGGGCTATCCCAAGCATAATTACAGGCTGAGTATAGAATGGGTTGAGAGCAGCCATGAGAAGGACTTGGAAGTGTTAGTGGATGAGAAGTGCACCATGTGCACTTGAAGCCTAAGAAAGTCAACTGTGCCCTAGGCTGCATCAAAATCAGAGAGACCAACAGGTCAAAGGAGGGGAATTTGTCACACTAGCTTTCATGAGACCCACATGCAGTACTGCATACAGTTCTGGGGCCCACAGTACAATAAAGACATGGAGCTGTTGGAATGAGTCCAGACGAGGGACACAAAGGTGATCAGGGGGCTGGAGCACCTCTCCTGTGAAGACAGGCTGAGAAAGCTGAACTTGTTCAACCTAGATAAGAGAAGGCTCCAGGGAGACCTTTGAAGTATTTGAGTACCTGAAGGGGGAGGCTACAGGAAAGACGGAGAGGGACTGTTTACAAAGGCATGTAGTTGTAGGACAGGGGATAATGGCCTTAAACTAAAAGAAGGAATATTTAGATTTAGACATTAGGAAGAAATTTTTCACTTTGAGAGCGGTGAGTCCTTAGCACAGGTTGCCCAGAGAAGCTGTGGCTGCCCGCTCCTGGCAGTGTTCAAGGCCAGGATGGATGGAGCTTTGGGCACCCTGGTTTAGTGGAGGGTGTCCCTACCCATGGAACAGGGTTAGTAACTAGATGATCTTTGAGATCCCTTGTAAACCATTCTACAATTGTATTGTGGTTCAGCCCCAGGCAGCAGCTGAGCACCACGCACTTCCCTCTCACCCCTCCAGTGGAGGATATGACAAAGCCCCCATGGGTTGGGATAGGGACAACTTACTGACAAACACTGCAATGGGGAACAATAACAGAACCCACAGCAGAATTCACAGAGACATACACAATGATAACTGAGCACTCTACCAACCAGATGAGATGGTAACATAGAGCACTACAGCAACACAAGGACCAACCCAACCACACCAACCCACACCTCTGCCCAACCAGCTCTTCTCATGGAGCTTGATGTTACTGCTGTGGAAAGCAGCCTGGGCCAACTCAGCTCACCTGTGCTGGCTGCTTGGGGAAGGTAACTCCACCCTGGCTGGAACTAGAAGAGATTGACAACAACCTTAGGAATTACCAGCTACAAATAACTGTTGCCTCTATGTTGGTGATATTTTTCCTCTGATGAAGTTCTGGAACTTACAGTTCACCAGTAGCTGTAAGAAATATTTTTTGTTCATGGCTCACATTGGAGATAAATGTTCAACTGCGTGCTTTAAACCATCACAGGCATGAAAAAGAGAGAGAGCTTTGGAAAATGGTTTAAAGACATTTTATTTAAATATATTTAGGAGATTCAGACATCTCAAGTTAAACATACCCACAAAATATATCAAGTAGAGAAAACAAAAGCAAAGTCCAAATCTCAACTACATGTGTTTTATGTTATAAATGCTATTGTAACATCCCTGGTTTAATAGTAGTTATGAATGTACACCAGTCCCCAGAGGGATCATTATTGCTGATATAAAGTGGGAGCTATTTTAGATTATTAAAAATTATGGAAAATAAAATATTTTATACATAAATATAAATGATAAAAAATACATATACATTACTTTTGCAAATGCAATTGCTAAAATATAGGAATTTTAGAATTTAAATCAATGCAATCTGTGTTCTTCATCTGCAGTTTGGTAAAGCCTTCACTTACAGTATCAGTATTTCTTTTCAGTTCCACCTGTAGCAGCAAAAGCCCTTTCACAACATACAAGCTTTTTTCTTTGGAGCAGGCTACATTTTACATCATTAAAATTGATAGTGAATTTTACATTTTACATTTTACATCATTAAAATTGATAGTGAATTTTATTAAATATATTTTTATCATTTATTATAACACACAAATTCATATTTAAATCTTCTTCATTTAAGTTTCCTGAATTGTGAATCAAAAATTCCATAGTTTGCAAGGCAGGCTTTTCTGGTCTGGAAAATAAGCCTGTCACAAGTGAGATGATACGCAATTCATAACAGATTATTCCATCAATTCATTCAGGCTCTGTAAAATATTTCATTCAATGACGAAGCACCAGATTTTAATACACAAAGAGGCTATAATTGGTTCTGAATTTCTGAACCAAACATCAGTTCAGTTTAGTTTAAAGACCTGCCTTAATGTGTGCTGTTGAATTGTTCTTATATAAATGGAGCCATTAAAACAGCAATCCATTTTAAAGTGCAATCAGAAATGCACTTTTTTAGGTGAGAATCACAAGTACACTTGCTAGGAGTGACATTCCACAGCTCTTTGTAAGGAAAATTATTATTGAGTTTGGAGAATGGACTTCAGAAGAATAAAAAGGCAGTGGATGGGGGCGAAGTGCAGTGACAGCAACACAAAGCTGATGCTTCATTCTGCTCTCTTGTCTTGAGAAGATTTTGATGATCTTACCATCAGAGCATCAATCTTAGCCAGCTTACCTTCTTAGCCATCAGAATATGGGTGGAAAAGACAGAACTGAGTCATGGGAAAATTACCAAGAAATAAGGTCATTGTTTCTCAAAGCATCTCCCTACGTTTGCTACTACAGTCCCAGATACTGGACACTGTATTTGTGCTATTTAAGCTTCCAGCAGCAATAGGTAAGGTAAGGATCTGACTTTTTTTATTTGGAAGTTTCCACAGCCATCTCTAATCAAGCATAAATGCCAGGAGAATACTATTGTCTCTAAGCAAGCACTTTAGTAAGCTCCTTTGTTTTTGAGGTTGTATAGGTAAGTGAAGGTCAAGATACAAAACAAGACATGTGAGGAAGGATTTAACTTTGTAAATGTTCTCAGGATCTGCTAACTGCTTTGTGAATATTTGCTTCTTTTTCTGTGTTGAGATCAGGTCGAACTCCAGAATGTTCTTCACCCCACAGTTCTATTCAGATTTATATTCTGGAAAAATACTCATTCAGTGTGAATTATGTCATAAGCATGCCCAATTTCCCTATTTTCCTGTTTATCTTCACATATTTCATGCTTTTGTTTCAGGTAAGATCATGTAAAACGTCTTTCCTTTCTTCACTGTTATTACTGTGGATGATGATGATTGGCTGGAGTAAATGGCCTTCACAGCAGCCCATATGGTGCTGTGCTTTGGTTTTGTGATTAAAACTACCTTTCTTTGGCAGGAGAAAGGACCCTGCTTAGCTAACACTACTTGCATACTTGGGTTCCCTTTCTGACATACTATTGTTACAATGAAATATCCTGTTTCATTGTGGGACATGGGTTTTGGTGAGATGTGATTTTCTTTTTTTGTTCATCTATGCATTATCTTGTCTAATCAGTTTCCTGATGTGAGTAAATTTTCAGGTTTCACCCCCTGCTTGTGATTCACAGTTCAGTCTCATGAAATTACTTACACTAACTAAAATATTTAGGCTTCTTACTGGCTATCTGGATGAAATTTTATACCTTGTGGCATATGAGAGCTAACTAGACCTCTATCCACTTCCAGTCTTAAACTCTACAAAATAATTTGTGAGCACCAAATGTTGGAGGCAGAAAGAGGAATTATCTCCAATACATTACAATTATATCATAGAGTTGTAGAATCAAATATGATCAGCTGTTTTGTGACTGTGTATGGCTAATGAACAGGTATTGCCACAGATATGAGACATTACTGAAATGCTGGTTTTGTTCTTGTCCTTTGGAAATAAGATGGAGACAGATTAAGGAGATGGAAATGTAGTCTGGTGTCTTTCCAGAAAATTGTTGTATGTAACATCAGAAATAGCTATTTCCTTACTTTACTTAGTTCTCTTTGTTGTAATTGCCCAACTTCCTGATTTTCCTGTCCTCTTGCTCTTACGTGCAGTAAGTTAGATTGGGAAAACCTGCCTCTTCCACTGGGAAATCAGCAGTGGTAAATTAACCACTATTTGGCAACCCTCCACTGATGGTACTAGCAGAATTTCAGCCTAAGTCGGTAAGAGCAAGGCAATTTAAAAACATTAAAAATGCATTGACAGCAAAGGAATAAAAGCAGTCACTCAGGTACAAGCCAGAATACTTAAAAAGCATTTGGCACTACCAGGTTTAGGTTTTTTCGATGAAATGTCCTATTTAGCACAGAGAACTTTGTAGGCCCAGCAGTGTATTCTCTAGCCAAGATATTTCTTGGGAAGGAGAAGTGTTGGGCTTTTTCTGATTAAAAACTGGAATCAAAATAAACATTAAAAGCTACTGAATGCATTGCTAATTTTTTGTTTTATTTATGATGATTTCAGATCTCATTTATCATTTAACAGTCTTCTGAAAGCTATTGTCTCACACACACAGACATGAATTTCACTTGCATTTGCAAAGCCATCCATTATACATGAACAACTATGCTATGACTGCTATTGAGGAAGGAATTAGAAAGAGCATTTCTAAAGTAAGGCAGTTCTATAAATATTTGTCCTGAACTGGGACCTCATTACAGTGTTTAGTACAGGAGTGTGAAATACTAGGATTTCTGGACATTGGCTCCTTTAGGAATGTCTTTAGAAGTCCTATATTTTTTAGATTTGTATTACTCTAGTGTGGATTTTTGGCAATCTCTATATTCTCTAAATGACAAAATTCCATCAGCCAAAACTATATGGGGTATATGAATATGTACAAACCAGAAAAAATATCTAAAATCCATAATAGATAAGATGGACTAAGATTTGATGAATAATTTATAAATGAATTTACCTTACTTGACAACTTAGGCAATTTCAGTGTTTCCAAATGCAATAATATTTTTAATGATTTCTGGCAGGTAATTTATTAGGATATTTATTCAGTATTTAAAATTTCCATATTTAGCTGGGTCATATGCTATTTTTGATTTGACACATACAATGAATATGTAGCAGAAAAAATTTGCTCATCTCTGATCCTGCGAGAATTGTGTCAATTCCTAGTGAAAAATGTGTATTTTCCAATTCATAATTGTATATCCTTAATGTTACCTAAGACCAGCCTGATAGTTGCATTGCAATTTTTGTGTGTATAAATCAGAAAAAGATCACAGACCGTAGGTGTGGAAGGATGCAGAGGAATAATCTATAACCAGTAATTCCTGGTCTCCCATGACAGTGAACATATGCCATGTCATGATTTTCACCATCTGAAATACATGCAGTTAAATCTGGAGATAGTGCTTTGTTTTTTTCATGAGGTCTACTTTCCTGGCCTGCTCTCCTGAAGCTTTGAAATTCCTCCTCTGTAAGACCACACGGCCCTGGGGACACAGCTGGAGAAGGACCTTTGTGCTCACAGCAGAAAGGATTAATACAGCTAGAGGGAACCTGCCAGAAAGACCTCCAAGCTTCTTAACATTATCCCAAAACTGGATGCTCATTCTGAGTATTTCTGTTTTTCAGACCTGGGAGACTAGGCCCCAGCAGGCATATTTTTTGCTGTTGTGTTTAAAAATAGGTTGCTTTTATGGGACCTGCTATTTCTTATTAATAAATCATTTCTGAATCACACTGCCCTGACAGTTGGAAACCTTGTAACTTGCAGATACTAAGTCCCACAGTACCTTTTTATTCATATATTCTTCTGCCAATATTATTTTTTAAACTTACTCTTCCTAAAGATGTTTCCTGATATGCTGATTAAGGAGGATGCTTGTATGCTTATTGAGCCTTTATTTTAACATTCTAAACCAATTAGTCCTTTTTCATCTGCCTGTGACATGGAGCAGGGGTTTTCTAGAACCAACTCATGAGGAGCTCCATCTTTCTTTGACATGGACACTTTTTCAAATGGTCCTCTCAACAAGCTCTCTCCACTGCTTTATAAGATACCTTACCACTGTATGGTGTGCCCTGCAAAATGCTACAGCACACATAGACTCAGTTAGAATTAGAGGAAATATCTCCAGACACTTCTGCCTTTGTCACAGCTTTTACATACTGATAAGTCATAGTCCTGCTGACTAATAAGTTACAGTCCTCTTGTAATGTCAGCATATTTTCTGCTGGCTAGTCACTACTTTACAGCAGAAATTCCTATCAGTCATTGAATGTATGACCTTTTAATTGTGACATTCCATTTGTATAATTTTACAAGACATTACATTTTTCCAGTAAGATATTTTCACATTCTTTTCACAGAATCACAGAATCGCAGAACATTAGGAGTTGGAAAGGATCTCCTAAGATCATCTAGTCCAACACCCCTGCCTGAGCAGGATCACCTAGGTTAAAGTACACAGGAACGCATCCAGATTGGTCTTGAATGTCTCCAGAGAAGGAGACTCCACAACCTCTCTGGGCAGCCTGTTCCACTGCTCTGTCACCCTCACAGCGAAAACAGCTTTCCTTATATTCAGATGGAAGTTCCTATGTTCCACAGTGGACCCTCTGCCCTTTGTCCTACAATTGGCCATCACTGAGAAGAGCCTGGGTCCATCCTCCTGACACTCACCCTTTGCATATTTATAAACATTAATGAGGTTACCCCTCAGTCTCCTCTTTTCCAAGCTAAAGAGGCCCAGCTCCCTCACCCTGTCCTCATAAGGAAGATGTTCCACTCCCTTCATCATCTTGGTGGCCCTGCGCTGGACTCTCTCAAGGTGTCGTATGTCCTTCTGGAACTTAGGGGTCCAGAACTGGACACAATATTTCAGGTGAGGTCTCACCAGGGCAGAGTAGAGGGGGAGAAGGACCTCTCTTGACCTACCAACCACCCCCCTTCTAATACACTCCAGCATGCCATTGGCCTTTTGAACCAGCTGTACCACTAAGACCCCTTTGAAGCCCTTTCACATATTATTATATTTTATCCCTTCATCCCAGTTTCCATCAGTATTGAGCAGGATCAGCATTCGTCCCAGCTTTAAGAAGCATCCTGTATTTCATGAATATTTTGTATTAATTACAGAAGAACTATATTAACCAGTTAAACTCAGCACCACCAAATAACGTAAAATCAAATAAAACTTTTTAATATAGAAATTAGTTTAAAGGATCTTCATCTTTTAGAAAAAAATAACAGCAGATCTCAAGAAAAAAAGTCTCTCTGTTCTTCTAAAACTGTTACACTGCAAATCTAAATCTGTAACTTCATGTCTTGGTAAGATAAGACTTTGTAAGATAAAATCACTACCAGAGGTGTTTAGCTTACTTGTAACTCAGATTAAAAATAAAATAGCATGTAAAGAATGCTTATAGACAATTTATCTAAATTATGATTCTTTGACTTTGAGTATATATTACTGGAAGATGTGATTTATTTTTTCCTCCAGCTAATTAACCAGTATTACTGTAAATTGATTAATAAGAATATTTTAGTCCCATGTCCACATGGGAATAACATGTGTTTCCATTTCACAGGAGAGATTTCATCATCCCAAATGCATGGAAACAATGAGACATGTACCCTAAATTATCCTGGCATCCTGCTGGCTGTGTATGTCTACATTCTGCAGGGTATCTCCAAATATCACAGCTTGGAAGGTCTTCTTTTGCAGCTGTTAGCAATTATTTTGCCATTACTTTGGGATGCCTTAGTGGTCAATTCCCTTTCTCCAAGGTGCAAACCCTTCCAGGGTGACAGAGAGAAAGAATCTTCTTTGGCCAGAGTGCTGCTAATGTTTTGTGAACAAGGTGGAAAGATTGTATACAATACAATCAAATTCAAATAAGAATGGAATATGGTTTTGAATAAATTAATTATTTTTGATACAGTGAATTAATAGAAGCATTGGTAAAATATTTGTTCATTAATGTAACATTGATGTACAAGCATAAAAACACAGGTATGGAAAACTGAAAGGGACTATATCTAGACTAGGCATGAGCTCTCGAATTCTTTTCACCATATTTTATTCAGTGAAAAAAAAATTATTTTAGCCTAATTCATCTACTTTATCCATAAAAAATGTTGAATTTACAGATAAATATATCATTCCTGAAGGACTGAAACTTGAGAACAGAATTTATATGAACTGTTTCTGGGAGGAAAGTCATATAAAATGGATTTGAAAAAGACTATGAATGCTTCAGGAATCCTGTTGTCTGTGCTTCAAATCTGAGGGTTTTTAGGAGCTTTAGACTTTGTGAATTTATGATGTTTATCTCTATCTCAAAAGAAACCGAAAAGAATATTTTCTGTTCATAAAAAACATTGGATAGGTTGTAGAAATCTGTAAAATAGTTTATCTATGTTTGAACCTCAGATTAATTTAATATTCATATACACTTTTATTAATTAAGAACAAGAATTATTGATGCATATTAGAACTGATCTAGTCTCTTAAATACAATAAAACTTATGAAGATCAAATGGCAGATATGACAGCAGTATAAGCATATCTCTAAGAAAAAATTAGAGCATTCTAGGGAAAATTAAACATCCTTAAAGCATCTTTTAAATTTAAAATTTCTCTTTTTGTGTGTGCAAATGTCCCTTATTCTTATTTAGGTAAAAGAGTTACCATATATTCTTGCCTCCAAGGAATTTAGGAGCCATTTTCCTAGTAGCATCAGAGGGCATGACAATTTCATTGTGATTTTCTGTGCAGTCTGACTCTTGGTAATACATATCTGTATCCAAATTCCAGTAAAGATAAATTGAAACTTTTTTTTTTGCATGTTTTCCTAATAGGCTTTACATTTTCTGTTTATGTTGTACATCTCTCCTATCACCTTCTATAATCACGTGCATTGACCTCCATCTCAGGGTGTCTGAAAACCTGACAAATGCTAGGTTAAGATGTAAATTTTAGAAACGAAGGGGTTTTTATGTGAGATTTTTAGGGGGGTTACAGGGCAATTTCAGTAGTTTGGTTGGTAATTATGGCTCTGCCTTCCTTCTGATTTTGTACAGGAACCCAGTGGGTACTGTTAGAAATCACTAAGTAGTTGTAATAAATGTCCATGTGAGAGAATGGAAACTTTGAGACCTTAAAAATGTATCAAGCAAGACCATCAGTTCTTCAAGTGCTACTTGCTTGACATGAAATCACCAGAGCACAAAACTAGTCCAGTCTAATTGCCAAGTGTGTTTTGAGTGAGTTCTCCTACCTTTGATTAGTCTCAGACAAAAAGAAGTTCCACCGTTATTGGAAATGACATAATTAAAAGCTCCTCTGATATAATTAAGAGTCCTCAAGCCTAGATTAAATGAATTTATTTCCTGGTGAAAGCACTCAAATCTAGAACGTGAAAAGGTCGAGGGAAAAGAAAATTCAATTAAAATAAAGCTACCCTTTACAGAGTTCTTTTTTTCTTCACTGTGATTCCTAATAGAGCTTTAGAAAGCAGCTAAAGGAACATTAAATATATTTAGCTCTTATTTTCACCTTTTTAAAAAACAAAACATGTAAAATCCACAATGCCTCAAGTAAGACCTTATGATTAAGAGAATAGTGAGGATAATCTGTATTAGTGCATCATCAGCTACAATATTTGTGTATCTGCCTTTAAAAGGGATGTCTAGTGTCTAGCACAATAAATGCATTTGGCATCAGATTCAAGGCTGCTCCTGTGACCTCTGAGTATATGGAATTCCTTTAACTAATTCTCCTGGTAATCAGTATATGCCCTTATCCGCCTCTAATTAAAAGCAAGACAGTGATTAGGACACAGTCTTCTTAATGGTGGCTACACTCACTTTGTACAAGGAGTCACATAGGAAAAATGAAAGGTGAGGAGTACAAGTTATTCCTGGGGACATTATGATTGGACATAAGAGGAAAATTTTTCACAATGAGAACAATTTCCCCAGGGAAGTGTTGTATTCTCCAACATTGGACACTTAAGATTCAACTGGACGTGGTGCTGAGATATCTCATTTGGATGGTGATTTTGTTTAGACAGAGCTTTTGCCTAGACAGAGCTTTTGCCAAGAGAGATTGTAGAGATCTTCCTTAAGGACTCTCCCAACCTGGTATTCTTGTTCCTCCCTTTCTCTTTAAAGTCTTCTGCTAGGAAGCTAAACCACAAAATTGTCAAAAAACTCAATGCATTTTCTCTTGCTCAGGCTAGCAATTAAATCCCTGAACCTTTAACCCTAGCTCTTCACAAAGAAACATTTTGCACATCATCCTCATATTTTGACATGGAATTTTGTACTCTGTTGAAGATCAGTCAACAACTTCATACAATGTTGCAATGTGGTAAGTGAAAGGAGGCTGCATCAGGCCAGTACGTTTGCTGTTACTTCATTTTGGCCAGAATCTCTTTCTGAGTTCAAAGCTGTTGAAAACCAACATTTTTTAAAGCGTAACTGCCTTCCAGAGGAAAAACCTTTGAAATGGGAGAAAACATTACCAAAGTATAACAGATGTGTACAGTACTTAGAGAATTTTCTTACACCTTTTCTTCCATTTCCACTTTCTTACTAGAGTGCATTATACATGCTTTTTCCTTGGTTACAGAAATTTGTACTGTTAAATATTTCTGGTATATGAATGCTGCTGTCTTCAGATGTTATTTGTTGAAATAAAAGAGAGTTTTCATCCCTTTTTGTCTACTATGGAGTGATTTAGAATATTGTGTATTTTCAAATCAATTGCTTTCCTTATTAATTCATGGAAGACCTAGAGTTTTTATTGTGTTATGTATAGTTATGCAAGGGGTAGATTTACATCAACAGTGATATCAGTGTTCTGGGTTTTGATGCTTCTCTTTTTTTGATTTAATCTTTAATTAAATATATAGCATCAGTTGACCTATTAAACTTCAGATAAATTCTGTGATGAACTTGTGTGTACACACACCTCTTACATTGCAGCTGAGTTCTTCAAAGGATCTGACTCTTTTTTTATGTATTGGTATGTGTGCTTACCAGCATGTTTATAAGCCATTCAAACCATTCTGCTTCAGCAAGGGACTGAGTTAAAAAAAAATCCAAGAAAACTCAACAAGAGTTGGTGAGTGTGCTCCTGTGCTTTCATAGGGATGTACAGTTGCTCCTTCCAGACTCCCTGCTCAGATTGTCCCAGTCCCTGAAGGTAATGGGAGCCATTTAAGCCACCAAGGGTAAAAGCTGAAAGCTCTGATTTCCAAAAACTGAACTGATTTCTCATCACTGTGAGTCATGAGCTTGACAGGGCGTTGTACACACCAGAGTATTTTCATTTCCACTTCTAAATTACATCAAAACATTACTCACTCTCTTCAGTTGTTTTTATGTTAGCAAAATGCTTACCTATTACTTTCTTCACTAGGGACAGAGACAAAAAATGGAAATTTTCAACCCACTTTTATTGTATTTCAAAATAAAAATTATGAATATACATGAACAATATTAATTATAAAATGTTTATGAGATGAAGTGACATCTATAGGTTCATACCATTTGCTTCAAAGGAATTTCCCTTTTTTTTTGTTTCTCCAAAGCTTTGTAGACACAAAAGGTAATAGAAAACAATGTTCTTTTATTTTTCTCTCTCTCTTCCATGGTAACATTTTATCACATACCTGGTAGGAAACAAAAATGACACAAGCAGACAAAATAATTAGAAAGGAAACAGTTTGAGGCCCCACTGTTTGCAGAAACAAACTGTCTGTAGCTAATTCAAATTACCTAAATTTCACAGAATTCATACCACAAGTTATTATCTATCATCTCCCTGAAGGAATATTAATTTACTTGGATTTATGTTCCATTGTCTGAAAAATTGTCTGCACTATTTCTAAAACCAAAGTGGCTAATTTTGAATACCAAACAGAGAATACAGACAGCAACAGTTTTATATATATGCAAGGCAAATGCCTTTCAAAATAATATTTGGGATTATTAACCTTCAGCTATTTTGTTGTGCAATGTGATCTGGTATAAATTTATTTTTTACCCTTAAGAAAATCCACATTCTTTCTTCCATTGTGATAGAATGACTTGGGTCATATTCCCAAGTGGAGCCATAAAGTAGCTGCAGAATGAATAATTTCAAGGGATGACCTGTTAAAAGCATACAAAGATGCAGCTCTGATGAGTATTGAATCATTATTTCTATTAAATTTCTTTGTCCATAATTGTAGAAATATATCATATGTGTGCTTCATGTACCAATAGTATATTAAAAACATTAAGATTAATATAAAAACATGTAAATTTTTTAATACCAAATATTTAATTTTACCAGAGGAATTATATTATTTATCAAACTTTATCTTTAAATCTAGGCTGAGTTAATCAGTCTATTTTCCCTCCTGAAACAGTAAATCAAATTGTTTAGGATTTGTTCTTCTAAATCAAAACTGATACTGGATATTCTTAATTGAGTCCTGTTTAAAAAAAAATGCTTAATGTTCAGCATTGAGGAGATGACCCAGAGGTGGTTTTTTTCTGTTTTGTTTTCGTTTTTTTTAAATAGAATTTGACATTTATATCCTTTTGTCTCTTGACTGATACCAGCATAAATAACACTAAAGGGAACAAACTTCATATAAAAGTACTGAAGAATTATTTTTTGAGAAAATATTTAGGCCTCTCCACTGGATAGGCATATATGTATATTTTAAGACACACCCAACAATTTTAGTCCAGCATAGTCATTTTTCTCTATTTGCAGTATACTCAGAGCAGTTTCTAAAATATATGTGTGTTTTTCTCAAAATAACACAGCACTGATAGAGTTGTGTTCCATTTATTTTTATAATTTTATTTTCTCTGTTTTCCACTGAGAAAATAGGGGGCACACACACCTTCCAAAAGAAAAGAAGAAGTGAAGATGTTAAGTTTTTTCATTACATGGATTTTTCACTGGACACAGAAGAGAATTTGGATTCAGCTTTATCTTTCAGTATGCATGAGGTTTCTGTTCTTAATCTACCACCTGTGTGCCACTTCACCTATGAATGGGATGGAATTGTTTCTTCCCTGGTTTCTCCTGTAAGGACAGTATATTTCTATTCTGTACACTGTCTTATATAGCTCTGATTCAACTCAGAGCCTAAAGGTCAAGAGAGTTACTAAAACCAGCCTTACGGCTTTTTCGGGCATTGCTCCTCCCAGAGGTGGAGGGTCTTCCCTTTTGGAGATGGACTGTCCTAAACACACAGGAAGATGTGGAGTGATTAGTTCAATGAAGTTAAGGCCTCACTAGCACAACTCCCTGAGGAACTGCCAACAGTAACTCAGTGGGATGTCATCTTTCCCTTGTCATTTACACTTAATGGTTTTTGTCAGTCTTCAATTGTTTCTTTAGTTGATTCCCACTTCTCTGCAGGAACTTCGTTCCTCTTTTCTCTATAATACTGCTCATAAGAGTAAAATGAAAGGAAATGGTATATTTTATGCTTTTTATTGTTTACTGTTCATGGGGTTTTGACATCTTTTTTTGATTAAGCTGATCTGCTTGCCTCACTGGTGTGAGATATTTAAAATCTATCCTCCCATCTGCCTAATTCAAACCTTGTTTTCAAGGAAAAAAAAAAATCCAAACCCCAAAGCTTTCCTTCTTCCTTCTCCTAACTTTAATTCCTGTTGGGTGAGAAAGCAAAAATTATTTTTTAGACTATATAGCAATTCATGAACTATTTCCCAACGACTTCCAAACAGTCTCCTTACCTACTTCTTGGAGGATAGAAGCTGACTAGGAGAGCAGCCTTTACCTAGATGAACAGCCATGTGAGGTTGTCTCTGGAATTGTTATACCTGAGCCCTAGCATCCTACTTTGAATCTCAGGAGGTGTCTTTGTTACTCCTGTCATTCTGTCACATGCCATGAAAAGATGCTCTATGGGTTTTATCACTGATCCAAACCAAGGGACCACACTTGCATTGCCTTTTCCATACTGATGTAAAAAATGGTCAATCTGTGACTATTAAATATATCTCAATCATTTTTTTCAATATGATTGTACTGACATTTTCCATGAGCCTGCATTTTTCTAAGAATTTCCTTTTCACCTGTACTCCCCTCATTTTTCTTGTACAAGTCTTATTTCTCATTTTATACTTAACACGCAACTTCCCAGAGTTGGATCCTGGATTGGTTATTTAAGCAATACCAGCTACTCAGGCTACACCAGTCGTTTGATCAGGGATTGTACTTGAAAGCCGCTATTTTGAATTCTAAGAGGTATACCAAAGTTGTGGTGTAAGGTCAGCCCTGTGAAGCTTCCCATCCACCCACTATGGTCTGGAGAAACCGTGACTTGTGCTGCCATCTGCAGGTGTCACGAAATCCACAAATAAACTCAAAGCTCAATCCTCCACCTCACATGGGTGTTGTAAGGACTAATTAGTTAGTGTTTAGAAAGTGCTTCATAAAAGTAAAGTACTTAACATTATTGTCACATTAAAGACAAGCTGGAACCCTTTTGACAGTGTTACTGTACTATATGGGCTATTCTTGCAGGTAATTATACATGATAAGATATTCATAATTATATCAATAATTCAAGTTACTTGATTCACATTAGAAAATGCTCATCAAATTTCCCATTTCTATTATTCATGTAATCCATAAAGCTCCAGTTGTTATGTGATCCATTAAAGGTAGTATCTCCCTCCGTTAAGAATGCTCACAGTTCAAAATGCTTAAAAAATGTCTCACTGTAGAATTGGGACTTCTTCATAAAAGTTTAGATGTGGCTCTACAATACCACCACCTATACTTTGTAAGATATTTTTACTAAGGAGAGGGAGTTACTACTTTGCAGTCAGTAAGTAGTTATTTTGACAGATATTCAGGGTGACAAGCAGATTAAGTTGAACAGCATAAAATACTGAAATACTGTCTGGACATGTTGAAGAAAGCTTTGGTCTTTTTTGCTTTGCTGGTGGTTTTTTGGTGGGTTTTTTGTTTTTGGTTTTTTGGTTTTTTTTTTTTTTTACATGGGTGCTTTGTTGCTTTCTCTGTTCCCTTTCCAGGTAGGGTTTCTTTTATACTTTTGGCTTTAAACAGTCAAGTTTTCATAACACAACACTGCCGGTTTTTTCAAGGACTCTTCACCTAAAGGAGAATAGAAGGATTTGAATAAGTTCTTGTACAGAACATATTTTTTTTTTCTTCTGGTTTCTCTTTGCTGTATGTATTTATAAACTTTCAGATCTAGTAAATGTTGACTTGAAATCAGAAGCATTTTTTAATCAATTTAATAATCCTGAATCACGTTGACAAAGTATCTGGCTATTGAGATTTTTTTTAAATTATCTGCTCTAGAAAAGCATAATGACATGAGCTACCTTGAATTATTCATTTATTCATCCAGGAGGTAAATATTTTACAGTCTTTGCTCAGGAGTTAAAACTGTCACAGGGAATACAATTCGCACCATGAACATCTCATTTTCTTTCTGTGTTAAAAACCGTGTGTTTATAATTACAGTATTGCATTGCTAGACTGCAGATCTTAAAACACTGTGTGATATGAAGTATATAATTATCTGACACTCTACAGAATGTAGGCACTGTATTTATTTGCATTCCTTTAGTTCCTACAACAATTCAAACCACTTCTGCAAGTATTAGAAACCAACCCTTGTAGAGAGGTAAACTTTGGGCTTACTCCCATAATTTCCAGCCTGCATACAATGTTCTACACATTCCATCTACAACACCCTGCACTGTCATCTTCCCACTCTGTCTTCATTAACAACCTGAGAGAAGGGAGGGTGTGTGTGTGTATATCTGTCTGTGTGGCATCAGCACAGACTATGTAAAACCAAACATCAGATGGGAAGGAGATGGAAGGAGGGGGAAGGGAAAAGGCAAGAGCAAAGTCAAATCCTCTTCATGTGGTGCATCTTCCTTTCATCTCCTGTATTTTTTAAAGCTCTGGTCCCAGGGACAGTCAGGATATCTCATATAGGGAAAGATCCTGCCTCAGCTAACTAGAAGCTGAGAGTGCAAGTTCTCCACTCATGCTGGAAAAAGAATATCCCTGCATAAGCACCACACTTGCTCTTAAAAGACCGCACATACCTATCTCTGTGAGAACTTCTCAGTTTACCTGCATCAACATCTGAATAACTGGGATTTAGATAACAAAGCCCATGCTCTTGGCAAGGCAGGTGTGTTTTGATGAATGTGCAAGACCAAAGGTTACAGATAGGAGCTAGGAGCATGAGAACCAAAAGAGATATTTTGAGAATTTAATTGGCTTCTGAAGAACAGTTCTACTTAATGAAAACAAGGATAAGTGTTTATGCAGCGAGCTTTCTCCTGAGATGGACAATAAAAGGAGAGCCTTGCTGAAAGATAGAGCACAACAAGATGGATGCTGAACTGAAGTAAAGATTCTCCTGAACTCATCTCGGTAAGCTGAGCTCTTTTCCAATTGCCTATACCGCTTTCATCTCCAGCATATCTCTACTGACAAAAAAAGAGACGACAGACTGCAAGGAGAGGTCCTCAGTGTATGTGGATAACTGGAATATCTTCCATTGAAGGAGCTCCAAATGCAGGCCTGATTTTCATAAGAACATCTTAAAGAAACACAGATATTTAGTATTTGCCCATCACATAAGGTCTGGATGCCTACCTGTGCGATCTGCTCTAGGGGAACCTGCTTTGGCAGGGCAATTTGGACTTGATGATCTATTAAGGTCCCTTTGAATCCCTACAATTCCATGATTTTGTAAATCTGTGATTAAGATCAAAGTTCAAAGCCACCCAGATAATCTGAAACATGCCCAGCTCTGATCACAGTTAGCTGAACCCAAGGACATGTGAGGTGCAGAAGTTGTTAGAACCACTGCACAGCAGTTTCTTTGGTGCTTTCCAAATATTTGTGATGTGACTTTCTGTTGGGAACTATTTATATGTTTTCTGCTGTATTTATAAGAATGACAGTGTAGCATTTTATTCACAATAATTCTGTCCATCTATTTATTTTGACAGTAACTAAATCAGAAAAAATATAAATTAGTGGTTCCTTGACTGGAAACAGCAGTGAAAAATGGCTGTAGAAAGCTTTTCAGTGCTATAAGTATGTTAAATTGCACTAAGATTACAATACACCAGTAGGTCTTCAAAATACCTGAATTGTCCTGACTTTTATGGAAAAAATTGGAGTGGAACACCTACTACCACACTTTCAGAGTATAACATCAGTCAATACCATAATGTGTTTAACATATTTATAAGGGAATTTTACCAAGTACTTAGTGGCTTAAATCTGCTTCAATGAAAGTCATAGAACTTAAACATGACCTTCACTGGAAGGAGATTTGATTTAATGCTAAATTCTTCATAAAAATTCCACCTTTTAACCACACGGTAATTTAAAGTAGAACAAAAAGGATTCTTCCAATTTTTAGCATACAGAGTATTTCCCTGAAGAGGGAGGATTCTCATATTCCTATTGTCTGTTTATCACAAGCCCATAAAGGCTGTGCAGCAACTGGAGAACTGAATTCATGTCAGGGGGCTAGGACTCACCACACAAATGTAAATGTGCCTTTTTACCCAAGAAAGCACATCTTTATTTTCAGCTTACAGTTGCTTTTATACTCTAGGCAGACAGGAGTCAGCCAATAGCAGAATAGATTTTGGGAGCTTTGCTTATTCTTCATGAATCACAACTTTCTGAATTACAGTGACTAGGCAAAGTTTTTCTAAATCCTGTCACTGAGTTTTTGCTTGACAAACATAGAAAGAAGAGGGGTTTCTTCCTTTATTAATTTTAGTACCAAAGCAGAAGTATTACAAACAGGAAAAATTCCTGTTACAGCCATCTAGTCTGCTTTCTTTTGAATGATAGACTCTAAGAGTCTATTGTAAAATATGGAGTTTGATCCTTGTATGAACTTGAAGAAGAAGGGAATTCACATCTTTGTCACCATATGAGTCAAAGCCAGAATGCTTGAATGGCTCTCAAACTACTTCAACTGCATCATGGTTAAGGTGAGACAACTGGGAGAGTCTGTCTCCAAGGCATCATGTCTTTGCTCCTAAGTCTCTCTCCTGTTCCTGGCATCTAAAGGAAAAAAGAAAAGTGCTATATAAAATACAAATGCATATATATAAAACATGTCTATGTCTTTACCACAGGATGCTCTTGTATCTTCAAATGCTCATTTTCTTGGCCAGCAAAGGAGTATGGAAGTTGAGTAATTATTAATCTCTATCCAAAACAAATGAAATTGAAAAATGTTTAATTGTGCATATGATTAAATAGATTCTCTTTGGGACACTACTGAGAAATGGCCCATTTTCAAATCATCCAGGCACTCAGACAATTAACCCACTGAAATTAATATCTCTGATATCTTACTTTTCAGCTGACACCTTCATATCTTTAGAAAGAAAAAAAAAAAACAATGAATGAGGGTGTTCTGTGGAAATCATGATCTTAATGAGATGTAAAATGACCATAAACAGTGGAGAAAGTTCTTTGGAAATAAAAAATCCAAACACAGAAAAGCAAAGATCCTGGGACCTGCTGAGAAAATGGCATTAGATTTGCTCCTCTGAACACTTCAGAATTTTTGCAAAAAATGAGATTTTGACAAAATCAACTTCAGCTTTTTACTTTAGAAGACATGATAAAATGCCCTATTAAAAATGTTGACTGGTGCCTATAATGCATTTCTCTTCCCCCAGCTTCTGTTCTTTTGAACTATTGTGCCCAAATATGACTGTTGAGATATATTTTTCTCATCAAATTAACAGCAATGCAGAATAGTGCCTCTTTATTATTCCCAAAGATATATCTGCTGAACTTTTCACACTGTTCATTTGTAGCTCATAAAAATTGCTATAAGAAGAATCAACGGTTTGTTTGAGCAACACCTCACAAAGCAGTATTCACTCCCTCTTTGGTCACTTTATCAAGAAGATATTTTAAAAGTTCATACAATAAGCAACAATTAACATCCAGCATCATTACACTCTTAAAACCATGAACATAATTTATTTGGTAGCTTTCATGAGTGGGACTAATAAAATCTACTGAACAAAAGTTTGAGTAATATCAGAAGATGCTTCATCAGCATTTTCCTGATTACCTACCATAACCTGTAGATGAATAGCCACGATTAGCATCTCTAATATCAGTTGCTGTAGAAACAGTCCAGTTCCATATTAATATTAATGTGCTCACTGCTATTAATGTGGAGAAAGATAAGATAAAATCTGACAAGAAAATGTTACTCCTTATAATTTGTACAGAAGTGATTATTAAAAGCCTGAAAAAGGCTTTGCAGGGGGGTACTAGGCTACAATTCTGCATTGGTTATAGAGATTAGACATGTGAATGATATCATGTGCTTTCAGCGCCCAGAAGGGACGCTCTACACACAGAATGTGTTGCTAGGCAGTTATACTGTTGCAAGACTGATCTTTACAAAATAAATAAAACTCAAGAATAACTACCCTCTTTCAGGAGGCACTCTTATATCTACATTAGGGACAGAGACAGGCTCTTCTCAGTGATGGCCAGTGATAGAACAAGGGGCAGTGGGCCCAAGCTGGAACATAGGAAGTTCCATCTGAATATAAGGAAAAGCTTTTTCACTGTGAGGGTGACAGATCACTGGAACAGGCTGCCCAGAGAGGTTGTGGAGTCTCCTTCTCTGGAGACATTCAAGACCAATCTTGACACATTCCTGTATGATTTAATCTAAATGATCCTGCTCAGGTAGGGGGATTGGACTAGATGATGTCTCAAGGTCCCTTCCAACTCCTAAAGTTCTGTGAATCTGTGATTACTGGGAGCCGTGGACTTCCCTGTGGGTCTTCACTCAGCCACTTCCCAGACTACTACAGATTTTTTTCAGGTATTTGCTTTACCACAGCTTTAGTGTGGCAACCTTAAAGCAAGAGCTTTCTTCTCCACCTTCATTTTGATGCCAGATCTTAAAGGGGACACCAACAATCAGAGGTGTATAACACTTTCCATAGAATTAGCAAATCTTATCCCATTTTCCCTACAGAAAGGATTGTCCAGGACTGTTGAGGAGTAGCACTGACAGCACAGTACAAGAGCAGTTCAATGAGAAAATGCTGCAGAACTGTTCTCAGAGATGAGCACCACTCCAGGGCTAGATAGAAAAGATTAAAGTCCTGAGCATAAGCACAGCTGTAGACCAATTTTTCTTTTCTGCAGTATGGCAGAAAATGAAGCAATCAAGACTGTAAGAAGTGAAGATATCAAACCTGTATTAGGTGTTGTGTTTAATGTCTTAGCATGGAAGAATGGGTGAAAGTAGCTTGCAGGCAGATTTTTTTTTTTAGCGGTTAAAAAAAATTAGTGAAAGAGAACAGAGCAGGATAGCAGCGAAGATGTTGAAAATAAAGAAAAAACATGGTTTTCAGGTGGAGAATTTGCACAAGGCAAAGCATCAGGTACTAAACTAGAAGAGTAACTAAAATACTTGAAAACCAAAGGAGTACAAGAAATCTTGGCATAAAGCCCACACTTTGTAGACTGCCAATCTTTTCTTTAAAATTAAGGTAGAAGATTTCCAGCACAAGGAAAATCAAGAGAAGGTATTATACACAAAATGGAATTTCAGCTACATTTCAGATGGGATAGAGTTAATATTCACAAGAAGCTGTGAGGGGACACAGCCAGTACAGCTGACCCAAATTAGCCAAAGGGGTATTTCATTCCATATGATGTCATCCTAAGGGGATGGGGAGTGAGTAGGGATTGCTGCTCAGAGATAGAATGGTAGTGAGAAAATTCTGTATCACAGGCTTTGTTTATTCTTTTTTAAGTAATGGTGTTGCTACTGTCCTCTCCCTTTCCTGTCCCAGTAAACTGTCCTTATCCCAACCCATGAGGTTTATGTTTTTCTTCCTATTCTCCCACCCTCCCCACCAAAGAGGGAGGGAGTGAGCAGCCACGGGGTGCTCAGCTTCTGGTTGGGGCTGAAGCACCTCAAAAAATTATGATGTAGATATTGTTTCCATAGACTAAAACCTTGTATTCAATAGTACAAAATTGTTTCTTTCCCAGCTGAAAATCTTTAGGAGAGAGCAAGAAAGGAAAATTATGCTCTGGCTATTTGTTTCTTTTTCATTTCTTTCTAAAACTGATACAGTTAAAACTGCTCTTTTGAAACCATGAAAGCAAAAGATATTGTTTTTATGGATTAAATTATAAGCATTTTCCTCAAGAGTTACAGATGGGATACCACAATCCATTTTAGAAGGACACTGCACTTTTCATCTGGAAATCTGGAACAAAGAAACAGGAAAACAAATAGGAAAATAATGCCAGATTATGAGGATTCTGAGACAGCAACAAATAGTTATATGAAGTCTTTATTTTGAATTCTGGTAGATTATAACATCCTCCATAGGACTTGGGGTTGATGATAGCAGCCAGTCAGTCAGTTGACATCTTCTTGGTAATAAATGGCTGTTTATAACACAGACAGACTTTTTATGGAAGTCACAGTCTTAAAATCAATAGATGCTGTGCTTCAGAGGCAACATCATAGAATCCACTGGGATTTGGAGAGAGCAACAATTATATCCCTAACCAAGATCCTTAAGTTTCATGTGTACAGGTAAAACCTACAGAACAAAGATCAAAGGTTTCTGCAATCAGTGAAAAGATTTGGGGAGTCTCCATGGGCTCTGAGTTAGATTAAATAGAAAGACACTTGCCTTGGAGAGATAAATATTGCAACTGATCCTGGTAGGGAAAGATGTCACAGCTATAAGCTCAAATCCCAAGTCTGACACAAGGCATTATTTCTAGCACCTTTTGGGGTTCAGGAAAATTGCTTCAGACCTGCAGCCCTGACTACTCTCTTTAAGACAGACAGGAGGACAAAACCACTCAGAGGTGCACATATAAATTATTATTTCTGTTAAATCATAGGAGAAGAAGAGAACGTGACAATGATTCTTCCCATCCTTTTTTTATAGTGCTCACCCACGTTCAATTTTCTCTTGGTGACAGATCCATATTTCCAGAAGCCTGGGGCAATACCCTGACCTGCATGTTCCTGCTGAAATTCTGACACTGTGTTGGAAATAGTTGAGGATTTATGGGACCAAGAAGTGTTTGAGATAACAGGATCTGGTGACCCCTCGGTGAGGAGTCACTTTAAAGAAATTAATTTCTGGTCCCTTCTTCTATATATGCATTTAGTATCAAATATTCATTAGATAAAACATGTGATATTGTTTTGTGGTTTGTTTTGTGGTTTTGTCCATAAATGACCTACTAACAAAAAATGTCCTAGTAGAGCTGTGTAGATTCCTGCTGAACATACATAGTTGAATATATTGGTTTTGTGAGACTGACGTGGTTTCAAATGTTAGTCCCAGCTGAGAGTTTTACATGAAAAAAAAAAGAAAAAAGGAAAAAAACTCCTGACAATATCAGTATTGTATCTTGGAAAATAATATATCAAAAACTATCCTCAACAATTTCATCACAGAATCATAGAATGATTATGGATGGACTGTTCCAAATTCCAAATTTCAGCGCGCTTCTAACATGCAGAATGATAATGCTTCTGAGGATCCCAGGAACCGTTTAGACAAGACAGTGCAAATTCCCTTCCCTGGGTCTGAGCTCCAAGAAATACATCAAAACCCAACCTGAGCAGGTAGGGAGTGATTATAATTTTAAAATGTCTCATATTCAGACTTTCTGCTTTAGTTGAATGCATAGTGTGGGTGAGCTTTTCAGAACAGCAGGTCTCTTGTAAGGCAATGTTTTTATCAGGAAACAACTAGCTTTAAGGAGAGGTTAATATAAATACTATATCATGTTATCTCTCCTTCCATTCCCAAACTCCAGAGGTAATTTGGCAGTAGGAAAAAAAAGGCCTCTAGGAGCCTTTTTTCCTCATCAGGTAGCATAGAAATATCCTTCAACATACTGAAATTAGCCACATATTTTAAAGTGTATAAAAGACACCAGAATTTCAAGTTAGATGCCAGACAACAAAATTCCTGTTCTCTCTATGCTCACAGCAAAATGATTGCAGAAGGGTATTTTTTTTTTGCTGTGCTCTGTCAAGTAACTGACCTGGTAGAAAAATATGCATTGCTCTGTGTGTAGTGCAAATCTAGATGCTTCCTTTGGGGGCCTTGAGCCCCTTCAAGCTCCTGTGCCAGGGACAAAGACATAAATCTCTCTATTGTTAGTGGTAACACATTGTCAGAAAAACAAGTAAAATGTTATCTTTCTTTGCCAAATAAAGGATATGGCCACAGGGACACACACGGACACACACAGAAGTATTTTCTTTTGGAGCGTGTTTCTGACATTAGTTTCAATGTGGAGACAAATGACAGATTTTCTAGTTTCCAAAGCAAACATCATCTCAGTATGAGATAGGAGAGAGATGTGAGATCTGAGAGCAGATAAGAAGTTCTGTTTAAGGCAGATGGCAGTAAGTGAACTCTCTTTATTTTCATTAAAGAGGTAAGAATTACCGTTACTTACTCAAAGTGTGTTGCAACTTAGAAAGAAGCTGAAGCTGCGGGATACTTAAGGACAGACAGATGACTTTAAAGCAGAATATTCTATGAATCAGATTATCAAAAGAGGGGCACTCAGAGATTGATGCCTTCCAAAAGTGACCTCATTTGTCAGAAAAACCAAATGAATCTTTACATACGCTGAGTTTCCTCATCTGAGCGAGGTTTCAGTGCTTCTTTCAGAGAGATGCAAATTTAGACTCAGGTAGGCTTCTTTGTATACATCTACAAACTGCAAATTTATGTGGGATTACAAGCCCTGTCTGTGGCTGAGGTTAAAACTGTGACTTTTACGGGAGCTTCTCCTCCAAAACACCATGGTATACTGTACAGATGACTAGCACATCCCACTATGTGGTTTGTGATCAAAGGCTTGGAATGTTTAAATGTTCTACCCATACCTCCCCATATTGTTATATAACAACACACTTCATTTTTTGAGATAAGGCCATGTCTACCTCAGAAATCTTTGTTACAGAAGATATAGGACTTATAGAACTTTCTGTCTCTCCACAATGGGAATCAGTAAACTGTAATAGAGCTCCAATGATTTTCCCATGATTTCTAATACCTTTATCAATAAGAGGTACCATGTCTTGCAATGCTTGCAAGCACTCAACTCATCATTTCCTGCTATTTCTGAAAGCACACAGCTAAGTTAGGCATTGAACCCGGGCTGAAAAAAAAAAGGATTTGATCTCTGTTCAGCTCCACAGCTCATTTCTTCTAGATGCTTGGAATAAGCAAGGTTATCCTTGACCTGGGAATCAATCCCCAGAAGACACTTTCCCTGGGTTGCCTGTTGTTTTCTCCTGTCCTGACATAGCACTCAAAGACTGCTGAGACCACGTGAAGGAAGTGGAAAGAAAAGATCATGAACTGATAGCCTTCAACATAACTTACCGGTACTTCATACTGCAGCTTCTGCAATTAATATAGAAATTGCTTTTGTATTCTTGCTCTAAATCTGTCAGGACAGGGTTAGCATGGTGAGTGAGCTTATTTGGCATGGCTCCTTCACTTCTGTTTGTTACCCGATTGGCTTGCCCAGAGCCTGGAGAACACTCTGACATGATGGGAAATGAATTAAAGAAAAATGAAGTGAGAGTGAAAGTAAGTTCTGAAGGAGGAACTCCTGCATTTTAGGAGATTATAGTTGAGGTATCTTTGCTCTCCACTTTGTTGGTTCCCTCAGCTCCTTGGCATAACTTGTCTAAGTGAGGGACCAGGATGTGTTCTTGGTGGCTGCCTTTGTCCCACCTCTTCCATCATTCCTTTTCCTTTTCACCTTGCTTTTTGCCCACTACCCACCAAAAAAAACCCAAACCAATCAACAGCCCAAAACAGAAATAAAATCCATCCATCACCTGTGTACTAATCTGAATACAAAAAGTCCAAAATGTAACTCTTGACTGTCTAAAACTAGAAATGCAGGGTTTGAGAGGGTGATTGTTTCAAAGGTGCCAGTGTGTGTCCTAAAACAAGTGTTTTCTGTACTAAAAGGCACATTCTTAATTCTTTAAAACAAGCTGATTAAAAAAAAACAAACAAACAAAAAAAAAAACAAACCAAAAACCCAAACTCTGTCTCTACAATTTTTCAGTTGATTTTGTTTGACTTGAACTATCTTGTTATGATTTGTACTCAAATATTCTTTATAGTTTTAACTAAAAATGTTTGATCCACAACTTAAACGCATATTCAGATTTCATGGAAGGAAATGTAGGTATCTCACAAAAAATATTCAAAACAAATTGACACCAAATTACTTCATTTTCTATCAAACATTTAACTGACTCATAATATACTTTGGGAATTTCAGTTGTTTTTTTATTTGTAAAGGGTTTGTCCTGCGCTTCCAATTCTGTTTTTGACAAAATTTAAAATTTATTCTTATTTAGGAGGACAAGTTCCCTACACAGGAGTATGTTCTGAATATGGGCACAATAAGGAAGTTTAGCGTTAGTGTCTTTCATGTGGGTAAATGAAAACAAAATTGTAGTTTTAGTAAGAGAAAAATAGTACAATCTCAGTTGTACTTTCTGAATCTTTCAGGATTGATTTATTAGTTCACTTTTTTTTCTCTGACATAATGTTTATGGACTATCTACATTTTTAGGATATTGCACACACGTCTCTGAATAGAAAACCCTTTGTTTGCAAGGACATTTTAAACAGTGATGGTGTTTCTGTCCAATAAACATACCTATGGTGAGTTAGATGTAACAACTTGTCCCTATAATAGACTTAGTTACATCCAAAACCCTGAATTGCATTAGATTATATTGATTTTATTAAGGACTAGGATGAAGTTAGGCTGCCTTTAATGTTAAATTCCCTAGTTTAGTCTAAAGGCCTAATTAAGCACTTTTTCAAACCTGAAGAAATTTTTAGACGAAAAAAAATAAAAGACTAACCAACTGCCCTTTAAAAGGTATTTTCTGTGGAAGCAAAATACCTTGAAAACATGTATATTTTGCTAAAATATACTTTATAACAAAAAGAAATTTGTTGCATTAGCAGGATAGTCTAATGTTACATTTTCACAGTATAATATTGAAAAATATTATCTTGCAAGTTGAAATATTTCAGCATCCTTTAATATGTAAAATAAAAATGTGAAAGAATAAGAAAACATAGTGCTTTTGAAACAAAACATTTCTCTCCATTAACTTAAATCCCATTTTTACTGAAGTGTTTCAAATTTCTCATTTCCAATTCAATTCACTATAAATCCCAAAAGTAAAAATTTCTCATTTGTGTATGCAACAGAATTTTCTTATTCTTGACAGCTATAATCCCCATGCAAAGGATTTTTAAGGGTTTGTGAACTTAAAAGAAGCTAAATACACCCCAGTTGTCCACCTATCATTTTCCTTAGTGAAGAAAAGCAGTAAAGATCTGCTTAAGAGACTCACATTTTCATCCCTGTTCTGTGGAATAATAGGGGAAAGATCCTTGGCTGTGAGGTGCCACTACTGCCAGATCAAAGCAATTCAGATGATCTTTCAAACTTTTGGATAGCTTTGAAGTGTGACCATCACTCCTTCAGATTTTCCATTGGCACTCACAGGACATGGTTCATTACTAAAATTATGTATAATAATATACAATTAAGAAATTAGAAAACAGCTGTTGATTTTTAGTTGTGGTTGAGAAAGACATTGATGTTTTAGAGAAAGAAATTAAGCATGTATTCCACAGAAATATTGTGAGCATATAAACCCACAAAAGAGTTTTGTCGAAAAGCAGAGCTGTAAACAGTTATTAAACTAAGATATAACATTACTTTTCCTGCTGCAAAACCTCTTAGCCTATTTCTGATTAAGATTTAGCACATATTTTATTCCAGACTTAAGTTGTTTCATGAGAGTAAAAGGGACCATATCACATTAATTCTCTGGAGACAAATAAAACACCTTTTCACACCATTAGTTTGAAGCAAACAATACCTCTGGTGTATCTCAGCATAGCTTTGGTGTTACTCTGCTTTATTCTGCATTATGAAAACATTTGACACAAATTAAAGAAAAAATGTGTTCTGCTGTTTAGCAAGCTACAGATGTCATTAAGCAATAGTTACTATCACCTTTTCATAAGCATCTATGCAGCTTATGCTGTGAAACCAGGACTGTGTGCCCTTGAAAATGGTAGGAGTGACAATCAGGGCTGTGAGAGGTGGGCAGTAGTCGAGTCAGTCAGTGGAAGGAGAGAGAATTGTTCTCTGCATGAAATCAGTGCCCAGGGAGAAGCAAAGCAGCCAGGTTTTTGGCAGAGAGATGGGCATAATAGCAGAGCGAAGATCGTTGTTTGAGCTTGTTCCTTCAAAAGGCTTTGCAGGAGTGAGAACTGAGACAACTCTTCAAGTGGGGAGCTGACCAGATAACAGATGAAAGGACTGACTTCACTAAGAGCAAAAGAGACACAGGCAGGGGAAAAAATAGCTCCTAGTGAAGGAGAGAGTTCCGAAAGTAAGAGTTGAAAGGGAAGGACTTCACAGAGGCGACTGTCAGGAAAGGAAGAGCCAGCGACTGCAGCCTAACGAGAGCGATGGTGGGGGCAGACACCGCATGAGGGATGCAAGGAATCACTGAAAATGAGATGTGGGAGACTGGGCAGCAGAGTGAAAAAGAGCTGCAGAGTTTAAAAGCCAAGGTAAATAGAAAAAAAAAGTATCTGAATACAGAGTGCTGTCAGAGAGATTGCCATCCAGTAAAATACGGCAGCTCAGCCAAGGCAGTGAGAGCACTTGGGATGTTATTTTCTATGTTTATTACCCAGAAGATGTAACATGTTTCATTGGAAGCTTGTCTGTTGTCACTGTTTATGAAAATGGTAGCAACACTTTAGCCCTGAACCTTCACAAGTGAAGGTGCTCCCTTTGCTCCTAAGAATTACAGAATACGTCTGAGAGGGTATTTTCAACCCTGTACAGCAATCCTAATCCTAAATAAAATCAATGGTAATGGCAGGACACCCTGTTTCTGTACATCAAGTAGGGAGGAAACTTATTCTCTCAGTGAGCCACAATGTCCTCACCCAGCAGAATCTCTGCGGATACCCAGAGGCTTCTAGCAGTGTTGAACATGGCCATGGCTGCTTCGTCTGGCAGAAACAGGTAGCAGGGACTGGCTGCAGTTGACAGGGACTTTACCAGCCCCTAGATCAGGTCCCAACAACATCAGGCTCCAGGTTGGAAAGAAAACAGTAAGATTGAAGCATTCGTGCAGGTGGGAGAAAAATTATGGTATTGCAATGACGTAGAAAGTTTGTATAGAAGGAAAAGAAACTGCTTTCCAGTTCATCTCTGTTTTTCTTCATATCTCAGATAAAAGACTTTTTTTCTCTGCATGTAAAATTCCTTCAGTTTTTCATTTTTTCTAGATAGATAAATCAGTCTTTGCACTAAGTAGTTTCCTGGATATAGTAAAATAACATTTATATTATTCTACATATTCTACATATTATTAAGTAGAATTAGCACATTTTTGTAATATATTTACATTGAACGTATAGATTTCATATAGAATTTAAAGGATTTAGAATACAGATCTTTAATTCATTAAATATTTTTATATGATCACCAGTTTTTCCATTCTTTACACTCCTTCCAACAGCCTGAGGTACCAACTGAGATGAGTCAAAGAAATGGGGTTTGTCAGAAGTTGATGACTTAATCCATGACATGTGCTACTCTTGTTGTGAAAATTATTTCTTTCCATTATACCTATAGTTAGAACCACCCAGGAAAAATGTATGCACATGATTTATGTAATTGCTTGCAATGAGATAACTCAGGTGGGTACTGGTAAGTATGTAGGCATTCACCAGGAAATTCAGTGACTCTGGACATAAAGCCACATTCTCCTAAACTCTTCAAAAACATCTAAAACCAACTTACCACTGGGCAACGATAACTGATTTTTCACTGAAACAGGAATTTTCCCTCACTCTGCTTTGCTACTGGGAATGATAAGCATATTAATAGAAGACTCCTTTAATAGCCAGACAAAGCCTTTTTGTGCTGATTTACAAATACAACTAATAGCAGCTTTTCCCTCAGAGAGCTCCCTCCTGAGGTTTACAATGACCAGACATAAAAAAGATGCAGCTGTTTTTTTAATCGCCTTGAAGGAAAGACTAAAGAGATGCTTGCAAAAAGCAGTTCCCATACACAACCAGTCAAAGCCATTAGCCATTTATATGTATTTGCTAAAAAATGGACTGCAAGAAATTGAAGACTATACCCAGTACTGCTGGATGTTAATAAAAACGATATGCTGTAGGATATGGAGTTATTCCAATTGCAATTGTTTGACCCTCAAAGATCATGTAATGTGGGTTAATTGCATATGATCACAAAACTAATTCAATTTTTCATACTTTGCCAGAGAGCTCAGGCCCACACCTCGTGACCATTGTGTAGGCTGGGAAAAAAAAATGTGGAGCACTCAGAACTGAGGAAAGAGGCCACCAACCTGACTCCCTGTTGAAATCAAGCAGCATCAAGAAGGAACTTGAACAGACTAAATGTCTGATTATCTTGAACAACTTGGCATGTGTATTCAAGGAGTATGACTGACTACAAAAGGAGTTAGAATGAGAGAACTTTCAAGTTATTTCATGTTAACTTGATTATTAACATCACTTATGTTAATAACAAAAGGTCACAGTTAAAAAAAAAAACAAAGCTAGCAATAGGATGAGAAGAAATGGTCTCCAGGGAAGTTTACATTAGAAATTAAGAAAAATTTATTCACTGAAAGAGTATCAGGCATTCAAACAGGCTGCCCATAGAGGTGGTGGAGTGATAATCCCTGGAGGTGTTCAAAGAATGTGTAGACAAGATATTCCAGGCCATGATTTTTTGGCACAGGATGTTTTTTGACCTGGACAGGCTGGAGAGATGGGCAGTGAGGAACCAGGTGAGGTTCAATAACAGCAAGTGTAGGGTATTGCACCTGGGAAGGAACAACCACAGGTATCAGTACAGGCTGAGGAATGACCTGCTGGAGAGGAGCTCTGCAGAGAAGAACCTGGGAGTCCTGGGGGTGGATGACAGGTTGGCCATGAGCCAGCAGTGTGCCCTGGTGGCCAAGAAGGCCAATGGGATCCTGGGGTGTATTAAGAGGATTGTAGACAGCAGGTCAAAGGAGGTGATCCTCCCCCTCTACTCTGCCCTGGTCAGGCCTCACCTGGAGTCCTGTGTCCAGTTCTGGGCTCCCCAGTACAAAAGAGACAGGGAGAGAGTCCAGCGGAGGCCACAAAGATGATTAAGGGCCAGGAGCATCTCTCTTATGAGGAAAGGCTGAGTGAGCTGGGGCTGTTCAGCCTTGAGAAGACTGAGAGGGAATCTCATCAATGTTTCTCAATATCTGAAGTGCAGGAGACAAAGGGAGATGGCCAACCTCTTTTCAGTGGCAATTGAGGTCAGGACAAGGGGCAATGGACACAAGTTGGACCACAGGAGGTTCCACACCAATGTGTGAAAGAACTTCTTCATGGTGTTGTGACAGAGCACTGAACAGGCTGCCCAAGGGGATTGTGAAGTCTCCTTCTCTGGAGATATTCAAAGCCCATCTGGATGCCTATCTGTGTGACCTGCTCTAGGGAACCTGCTTTGGCAGGGGGTGTGGATTCAATGTTCTCTCGATGTCCCTTCCAACTCCTACAATTCTGTGAGTCTGTGATTCTATGATTTATTTGACATGGTGGTATTGGGCAGACTGTTGGACTTGATGATCTTAGAGGTCTTTTCCAACCTTAAAGATTCTATGATTCTGTGATTCTTTGAAGTGTTTGAGTCACCATCCCTTGAAATATTTAAAAGATATGTTGATGTAGTACTTAGGTTCGTGGTTTAGTGTTGAACTTGGCAGTGTAAGGTTTAAGGTTGGACTTGATAATCTTAAAGGTGCTTCCCAACCTAAGCAATTCCATGATTCTATGAAAATGTTGATAGTTGTGACAGAGAGAAATAATTAAAATCAAGTTGTTCCATAAGGAGATATTTTTTAATAATTTCCTGAGAGAAAATTAAAGCTAAGGATTTCACACTGGTGATTAATAAAGTCTGCATCAGTATAGGTTGCTTTGATGCTTCTCCTTGACTATCTTGTTTTCCATGAAGCCTTATTGTTTCTGCAAGTTTTTGGGAAATATCAGAATTGCCTTCAGAAGATTCAGTCAGGGATTGTAATAAAACCAGGCTTTGGTGCTGAGCAGTGTCTATTAGGAAGTAGGAGAGGGTAGGGTTCAAAGGTTTGCTCCACAGAATAACAGAATCACAGAATGGTAGGAGTTGGAAGGGACCATGAAAGATCATTCAGTCCAAACCCCCTGCCTGAGCAGGATCACCTAGATTAAACCACACAGGAATGTGTCCAGATTGGTCTTGAGTGTCTCCAGAGAAGGAGACTCCACAACCTCTCTGGGCAGCCTGTTCCAGTGCTCTGTCACCCTTACAGTTCGCTAATGTAGGCTTCCTTCACCTTCAGAGGACTTGTATTGATCAGCATCAGAGGCAGAACACCAAGACAAAATGACAATGAATTTCATTTCCTATACAGCTGAAAATTTTCAATGTGATGCCAACAATTCATAGAATCATAAAATCATAGAATCATAGAATCATAGAATCATAGAATTTTAAGGCTGGAAATGACCCCTAAGATCATCTGGTCTAGCCATTAACCCACCGCCACCAAGTCTACCCTTAGACCATATCCTCAAGCACCTGTCTTTTAAACACCTCAAGAGATGGGGACACAACCACCTCCCTGGGTAGACTGTTTCAGTGCTTGATGACTCTTTCAGTAAAGAAGTTCTTTCTAATATCCAACCTAAATTTTCCCTGGCGCGGCTTGAGGCCATTACCTCGAGTTCTGTCGCCTGTTACTGGGGAGAAGAGACCAACCCCCACCTCCCCGCCTTGGGTGGTGGCTGCAGCTTTGTCCCGCTCCCAGGCTCAGGGCGGAGGCGGACGCGGCCCGGTGCGGAGAGCGCTGCCGGCTCCCTTCTTGTGCGGCCCTCCCCGCCCTGCTCAGCAGCAGGACCCACGGCCGCGGCGCAGCCCCGATGCAGGCCATCAAGTGTGTGGTGGTGGGCGACGGTGCTGTAGGTAAAACATGCCTACTCATCAGTTACACAACCAATGCGTTTCCTGGAGAATATATACCCACTGTCTTTGACAACTACTCTGCCAATGTAATGGTTGATGGAAAACCAGTCAACCTGGGTCTGTAGGATACAGCTGGCCAAGAGGACTACGACAGACTGCATCCGCTTTCCTATCCGCAAACAGATGTCTTCTAAAAAATTAACATTAGAATTGGGAAAATATCTCTATAAACAAACTTGATGAACACAGAGCTTGTCATAATGTAAAGACAGTCTTCTCAGATATGTAGTTTAAGTGATAAATTATATCAAGTAAATGGTGAAAGTGGTTTAGCAATATTCTAGTTATATGAAGAATTTACCATTATCCTGGTTTCTCCTTTTGTCTCAACTGTTGTGGATCATCTCTGACAGATGACTGGCTTTCACTAGAGCTGTTTGCATTTCAATTGCACCTTCAAGATAAAGCTAGAGCAGAAAAAAAAAGATATAATGAGTTTTGCAAATGCTAGCTCCAGAAAATATCCAATAAGAATACGTCAGATACTTAAAAGAACATTAAATTGCTGTGCCCATTTGTTTGAGATCTCCATGAATCTTATAAGAGTTGAGCTTATTTATCAACACAACAACTTATAAATGGTATTTAATAGTAAGTGTGGAAAGTAAGATGATTGTTCACACTGGAAATCTAAGAATCATTCTCAACCAATCAGTAATACAAAAATATACTAGGTGACACATATCCAAGATGAACAGCACAAATTTTGAATAATGAATGCTTTCAATAGACTTCTAACAGACAATCTTCAGAGCAAAAACTGCTCAGAGAAACAATATGGTGAATAATGAATACATTGGAGAAAATAACGACTCATATATGGACAAATCTTACACAGAAAAGGGGAGAAAATACAATAAATAAATGATTTGTTATGAATTATTCACCTGTGTTTCTGTTTAGAGAAAAAGACATAGTTTCCTCTCAGTTCTCTCACTAAGTCTTGAGCTACATCTTTGATTATATCCATTGTATTTCAGAAACACACCCATACAGAGTTTTTTAGGCTACCAGGCACCAGTGTCCCTGAGAGACCTGTGTCCTGAATTAGTCAACACCTGTTTAAACTCACTGAGATCCCAGATTGTATTTCTCTCTCACTGTCTACGCCACTGCTCTAATTTGGCCCCACTACTGTTAATGGGTAGAACTTTTCTGTCTGTGTAAAGTACAAAATTATTCATATATTCATAGATCTGAAGGTTGGAAAAAACTATTAGATCACCTAATCAGCTTCTCTGTATGAAAAGGACCATACAGTTTGCCAGTTACTCCTCCATAGAGTTTAGAATCTCATAAATAAACTCACAGATAGGTATTTTGTATTTTAATATAATCCTTAAAGGTAACCAAAAAAATCCCTAAAACCAAACAACCAGAAAATCCCTCAGAGTTTAAACAGTTACCCTAGATGCCAGAGTTCACCATGGAGCAGTACTGGGAATTCCTTACATTTTCTTACTGTAGTCATTAAACTACAACACTCAGGATTGTATGCCCTTCATACTGAAAGGAGCAAATTTAATTGAGGCTTGTGACCCAGAAAGCACATAGGTTCCAAAATCCAATTTCATGTTTAACGCTGCTGAAGACTTTTTATTTCAAGCCATGGAGAAGGACTCAAACTGTTAAATCCCTACCTTGTAATTACCTGGATAAATGGAGTAAGATGAAGTACTCTTTCAAAACTCTGAGTTTGGGTTCAAAAAAGGCTGGGGCTTAGGAAAGGAGAAATTAGAGGAAAAGCTAGAAAATATGTATATATTTCATGTGAGCTTCCTGAAAATTCTAGGGTATGATTTTAACTTCTTGCAGTATTGTAGTTTCATTCTATAATGCGACAACCGTGCCTGCAAGACTTGGAGAATGCTTGGGCTCTTAGTGAAGGGTGTATAAAGACCCAGTATGCAGTGCTATAAAGGATTATGTTGTGAAAGTATTTATATATTAATAACACTTCAATTACAGGGTATCTACCATGTGAGAGGTGCTATCATAAAATGATGGATTTTCTAGAATACCACTAGAAGAGAAATTCAGTGCTGACCCAAGGGGACAGATGAAACAAACAGGTACAATATCTGTCACTTTCCAATCACCTCTGTTTTCATATCACAAGATATGGTCATGACTCTTTCCTCCACTGCATACACCTAGAAAAACTGACATCACACACTCGCATTCCAGTGATTCCACTCTCACCCAGCTTGCCTTCTGTAAATCACTTTTCTATTTTTTTGTATCTGTTTCTAATGCTAAACCAAATACACACAACAAGAAGTCTGTTTTCATAGAGTCAAGTTGGTTTATTAACATAAAACTTGGCTTGGAAATATATTAACTATTTTGAACTTCACCATAAATTAGTGATTGACACAGTGCTAATTTAAAGAAACATATTCAACTTGTCCTTCCGTTGCGTTTATTAACCATTTGTGTCACACTTGCTCCATACAAGAAGGATTTGTTTATGTTAATGCCTTGCAAGTAGCAAGAAGCTTGCAAGTGCAGAAACTATACAGGCTAATTAAAATAAAATGTGGTAGATAAGAAAACAACACATATTTAACACAGACTTTTGGTAAGGCTTGTGTTATCTGGGTTTCTTTCAGTGTGTTCTTTGTGAACATCTCTAAAAAAATAATGAGTGCATACTGCACTGTGTCAATGGCTAATCTTAGCCATCTTGGGGAATTTTTATTATCCAGGAAATTTACATATTCTTAGAGTTTACTAACTTTTGAATAAGTTCACTGACTACTTTTCAAAATGAACCTGGAGCCATTGCCTTGCCTCTTCCAGCCTTATTGTTGTTGCATAATACTTTATTCTGAAATGTTTCCTTATAAAGGAAACAGAACACTAATGTAAGTAAAGATGTCAAAGGGAGATCCAGTATTCAAGAGCTCTTACGGCTCTGGCAAGTTGGACTGTACAGCAAGCGAGAACATAGAGATATGGATTTGTCAAGAAAATATATAACATGATACCAAACAACGTTTAACATCACTTACTCTGAATCATTTTGTTTGATAGGTATCTTAGCATGCTGAACTGTCACTCATTTTGCTGTAGTGTGGTGATGGTAAGTGGTAAAACCATTACCCGAGAAATCTTTGTATATCTCATACCCAGCACAGTCATCTAAGCTATTTGCATAATTCACAGACCATGCAGCATAACACTTGCCTCTAAATTATTAGAGAGCAGATTATTTTTTCCCCTCTTATTTTGGCAAAACTTTTGATTATCCTAGTGAAAGTGATACTCTCACACTCAGCTGAATGTGAGACGTCGAGTATATGAAAGCGGAAGGTAATTGATTTATTTCTCATATATCTACACTTCATTTAGAGAACTATGATGCAGACGTTTTTGTAGATGTTTATCTGCGTAATTGGAAATCATTTGAGGAGAAGACATTAAATCTTTCTCGTAAAGGTAATGGTCAGGAGATAGGGTTTGATTTCCACTTCATCTCATGTAATTCACATTGGGTATGTTACAGCATATCCGTACAAGCTCAGCACCTGAGATAGACATGCCCATCTTATTTTATGGACAGCACAGTTCATTCCAGTATAATTATTATTCTTTAATATCTTCCCCTGTAGCTATCTTTTATGATTACTGTTAGGTTGATGTAGAAAAGTTAGCAATGTCCCCTGCATGCTAGTTTTGTCACAGAAGGTCCGTAGGCTGTTCATTTGAAAAGCCCACATAACTACAATGATTTTCTTTCCCTAATGAAACTACTCTGATGCAATAAATTCAATAATGCTAATATTGATATTCTCTTTTCACAAGGGAAATAAAAACTGTATATTTGAGGGGGGAGGGGGAGTGTTGCTTTTTTTATTGTCATTAATTGCTGATATTAGTTTTTCTTCTATTTATATTTTTTTTCTGTTCTTTGTACTCACAAACGTGATCTTTCCAAAACTATATTTCCTTCTCTTTCTGCATTTATACTTGGTTCATGCTGATAAAACATGACTATAAAACAAAAGTTAAGATAATCAGTATTTTAGATAGGTCCATCATTATATTTACATGCTAAACTGGGAATGAAAATAGAGTTGTCAGGACTGAGCAGCTTTTGGAAAGTTCTGTGCAAAACTGTACAGCAAACAAGCGACTCTAAGTGCTGTTTTTATTCATAGGGGCTTTGCTTTCTCACTCACATTAAAATGTACGGATTAATGGCAAATTGTTAGACACATAGACAACTTTGGCCTTCTCAAGGCAGAATTCATCCTAAATGTGAGAACAGACTTTTGTGTGTTGGAATGGTTTTTCGATAGTTTGTCAGGACTCTCAAACACAGGGGAGTTAGAGGACAATCTGGAGCCAGGAATGACTCTCATTTGGGAAATCGGGATAGATTTTTCCACTAAATGAAAATGTTCTTCCCACACTAAAAGAAAAGAGACCACATAGGTAGTAGACTGGACACATGTGTGTGTGTGACAAAAGTGTCAGTGGGTGATTGTCTGTGGGTATGAAAGGGTTTTAGAAAGGGAGCATGAGAGATTGCAAGTAACCTACCAACCCTTATCCCCATGAATTATGAAACATAGACTTTATTGAGGTTCTTTGTACTATCTAGCATTACTCTAGTATGTATATTTTACCATTCTGGTTGTTGAGATTTCAAATATAGCTTGTTTGCTTTTGAATCGAAAGCTTTCTTTTGAAATTTTGTAATCAAAAAAGGATGTCATAGTTTACTCTCTTAAAATGACTTTAAAAATACAAAAGTTATTAGGGCAAATCAGAGTAATGAAAATTACTTTTTTTTAAACTGTTTTATCCTAAATATACCAGATAAGTTCTTAAGAAAGGGAGGGGAAGTTGCCACACTGTACAGCAGAGGCTTTCCTTAAAACTGCCAGTTCTCGGAGCAGAAAGGAAACATAGCTGAAAGAAAATGTTCTTATGGGACCTTCCTTAGAGTGATTTAGAAATTGGGTCTTACCAGGACTTATCAATCAACAGATAAATGTTCTGGGATGTGACTGACCTCAGTAGCACCCATTTGCCCTCAGAGAAGAATGACAGCAAGTGGGAATTATTGTACCAGTGACGGTACCATTGCTACAGAGCACAAAACTCTGGGGAACAAAGGGAGAGAAAGCAAAGGCAAACGAATCATCATGGTGAGAAGTGAAACACACAACTGGAGATGAGAGACAAGGGTAAAAAATGGAGATGGACCCAGATGTCAGTCAGTTAGTGACTAAGGTTTTACCAGATTCACTACTGCTCAACATCACTCAGCAGCTTGTAACTACAAACAATCCTTCCCATTCCTCCTACCACAAGCAGACCTCAACTTTCTTTTTCCCAGTCTTTTTTCTCTCTTGTCCATTTAAATTAAGAATTCTTTTGTGACACATCTGCCCATCAATAAGTGGTTGCAGAAAGCTTAATGTGACAGCAGGATGATCTGAGTGAGGGATATTGCCATATACATAGAAACAACAGATAACATAAAATTAACATCCTTAATTTCTTACATTTTATTGATTTCTTATCCCTCTAATCCCAGAATTTTCAGAGCTCTGTGTGCAGCTCTCACTTTTATATATTAACATTCTTTACATTAGAAGTAGAAAATAGTCTAGAAATGATTAAAAAAACCCAACCCAGTAGTTTAAACTAAACAAATGAATCCCACAACACCATAAACATCCTTTGTCAATAATTTTCTATCCTGCCACTGGGACCTTAGTTGCACTTTGGTATAGTTTGTGTGAGTACTGTAAATAACTGCTAGCAATGCAACTAACTCCCATTTCACTAAAAATGAGTTTAATTTTTTTTTGGCTAAACTTTTTTAGCAAAGATTTTGCATGTAAATAGAGACTCTACTTGTTTGGAGAAAATCTTTTCTGGGTTTATATTAGACATATAAACTCATAGAATGTGCTGGGTTTGGCTGGGATTGAGTTAATTTTCTTTACAGTAGCTGGATGTGGGCCATGTTTTGTATCTGTACTGAAAACAGCTCTGATAATATAGAGATGCCTTAGTCATGTCTGGGCAGTACTCACAGAGCCAAGGTCTTCTGTAGGATGTCTGGTGTGCACAAGAATTTTGGAGAGGACACATCCAGGACAGCTGACCCCAACTAACCAAAGGAATATTCAATGCCATATGAAATCATGTTCGGTTTATAAAGTTGGGGGAAGAAGAAGGGTGGTGGGAGATACAGAGTGGTGGCATATGTTTTCTCAAGTCACTCATTACAGAGTTCTGCTCTCATGGAGATGGCTGCCCATGGGAAGTGGGGAATTAATTCCTTGTTGCTTTGCTTTTGCATGTGGCTTTTGTTTTACCTGTTAAACTGCTTTTATCTCAACCCATGAGTTTTCTCGCTTTTAGTCTTCTGATGCTCTCCCTGATTCCACCAGGGAGGAGGTGGGCGAGCGGCTGTGTGATGCTTAGCTACTGGCTGGGGCTAAACCATGACACAGAATTGCCAGAAGTATAAAAATAGCAAGGTATGTTGCATAACACTTGCTGCAGAACATTAAAAAATATACTATGAATCCAGGAAAAAAAATTGACAATTCAAATCAATTTGATTTGCATTTAGAGATAATCAGTTTCAAGCATGAAATGTTACTTAATCAGGTAATGGCTTCATTAACAGCAGTTAATCACATACTACCTCCAACTCATTTTCAGAACTTGGAATTAGTTATTCAAATTATAGCAATTTAAATATCCCAGTCAAGGGCTGGATTCATTTCAGAAAAATAATTATGCAAACTCACCACAAATTTATCGATCATTTATAAGAGCCAGAATGTGAACTGAATATCTAATTCTAAAAGAAAAAATTTATATTAGCTAGAAAATACAGCATTCTGTATGTGGAATAAATGCAGATAGAAAGGAAATTGGTGGTGGTGGGGTTTATTTATAGGGAGCTTAAGTCTGAAATTTTACTGTCAACTTATTCAAGTGGAAAATCAGAATTTTCTGAGCCCAAGAAGCCAAAGAGCATCTTCAAAGTACCTCTAGCCAATTTCTTTGAGTTACAGCTCCTAGATAAGAGTGATCCTTAAAAATAAACTTCACAAATAATTAAAAATTACAACAGAAAATCCCTCCTCACATCTTTCCTTTTTTCTGTCAGAATCCTGAATGCACTCCAGGGGAACAAGTCATCTATTTGTGTGCTGGTTTAGAGGTAAACCGGCAGGAGAAATGGACCCACCACAAGAGATGATTATAAGTCAGATGAAAGGTATTACCATACAAACACTGACACAAAGAGAACAACCTGCTTTCAACTCACCAAGACCCAGCAGTAAACCCAGTGTCCCAGGGCACAAGCCCAAAGGGGGTTTGTTAGCCCCGGTGCCGAGATCCACGTGGCTCTCCCAAGTCCAAAGCAAAAAGAAGTGAAGAGTCCGTTGCTGCAGGTGACGGCTGTGGCCCGGCCAGAAGCGCATCGCTTGTAGTCCGGTCGAGAGCGATGGCTTCCTCCTGACGAGGTTCCGCTGCTCCTCCCGATCCAACGAAGAGAGCCTAAAGCTCTTCTGCGCCCTGTTTGTATATCCTCAGGGAGCACCCCATCCCTCCCCCAGGGCAGGGACTCACACAATGGGTAATTAACGGTGAGTCATGGGGTATGGTTGGACCATTGAGGGCCCATTAGCACCCACGCCCCCTCAGGCTGAGTGTGAAGGGGCTAACGACTTCCTGGACAACTGTTGCAAATGGTCCATTATTCTTGAGGAATGAATAGAGGGTGTAGAATACACAGCCTTGATTATCCCCATACAGTGTCTCTTGCTGAACTAGGACAATTTGTCATTTAGATACAGCATAAGAAAACAAAGAAAGTGAATGGAGAAATGTTGTGATTTCCCTAAGTGTTATATGATTTATGGATATTCTAATTTTGAGTACTTGATATAGTAGTATACTTTTAACAGGCGATCTTCAGAAATTGTATTCTAGCAAGTTGGGTGCTGGGATGAAAAAGTATTGCTTAATTCAGCATGTGGAGGATTTTCAAGGGTGGAACATGTGAGTCGTACCACGTTATCACACGCAGCCAAGTATCCTCACAGTATCTCTGGCACACAGAGAGGAATTCAGTACTAGAAATGTAGCAGACTAGTTATATTTAAAATTTATTCATAGTATACCAAGTGCTGTTTTATTTTTTTTTTATTCAATAAATATTTGTTATACAAACAGACTAGTACACATCTAAAATTGCCTGGAACCACTGCTATCTCCCTTTCTAGGTTTTACATAACAAGATCATCCTATTAAAACACCCTGAACTTTCACTGACCTCCAGCACAGGATTAAAAGGCGATAAGGGAAGAAGAGGATGTAGAGGTCACACCTAGCATGAGGCCAGCACTTCCATGTCTCCTTCCTTGCTACAGCCGAAGAAACCTGAGAAATGGCACATGAGATGCAGAGGATGTTAAACATGGATGTTAAACAATGTAAATTGTCTGACCCCGAGGATCCCAGGGAGACCAACTGTAAATGTTGCCCTTCTCCATTCATCTTACAGTGTACACAAGGAGTTAGGCAAAAGGGATTGCTGTGAACTCCGCTAAAGCTATAGTTACACTGTAAAGTATATATTTTATGTATATACATACTGTAGTTATACTGTACAAAGTATAACTACATTCACAGTCTTCTTCAAATTAACAAAAAACATGTCAAAAGGAAAAAAACATACCAGCTGCACTTGTCTAAGGTGCATTCCTAGGCTTGAACCCATAGTCAGTTTGATAGGACTCTGTCAAATTTAGATCTCTTTACTGCTTCTTACTGATGGCATTGGTAAGCAGAAGAAAATTGCAGCTGCTTTTAAAAAAGAAGTCATGACTACTTTCCTCGTTAGCATAATGAGCAGCTGTTTCATAATTAATACATTGCTTAAGTGCTATTAGTGAAACCACACAGTGCCCATGTTCAGGGAAACATGAAAGCAGAAAGAAATCAGGAAACCCACCCTTTGCAGTCCCTCCCACGGACCCTAACTTCTCCTAATGCATCTATTTGAGCTGACCTGAGATGAGAGACCACAACGTGCTTGATCTCTAAAATCTCAGGTAGCTAATTTTTGCACTGAGTATTCCTCAGTTGCATCCTGAATTATTTTATAAAGTACATAGTAATGAAATGAGCTACTGGAGGTACATAGTAATGAAATGAACTCTGGTACTGGACATTGTTGCACAAACACTGTTGCCTGCCACCATCAAGCTGCCAGTCAAGCAATGCATGAACTCCATGTGTACAGCTGATTTAGTGTTTCTAGTCATTTTGAACAATCCTCTAGTTATCTGCACTAGTATAACCAAAAGTAATTACATAAAACTCAGAAACAAGTGGAACCTGTTTGCTTCCTAAGAAACCCAGGTGAGATGTGGATTTCTTGCCTTCTCTCTCCCTCCCCATGTATTTTTATATCTCTGGTTAGGAAATTCATAGCTGGCTATTTTAATAGAAGCTAAAATAAATGCTGCCCTGCTAAAGACTTTGAAATTAGTCTGAACCTGGTCAGTGGCACTTTATAGTACTAAACCCAGTGCTACTGGATTCTTTTATGATATAAGAAGGGTCCTAACCACAGAAATTTCTCTTTGAGGATTCAGAGTTTCTAACTTACTTTAAGGAGTTTTTGTCTCTTGTAAATAGAGAACAGAGGAAGAGAATGGGACAGAACCTGAGTTTGTTTTGTTAGCCTAAGAAATACTTTAATCCCCAGCCTAAAATATGTTTCAGAAAATTATTTCACACACAGTTGAAGTATCCAGATCTGTGAAGTCTTTCCTTTCAGCAACATTTTCCAGGCACATTCCAGTGCTTGACTGGATTTTCAGACAGGCTCATAACTCCAAGGTATTGCTAAAAAAATACAGATCTGAGTTTCTAGATGTCAGCTGTCTAGATACCTTCTGAAAACCTAGTTATGATAGAGCTTTTCAAGAAGCTGAAGAAATTTTGTTGTTAGCTCTCTAAAAACCTCAAACTTAAGGAAGCCACAGTACTCTCAGATTTCACAGCACAGTGAATTATAAAGCACTTTGAATTGTCTTAATCACTTAAAGCAGATGTACCAATGTTTTATTGTAGTCTGCCTTTTTTTAATACTTGTTATTATCACGTTATTCACACATTAAAAATAATCTTAATTTTAATATGTGTATAAAATTAGCAGAAATTGATATAATTACCATTCAAATTATGAACAGACCAAAAACTGTAAGAGCAAAAGAGGAATATGACTTGTCCATATTTCCATAACAGATTAATTACCTATAAAGCTTTGACAAACTGCAATTAAATTGACTTGAGAAACATTTATTTCCAGTTTGGATTTTGTCTCATGCAGTCATGAGAGAATTGCTGCGTGAGTGGCCACTGTAAATCTGAGTCTTTCCTTTAAACAAGATAAAAGTCTAAGAGAAACTGCTGCTCTTGTAGACCATGGAAAAAGACTACAGGCATTCGGATTTCCTCCTATACATCACTTGTCATTGCACATTATCTCCCAGTAACAGCTGGTGACAGAGACATTTTGCCTCTAGGAAGGTTCTCTCTTCTCTCTTCCATCTGTTTCAGTCCATTTACCTCAGAGATAAAACTGTTATGATTGGTCTGTTCACACCATCTTATCCAGATCATAATTTAAATCCCTTCTGTTTGGGATACAGATCATGTATTTCTTTTAATTTCTTTAAAAATAGCTGAAAATAATGGCTCCTGAAGTTCTGGCATTCCATGCAACTGAGGTTTTTCAGGTGGCTATCTTCTGGGGGGGTGGTTGGGGCAGGGAGGATCGAGAAAAGTTATTTCTCTTTTAGTGTAATTCCTCATGTTAAATAAAGAGATTTTTCCAGACATGTAAATTCTCTGCTAAATTATTCTGTTTCCAATATGGCAATTGCTCTTTTTAATCAATATCCAGGTCAAAAAAGTTATGTGCCATTAGAAAGAAGCAGCTTCTTCTCATACTCTTAAAAAAGCAGAAGTTCCCTCAGGCTTTACTTGTACACCTTAATGGTGGCCAAGTGGTTTCCACAATTATTGCATTTCTGAGGATGACATTCATTTACCCACTCCCTCATTTTTAGTACCTTGTATTTTTGAATGTTTAAGAATTTTTTTGATCTTCAAAATACCACACAATCATCCTTTTTGGGGATGATTTCTCTGAAATTGTACTATCAACTTTTTTCTCTGTATTCAATATTGGATACACCTTGCTTGCTTTGCTAATGTTAGCATAAAAATCAATACTCACATTGATGTTGCTAAGGTCCTGAGAGGTTTTAAGAAAATGTATATCTAGTGAATTGTATACTTTGTATCTTAGAGAAATCTTGTGAACTTCTGACTCTATCAAACACCAGTTTAGATTTAATTTATTTCTTTTCCGCTCTTTCTGAGGTTCTTTCATTTGATGACTTCGGGTTTTTAGCATGTACTGAAAGAACTACTAGATACCCAGAAAGCAAGAGGCAGGAGTGAATAAGATCTTATATTACTTACAGACATGAAATGCATAATACAAGTGGGGGTGTATGGAAAATTGAAGAGCACTTACAATTTTCAGAATGTTTCTCCCGGCATATTTTCCTGTGTCTTTATATTTTGGTATTTTGGAGATGGTTAGAGTATTATTTTTAACAAATGAAAAAATATTTCCCTTGAATTTTTCTCTGAGTAATTTTTGACACTTTAAATGTAGGATCACAATTGCTTTTGCTGCTATTCAGCTATGACAAATCTTAACTTTGTTAGAAATAAGACAAATTACTGAACAAAGTCCCAGCAATCAATTTCTCAAAAAGTTGAAACTGAACCAAAAATCCTGTCTCCTAAAAGCCAAGAAAAGTTGCTACTACAGCACCTACAATAAATGTCATAATTTCCAAATTCTAACTTTGCAAATTGAGTGTGCTTCATAAACGTGTCATTAAATGACAGAAGCTGCTATTTGTCTTGCTATCCTGGGCAGGATAGATAATAGATGACAAAGAATATGAAAGTTTTGCCTCAGAAGACATTTATTTATTCAAAATGTTGTTCTCTGGGGGTGGCCTCATGAGAGCAGTGCCATTTTTGTTATCCACCCAGTGGGACACTGCTCATTCAGTGCTAGTCAGATGTGCTCAGTGCGCTTAGGAACACTCAGTTCTCAGTGCCTGGGAACAAAGACAGACATTTCCAGGCACATTTTAAAATCTATTTATTCTGACGAGCTAATGGGTGAAACATTTCATAAATGTAAACACTGGGAGTATTAAAGATGAGGAATAATTTTCCCATTTAACCAGTGGCATCTGTGGCCTGGATGTTTACCTTAAAGCCTGACAAGCAGAGGTTATTATCGAATGGGAAGAGTATATCACAGGACTCTGAAGCCAAGTGTCAACTGAAAGCATTTTCCAGTTTATCTTACTGGAAAGTTAGCAGCACCGAGTGAATTTCTAGTTATGGATGGTAAACCAGAAGTATTTGGTGGTTTTGGTTTTAGGTAGGTGTACAGGTGAGGTATAACGTAAATTCTAGTGAAATACATCTGCATTTACTGTCAAAAGGACTAGGGAGACATTTAGATGAGTTGTTAGTCATTTTTAAATGAATTAAGGAGGAAAACCAGATCTGGTAGAAGAAACGTGCAAGAAACCATTTCTATCAACATGCAGCACAGGAAAGTGAGGCTGAGAGGACAGAAATATGGCACGTGGTGATACTCTGACGGCCTCCCAAAGGGCTTCAATCAGAATGCAGTTAAAGACATTATTGTTATGTAAGTACTTCCCTCAAACCATGCTGAAATCCCTCAAGGAAGTTAAATTTGGCTGATATGCCCAGTCTTGTTCAGATATCCCTTCTGAAATTTTGTGCTATACATGATTTAATACTGTGGGATAGTCTGATGAAAAGTCCTCATTATCCAAATGACAACAAACGCAGTAGAGATTAATAAATGCCTAGCTGAAAGCTCCAAAAGGACTGTTGTGAAAAAAAACCAAACAAAAATAAACAAAACCTCATCAAAAGAAAATATTTTGACTACAAGCTTAGTGAGCAACAGAAACCATTTCAGAGTAAGTTGAAATACTAGGTTAGTTCAGTTCACTACACAGGACTTAAAAGCAGTTAACCACAAAGTTAGATGTCAGTAAACAAGAACTCCAAGCTATGTTTTCAAGGCTGAGCAAAATCAGTACCCTGGCTTTACAGACACTAATATGTCTCTTGGTAATGGTGATGTTGATATACCTACAGAAGGAGTCTGGAGTCATGGGAAACCTAAGCACGGTGAAAAAGCTGCAGAAAACAAACGGAACCAGACAAGAACGTTCTGAGTTATTTCCAGAGCATTCGTGCACCTGGGATTTCCTAGGATGTACAAGTGGACCTGTGAGTATAAATAGGATATTACCTTTAACACACAGCATTGTGTGAAATACACAGATGCTATAATGCTGTACTTGGGTTTTCACAGATGTATGAAAAAACAAGTGTTTCAGGGTAGTTTTACAATAAAACAAAAATCACAACAAAAACAATTAGAAAAACTACAGAAAAAATATACAGTAAAACATCCTGTCTGTTTATCCAGGATGGAAAAAATAAAAAGCTTTAACTACCTGTAATAACACAGTGAGTGATAATAGGCATTAAGTATTACTGAGAAAGGCATGCAGCTGGCATATGAAGCCACAGAAAATCAAACTGGAAATAAAGGATTTTCTTAAAAACTGACAGTGATTAACCAAGCATAGATTTACCAGAAAGTCTTTTCCACTCCCTCCTTTGTGCTAGCATGGTGAGGTACAGCATCTGATCCTGCATTATAAGGACAGTTACACGTGAAGAGCTGAACAGACCTTTCTTCCCACCACTTCTTGCAACTTCCTCCATGTCTAACCAGTGGAACAAAACAAGATCAGCTGCTTTCCTGGCCATCTTCCTAGAAATCATGTTTTATCCAAGGTATGCTTTAGTGAGGTTCAGGGTACAGATGCTCAACAGCAGAGTAGCAAGGTCTGACTTAAGGGCCTGTGACATGCAGTAACTCATAATAGAGAGCCTTGAGCAGCAGGAACCTGTGAAGGTAATTTCTCTGCTCCTGACAAGCTTCAAATACTTCTCAGCTGTTGAACAGGATTCTACTCTTCAGAAAGTTATGATCTGTTTTATACTTTTCTCTCCTGTAGATTTGCCACAGCTTCATGCTGTTATAAGTCTTTAAGACTTGCAGCAACTTTCTGAAGGTCACGGAGTCTTTACTTACCCTGGAGTCCCTGCAACACAGGAGAGACCCTCTCTTTGCAGGTAGCTCACTATTTTCTGTAAAATGATATCCCAGGAAAGGAATTGAGGAGTAATTCACCAAGGCCATACAGCTGACTGCTTGCCCAGCAGCACCCCTCTCCCGCCCCCCACCCCTCAACTATTCTCTTCAGTTTAACTCGAGGGACACATTTTGATCTGTTGAAGGATTCAGTCTGAATTCCAAAGCCTTTTTTTTTTTTTTCCCTGCCCTTCTATTTTTCTTTTTAAATCAAGATAGTGTTAAGAGATGCAAGGATAAGGGAGATGTATACATTTAGTTTGACAGTTTCTCTATGATTTCAAAGCTTTATAGGTCTGGGAGCTTTCTGAGGTATAAGGAAAAAAATTTCTCAAAAAAGACTTTCAAAAAATTCCATTTAGAATGCTGTTTCAAAATAAAATCATGACAGATTTCTATTAATTGATGTTGGAATTCAGAGACTTCGAAACCACAAGAACATTTAAGCTCAGTTCTGTTTCTACTTGGAGATTGCAGTCACATCTTCTGTGGCAACATGTTAAGTCTAAATACGTATTAATCCCTGCAACTTCAAACATACACAAACCATTACAATTGGAATTTGCAACTCCTGGCACAGTGACCTTGAAGAATTGTAGCCTGAAGCTTTTAATTGGAACTCAGCTTTAAATCAGATACTAATCAGATAACTCCACATACAGAGTAGGTTCCTGAAAGCAGAATGTGTCGTCCATGAACTTCATTTTGTAGCTATAAACTTTTCAATCTTAACGCATCTAGAAAAACTAAGCTTAAACTTCCACAAACAAATGTTTACCTTTAAAAATAAGACTTTAATCTTGAAGTGCTTTACAGAGCAATATCAAGTACTCCAGTGTGTAAGTTCATTTTGCCACAGAAGCTTCATATTGGAGTGCTGGTTTGACTTTGCAGTGAAGTCATGCCAGCTTTAGTTTAGCAATGTTGAAGTTCAGTATCAATCTGTCTGCAGCAGCATAAACCTACATAAGGATGATAAATATACGAAACATCTTTCTGTCTCCACTTTAGGATCTAGAGGTGGACTAGACAGGGTTAGGCTGTGGTTGGACTTGATGATCTTAAAGGTGTTTTCCAATCCAAGTGAATCTATAATTTTATGGTTCCATGAAGCTAAGTAGTCTACTGTTCCTCTACTTGGACAGGTGCTAACAAAAGGAATTGAAAACAGGCATATGATGAATCTCTTTCTTAGGATACAAGTGCCACATGGTACGCAGTCAAATTAACAAGCTCCAGATTTAAAAGTGATATAAACTTTTCTCACAATTTACATTGCACCATGACGCTCAATGGTTTAGGATGTTGAGTGTTAAAATCAGAAAACTGCTGGAAGATTGACACATTCGGGAATGTTACACACAAAGCAGACTGGATGCAGCAGCACAGGAAGACCTCAAATTTGCTATAGAGCTGTATTAGAGAAGAGATCAGTCTGCTCCTGCAGTGTTTCTTGAAGTCCTTTCTTAGGTATCATCATCTGGACAGTGTTGGAGACAAGACACAAGAAAATATATGGGATAAAAAGTTTTGGTCCAAATACAACACCCTCATGTGTGTTATTTATCCAGCTTCCTGAGATCACAAACCATCTTCATGATAGTTTCAACTACTAGCTACAGTATCTTTCTGAAATATTACTTCTTGGAACAAAAACAGATTTATGTTTTTTAATTTCCTTCAGACCACACTGAATCTGAGTTCATTTACTGCAACCTCAGAGAAAATTTTCTTCAATCAAATACTGAGAAATAAATTTGTCTATGTACAGAAGAAAGAATATCTGTGTGAGGAAATATCTATATGAGGAAATGTCTAGTATCCTTATGTGTAGGAGATGGAAGTTATTTATGAGCTTGGGTGAAAATTTAAAGAAGGTGGTAGTTTCAGGCAGCTCGACATACAACAACCAAAAAAAAAAAATTGAATTCCAGATTGGTTATTTCTGTCTCAGGCAATTCTTTATTAAAATTTAACTATGATTTTTCCTCCAAAATGATGTGTTTAGAACAGGGTGGAGAATGTATCATTTGGGCAGGTTCAATCAGTGGAGTGAAATCAATATCACTAGCCTAAAAGCTCTGTCTAAAAGCCTATGCATCACAGGACTTGGGAAGGAACAAGGCTCCTAAAAACTCACCAAAGGAATATGAACAGATTTCTTCAGAGATTGATGAAGGGATTATCTCAAATACACGTACTTCTTAAAAAGGGTAGCATATTTCTCCCCTTCTTTTTCCCCACTTGGGGGACAAGATGACTATCAATAAGTAATGGATAAATCTTTTTGAAGTAGCATTTTAGATAAATGCATGCTATTTCTCTTGACATGGATTGTGTTTTTCTCTCAGGTAAACATTTCTCCTACTTTCAGTTATCATAAGCCTCAAAATACTGTAACAGTAATTATTTCAATAACTCTGGTATTTTTTTTTCTCCTAAAACAACTGATAAAGCTTGCTACAGTTACAATTAGATTTAATTTTTTTTTTAACTTCACCATAACAGAATAAATAATTTTGAGGTTTCTGAAATTCTTCCAAGTTTATTTACACATTAAAATATTTTTTTATTGCCACACTTAAATGCAAATAGACAGGAAAATTCCACAAGTTTGGGGGATATTTTTTTTAAAGGAGTGGAATGAGAATGCCAGGAAACATACTATTTTTTCAGATTCAGAATTCCTGAATAATAAACACTCTCTACCAATACCTCAAAGTACAACATTTCTCCTGATATTAGACTCTGCTCGGTCTTCTGTCAATTATCAGCCCAACAACAATACTAGATCTGCAGGAGTAAAGAGTTTTCAGAAAAATTGATTTATCTGGATTAATATAATTTAGCTTTCTGAAATAGAAGTGTGAAAATTTTTTTAAGAAAAATAAGAGTATTTCACAGGGTTAAATATAAATGTTAGACTTATTTTCCTTTGGATAGAGTATGTTTTTGGAGTGTACAGACTATTAGCTCCTTTAGTATTACATCATCAGTCACAAACAATAACACTCTTACAAGTTCAAATAATTCATGTTTCCAAACATTCCTAATAGTGCTCTGAAGTAGTCTAAAAAATAATAATGTAGGCAGTAAATTCACTGTGAACTGAATGATAATGGTAGGAGACCACTCTTGAGTGACTTACATAATGAGCAAGAACAATGTTATGGCACATTATTTGCTTTTCTATATCAGCCATATTTATCCATTATATTCATAATCACAGAAAGTAACAAAATTCAAGTTTTACTTGAAAAAAGGTTTTCTAAAATCACATTTAACAGTGTTCATGGCATCTTACATCACTATGGTCCATAATAAACCTACAGCAAGTCTTATTTCAATTATTCTAATTTTTCCCTGATGATTGCAAAAGCATTTCTCTCTTAATGCTGGAGAGTGCTAGTTTCTATCCCCATTGTGAATATATTTATGAAAAAAAATCAGTACTTTAAATGGATTTATATCTGCATGCATTGGGCACAAACAAAATGTGAACACTAATCTGAGTTTAAGTTCAAGATGTGACACAGATTTTGGTATCATTCTAAATATTATCATGGTCCAATGTTTAGTTCCATCTATATGCATATATATATACATCAAGATAATTATAAGCTTGTTTATTTTTCTTTAGGCTGGTAGTTGAAATGTCAGCAATCATTATAAGAAAAACACAATAGATGTGAGTGAGGTAGGAAAGATTACTCTAGCCATCCTACATGACTTGACAGAAAGCACACACAAAGAACAACAATGAAAAGAGGGTTTCTACCTTTCCCATTTGAACGTGGCAGAACATAGAGCTGAGAAATACTGTGTGAGATGAGAGGATCTGCTTGAGTTAAGTTCAAAGGGCTGTCATGCAAAGGCAAAAAAGAGGTGACCAGCCAGCCAGGGTCATTGGCTGACAGAAGAAGGGTTGGATATGAGGAAGAAGGTGAGGGGAATGACTTGCAGCCCTGTCCTGTATGCTGAACACACTAGAAGAGCAGCTAAGCAAACAGCACTCTTCCTGGAAATAGGAATGAAGGAGGTTTGGCAACTGACCCCCAAATAAAATCAAAAAGAAAACTATAGGCAGAGAATAATAAAAGGTAGTCACCCCCCAGGTATCCTCTTGCAGTATGAAATAAAAAAAAAAAAATCTGCTGGAAAGAACTACTTTTGTTAGGCTTAGGGGTTGTTTCATTTATTTACTTATTTATTTGATTTGAGTATTGCCAGTGGTTCTGAAGCTCACTATTCCACAGCACTTTTTTTTTTTTGTAATGACATGTTTGTAACCTCAAAGGTGTGATATTTCAGCATGATGATTCCCTTCGTAAACTAATCCAAAGTAGAGAGAAAAACATAACTCTCTTCTCTTAAAAATATCAAAACATCCTTTCAGTTACATCTTGCATACCATATACAATAATAAGCCCGGGTCTTCCATCATTAAAAGAGAACGAGTTTATATTTTATAAAAGGTAAAAAATGAGACTCACAATGAGAAAAAATTACAAATACTGTGGAAATTGTTTCTATATATGTCAGCCAGAGAAACAAGTGAGCAGAGATTGAATGAAAAGTAGCTCTAGAATTGACTGAGTAGTAAATCAAGAATAAACAAAGGTACAAACAATCTTCTGATCCTTTTTTTTTTTTTTTTTTTGAGTATTTAACATGAGCTTTTCTTCCAGGATAAACTATAGGAATAAGAATGGAACCTTAGATGTTACTGATCCTGCAATATTCTAAACTTCCATACTTTCTAATCTCATGGTAAATAAGATCCAATCACACTCCAAAGGCAACTTTATGGAGTGGAAAATAAAGAAACAAAGCAGAAGTTTAGTATATCATCCATGCTGTAGAGCAGGATATTTTCAGAGAGAAGCTGTAAGGCTGCACTAGCACACTGCTTATTTTGATATACTTAACTTCAAACCTTGTAGCAGCATGGATGATGAATCACTCATCCATCACTTTAGGAAGCAAGTCTTCCCACTGAACCAAATTATAACAGACAGTGGCTTTAGCATCTCTGCTTAGTAGGTTCAAGGGGCTGAGAGAATGTGATGAGTAATGGAGGTTTGTCTGCAGACTGAAACATACAGTACTGTGCCTTTTTAGCATAAGACCTGAATTTTTAAGCTTGATTTCTGGTTATATTCCAGAGCAAAGCTTTGAAGGTATGTGGAAGAGGTAGGTTCCCTGGGTCTCACCTGAGCACAGGGAGAAAACATGCAGTGGCAAGGATGTTCTTATTTCAGTGCTTTCTCTCCTCCAGCTCAATATCTTAATCTCAAGGATATTCTTCTGCCATTCATGCTTACGTGTTTCTAAAACTGAAGCCTCACAATGTGCACACAGTTTGAGATTGTCAGGTATAATGACATACAATAGTTAAAGAAAAGATGGTTTTTTTTAAATGTTGTCTCTTATTGTGAGAACAAATCACCCCTTCCCAGTGTGTAAGAATGACCACAGGCTTTCAGACTTTCTTGGGGGGTGGTGTTCCATGAAAAAAAAATCATTGCAGGGATAAGAATGAACATGAAAAACTTTAGTCTGATTAGAAACCTTTTGATCAGGTTTCTGACATTACAGCTTGAAATGTAAGGCAGATTCTCAATGGAGAATCTCCCAATTACCGGAGAACTAACCTTACCATCTTATAATTCATTGTAATTCATTGCAGTTATATTTAAAATTTATTTTATACTGAATAAATTCTAAATTCTTGAACAGATGGATTTATACTTTTGATAATAAATACTTTTGATAATAAATATTTTCACATCCATTATGCATGAAATCTCTGGGGAGGGAAGTATTGTCTCTACCTCTTGTAGTGAGCTTACTGTATTCAAACCTTTCTCCCATTTCTGAAAGATCACAAACATCTTGGTCATGGATGGTTCCCCTTATATACCAGTCAGCTCTGGACCCACTTCCTTGGTAAGGACCAGAACTCACAGGCTACAAAATTTAAAGTCTTTTGCAGCCATAGAATACATATTTTCCAGGGTTCCTTTTTTAGCCTCTCTTTTTACTGTTGGGCATCATTTTCCCCAACTTGTTTCCCTAGACTCTACTAGAAAAGTAAGGGCAGCAGAATAAGCTCTGTCCCACTCCAGGGACCTCTTCAGCAGCATTCTTAGATATTTCTCATTCTTGTATTACCTTACATGAAAATATTAAAGGCCTGTCACTAAGTTCCCTTACATGCTTTTACATTACCTTATGTGATTTTACCATGGGAGCTGTTTTCTCTGCCTCTTAGTGTTCGGTTTATTCATTATATGACATGATTATTAGTCCTTTTCCACGGTATTAAATCTTGCTGAACTCTTGACTTATGAATTACTTCTTTTCCCTGAATGAATAAAACTGCATGGAATATAGCAAAAATCACCTGCTGTTTATTAGTGCAACTATGAAGCTGCAATCTTAAATGACCCTCTTTGATTTATTTCACAGTCTCTGTGTGATAATGGTATAACATTGGCATAACTTGGCATAACATTGAGGAAAGATGTCTTACTCCCTGGTCAGAATCATAAAGGACAAATTTTAGCAAACTCTAAAGGTTGAACTAATATAAAATATACTTTTAACAGAAAAAAATAAAGGTATTGTCATAAACATGCTAAACACAAGGAAACCATTTAAGATTAAGACAGAAATCAAGAAGAAAAAAAAAACACAAAAAAACACTTAAATCTGAAATCTATTCTGAATAAAACAAGTGTCAGTTTCTTTGAAGAAAAGAATGTGCCTTCTGATCTATATATTATCAACATGCACACTAACATGAAATAAATACATTGGCAAATCACCAACAGTGTATCTCATCCGTATTGCAGAAAATTTTCTAAAAGACACAGTGGATTTGTCTACCATGTTCACTTCTGTTTCAGTCAACATAAATTCCCACACTTTTCTCATCACTTTAACGTTTGAGCATCTTACATGTTCTAGTGCTTTGTGAGCAGAAGATATTGATTCCTTAAAACGTACCAGAAGGGAGAAAAGGCTTTTCCTGTTGTTTTTGATTTACAGATGAGGGAGCAGATGAAAGGATTAAAGATCCCAGAGGATTTAAAGTACTTCACATCTAGGCTGTATTTAAACTTCTGTGATATCTTTCCAATTGCAGAAGAACAAAAACCCTCAATGAATAACTGACCAGCCATAGAAACTTTAAATGTTCACTTTGACATCAGTTAATTAGAACTTCCCATTTACTGTATTCTTTTCCACTGCTTAATAATGATCATTACAGGAACAAAAAAAATCTCAGCATTATGTTTCCAATTTCTACACTACACTCCTAACGAAATTTAAGGCTTAAATCATTCCTGTTTTGCTGCAGAGAACTCAATAACGCTGCACCAGCTTTCACAGTATTCTGTGTGCAATTCAGTGTATACATCCAGTTTAAGTTTCTTATGTTTATGAGTTCAGGGGTAACACTGCTATGTTGACTGATGAAAATGTGACTTCGAGTGATTTATGAGTTTCACAAAGGCTTATACTAATTCAAAACTTCACTAAATTCACACATGGATGAATCTAACCAACTACTTTAGATTTGCAGAGCTCAAAGAATTGCTTCACTTCTAATTCACACAGTCCTTATGAAGCACAGAAACGTGTGTGTGAGAGATTTTTTTTATTCAGGGATGTGAATTTTTCCTTTCTAGTTTTTCCAGCAAGTTTGGAAATACTAAAAGAAAGATTGCACATGCATAGGAGGGAAAGAGCCTTAGAAAATTACAGTTGTAGATGGGTATGTGGTATACATTCTTTTCAGCCGTGATTTTATTTTCAATGATATGCATTCCATGGTGATTTTATTTTCATCGATATGCATCCCTTATATCAGTGTTGCCAAGACTATGTTTACATTACATGGCTGCCAGATGCCAAGCAGGTCTCCCCCAGCGAGCTGTAACTTTTTAAATCACCTTCCACCTGGGACTCACTGAGCATTCTGCAAATTCCTAAATCTGGGATGCATTTCCTCAGCTCAAGGCTTGAAATCTGCAGCAAGGGCTGTAAGAATATAAGCCTAATACTTTTGTACTGGTAGGACTTTTGTCAAGGTTACTCTTTTGCAAGTTTAATGAGTGATATGATTAAAAAATTTAAGTGTATTAAAATAAGTGAACTGGTCATCTGATGCTTAGTATTTGAAAATGGGGTATGAGAAAATAAAGGGTCAAGATTGTGTTTTAAATCTCTAAGTGAGTTTATGAGGTTATGTTATTTTTGTAGTCAAACTATTCCCATTAGTTTTTTAACTTATTTTTTCATGGTAATATCTTAATTTACTGGAATGTTCAATAACAAAAAGATAAAAACTCATTTTTCCTTTTCATTACTTTCAATGCTAGGGCTCTCTGCATAAAATAATACTCTAGTAAGTGCAGGCAGGTGCTGACATTAAAATTGTCAGCTACCACAAACAGATATATATATAATACAAAACTTTTAGTCACCTCTGACTAAAATCAATGGCAAACTCATATCTCAGTATGAACAAATAGCTTTCTATACTGAGCATACGTGGAAAAAGAACAGAACTCTTGACTGGAAGAGACTTTGCTCAGAAAATTGGGAGAAAATTTGCAAGAGTCTTCTGGAAGAAATGTTTGCATCATCTGATCTTTGCCCAAATTCATATCAGTCTCAAGAAAGATGAGCTAACCAAAGAAACTCTCTCCAGATGGCTGCACAAGCCAATGGGGTGATTGCCTAAAGTCTTACGGGGTTTATTACAGGTTGCAGATGGAAGAAAATTCTGGAGACTACATAAAATTCATTTTGCAGTGTTTTAAGAGTATTGTGGAAATGTGCAATGAGGTGTTTAGGGAAAGAAACAAGGGCAATGAAAGGGATGGATCAATGTCAGTCAGGGAGGAACACGCATAGCAAAAGAGATGGGAAAAGAGATAGAAATGGCCGGTCACGTATATGGTTCAGCATACTTTCCTGACTGAGCCTCCTGCTTGATATTCTTATTAAACTGTTATGCTCACTGCAGAGAGTAGATGAATTCTCTGTGTGTGGGGAGTGGAGGGCAGTCTAGAGTTGCTGGAGGAACCCACAGAGCTGGATGATAGCACCTGGGGGAGACCACAGCTGTATGGGAGTGACAGGAGGGGGACACTGTATCCATCTTATCTGTGAGTGATGTGTGCGGTTGTGTTGGAACAAAGGAAGTTCCAACCGAATATAAGGAAGAACCACTCGGCCACTTGATGCCATCATGACCATGCACTCAGCATTGGTACTGGCTGAGACTGGGAATGTGGGTCTGCTGCAGCTTGCATGAAGAATAGTCCAGTGTCTCTAGCAATGGGCAGGCAGATTTTTTAAAGAAAGCAAGAATTAATAGGATTTGCAGCTAAACTAAGCTTCTAAGCCACCATTTAACATATTTAGAAGTGTATATTGTCATCCATACCAGTGACAGCTGACTTACCATCCCTGTGAATGTTTTTGCTTTCACATTATATCAAGGTTGCAAATAAGTGAATTAACCTGTGTTAGGTCTGATTTTACAAATTTAATGTGCAACACAATCTCTAAAAGCTGTAATACCAGTAGCACTATAAATCAGGACATTTTTCTCACCTTTTCCAGGGATGCTTTTTGATATAGTCTACATATTCCTCATACTTCCAAATGCATGTTTACAGCTGCATTAGACTGTTTGCTTTGGATTTGCACTGTTTGTCCACATGCCCAACCCTGCATAGCCACACCAATCACATCATTCCTAATTGAGGAATGTGAAAGTTATTGACTGCTTTCCATTTGTGCAGTCTTTTATATCTAATCATAAAAAAGACAATCCTTAATAAGATTTGTAGGCTGATTTAACAGAAACAGTCCTTAACAGTCCTAAAGCAGTTCACACTTGCAAAGAATTGAGGTATCCAGATGTGTCATTCTCCATGCACCCAGCTATGAGTTTCCATTTACATGGGGGGTTTTGACATTAATGAGATATCTAAGGCATGTTCTTTATGAGCCAGATGCTTAATTTTGTTCATGTTGAGTAGCATGTTATTTAAATGGCTCTGCTGATATCTAAAGTTTGCAGAGAGCAAAGTACCAAACTGTAAAATCTGACTCTTTGGAAATATTTCAGTCTAATTACTTCAAATCTCCCATGAAAAGAACACTAAGACTGTAAGAATTTCTTACCCTCTCTCTAACCCCTGGTTCAGGAACATATAGAAGAAACTGAAGGATTAGGATCTGTATTTATTTCCTACTAGTTTTGAAAGCCATTCTGCAGTGCATTCACTGTTGCCTATGGCCAGAGGAATAATGCTTCTACTTTAGGGGTGCACACACACAAAGCTCTAAGGTTAATGTACCAGGTCTGAATGAGTAGGCTATAGCCATATGATGCCTTGCCATCACCAAAGCAAGGATTAAATCAATCAATACAAGCAATGTTCTTAAACTACTGTAAAACATCTGTAAGTACACATAGAAGGACAGGAGAATAAAAATAGTTAGTGCTGCCTCTATTGGAGACTGAAATACAGGTCCTGGCAAGGCAAAAACATTGATAAGGGAAAAGCCATGACTGCAGCTTCCTTCCTGTAACTGTAATTGTTAACGCTCGTGTTTGTGATAGAACGTGAACTCTCTGCTCTTAAATATTTAACAAGAGAACTGTCTCTGGGGGAAGCCATAGATGGAAACTTTGGACTTACCTGATGTTGTGGGATTTGTTTCCTAGAACCACAGCTGTGGCTCCAAACAAAGGACCATTGAATGCCAAGTGAGCCGTATGTCTTTGCAAACTCTAATTGCAGTTGTCTGGGGATAAGTGTACTTTCCAGCAGAGAAGAGCAAGGAAGATCTGCCATATATTTCAAGAGCAATACCATTCATTGTTCGTCCAACTTTACACTCTAGCCTTTTTAACTAAGAAACAACTAACACTATATCACAAATCTTTCACAACTTTAGTCCAGGAAGCTCTCTTCTACTTCACAGGCACTATTATTAGTTATTTTATATGTATTAGGAAAAGTGGAGTGCTTCTCACTCCCCTTTTGAGAAGGCTAATACATCATCTTAAAGAAAGGCAAAAACATAAATCCATGATCAAAATCCTAAATAATTTTAGCTCGATTTTTAAAGTTAACAAGCACTTCAAGTTCCTGTGTGACCAGCAGAAGCTGTGAATGGATTGCATCACAGCTCATACTCAGGCTGTGCCACTACAGGTAGCGAAGTTGAATTTTTTTTTGCTGAAGACCAACACCTTGTTTTTCCTGATGTAACTGAGGTTAAGTGTGATAGAAACAAATATACATGAACTATCTAATCAATATTTGGCTCTGGTACAAGAACACTTAAAGGCATGATAATGGCTAGCAATGGCTCTAGGCTTAATAGACCCCATCTAAAGTCCCTCAGCTGGGATCTAAATGCCTCTGTCAAACCTCTTACTATTGCAGGCTGGAGCTAAAAGGCTGTCCAGCAGCCATGAGAGTTGGGAATCAGGCCCTTGGCAAAGAGTCACTGCATGAGACAGACCTCCCCTTCTAAGAACAGAGGTCAGAAAAGAGCTATGAACTTTGTGACAGAGTCCAGGATGATCTATTGGATTTTTAGCCTGCCTCTCCATCAGTAGTGAAATTGTGGAATTAAGGGCCTTGCTGTGTTTATGGATCTGTTACCTGTGTGTTCTCCTTCCACAGTGTTGCCTGATCATGGCTGGGGTCCCAAGCATCCTCCTGCTGCTGAGGAACAGCTAAACTCAGTGTTGCTGCTTGCACCACACTGGGGCACAGTCAGGCCAGCCCGAGCACTCCAGGCTGCAGGGCCTCATGCAAGAGCTCAGGCTGTCTTCCACAGGAGAACTTGAGCACTTGCTGAACTCCCAGCCTGGGTGCACCTGTGTTGCACATGCACAGAAGGTAATGGCCCTGAGCTCTTATCTGATACCTGTGTTGGCTCAGCTGAGAGATGTGGAACTGACACTGTTGCAGAAATCCTGGGGAATTAATCCTTTATTGAAGTATTGAAAAAATATTTTGATTTAGGCAGTTCCAGCAAACATAGACAGCTCTGGAGATCCCCAAAGACTCAGCAGCCACATGTACTTTCAGGCTTGAGAACCATTTGGGAGGTTTAATTGTGACCTAGCGTTCTGTTCACTCTCCTCAAATGAATTCACGAAATGGGCTGGAGCAAGACTGTTCCTTTCTTCCTGGTTGGTACCATTCCAAGGGAATGTGTCTGAAACCAGAAACCCTTCTCTATGGAGTTCAGAAAGAATCCCATCCTACCCTGAGGGATGACTGATCTCATAAAGTCCCATGTAGGATCATTTTAAACAGGCCAACCCAACATATTGAATAACAATTAATAATTATTAAAAAAAAACCAAACCCAAAACAAAAAAAAAAAACCAAAAACCAAACTTAGTTTGATCATTAGTAGATTGACAGCTGTGCTTAGTATAATGTAGGGCAGGTGTTAAGATAAGGCCAATCTCTCTTAGGGATGCCAGTGGTGTTAATCATTTGGAAAGTTCTTTCTGCCAAAGTCCCCACAACCATTGCTTTTAAATTGCTAAATAATCTGATCTTTAGGGAGGAGAAAAAAAGCTCACAGATTTGGATAAAAGCTTGCAGTTGTGGTTTGTAAGGTAGGTGAAAAGAATGCCTGTGTTTATGTATAGTCTCACAGTGTTTAACCAATACAAGAATATCGTGGGTGAAAGGCTGTCATTTTATTTTGAAATGGCTGCAATGGGCACTGGTAATATTGCTGCAACAATGTAAAGTTAAATGAATAATATTACATGTTAGATACCACAGAACACACAAACCAGCATGTTGTCATCTAAAATATCTTTATTTATATAGTTAATAAGCAGGATAATATCATCAAGCTGTACTCCTAATTAGTCAATATTTTCAACAGTTCTTAATACCTTAATTTCTCTCTTTCTAGCCCTGGTTTCTGCTATTCCCACTGAGATAATTTTGAATTCCTTTCAAAGACTCTGACTATGAGTCTGTGAAGTGGCTCAGGTAATGAACTCTTCATCTAAGAACTAAGATACAAAGCACGATCACTTCATAGCCACATGGCACATAAACTTGTATGATTATTTGCCTTACACATAAACACTGAGATTTTTTTGTGATAAGGAAATATTTATGAATTATATATGGCTGTACAATGGAGGCAGATAAAGCTTCTAATTTTGCATCAGGCTCCAAATCAGCCAGTACAGAATGAATAACTAAAATCATGTTCCTACTCTTGATTTTTTACAATTTACAACACCACAATCTCAGCTGAAGTCAAAATGTGGACATCAATATTCTGGTGTTGTTTGCACAGAGACTATCAGATGTCACATCTTATAATTTGTTTTATCTTGATGTCATTGCTTGAAAAGATGAGCAATTTCATTAAATCCCTTGATTCACCTTAGGTATAAATAAACATAAACATTTTCTTTATATTCACTTTGAATGAAGGCAGCCATTATCTCGGGGTAGATTCTAGTCACTGCAGATTCCAGTATACTGTAGATTATTATTTTTTAAGAAACTTAGATTATTTATTTTTTCTGATCTTATGCAGACCAAGCAACAAGGCAGTATTAGGCTGAAATAGTGTCTTTCATCTGGGTTAAAACATACTTGTGTCATTAATGATAGCTAAGTTTTCACCTAAGGCAAATGTAAAACAAGTTGAGAACTGTCTCATCTTCAGAAGGCTGAGAGTTAGGAATCTGACATCAGATCTGTGTGGTGCAAAATTAAGTTCTTCTATTCCATCTTGTGTCATCTTCAATAGAAATTGCTGGAATTCCAGCCATGTCATTTCATTCCTGCCAAAGGAAAAAGCACATTTTCCTTGGCAGCACAGGTGTGCTGGTAAGTGGTGTCACTTAATATCTGTACACGAGCTTCTGTAATGTCTGGTGCTGACTCAACCAGGGAGGGTAACACTGTTCAGGCTGTGTAATGCTACACCCTGGAGGGAGCTGAAACTGAGCTGAGCAAGAAAAAAGAAAGCATCAGTCCTGAGTTTCCTGGAGCTGGTACTCTGGGGAAGCTGATTTTGCTTTGAGGTTACCTCCAAGAACATTGTAAGAGAAGTGTTTGGACACAACCCTTAAGTTTCACTTCCAAATTTGGGTCCCCCCCTTGGCTGTTACACATTGCAAGAGCTAATTACTACTTCTGAGGTGTCAGGAGCAGAACTTGTCAGTGCAGCAGGACCTTTCTCTCCCCTGACATGTTCCTGTTGTGTTTTCTTTTTCTGTTCCCTACCAAACTTACGGTGTAGAGTCCCAGTGCTGCACAAAATCCTCATCTCAGAGTACCCTTTACTGCTCTGGCAGTTACCAGGATCAGATCCGATAACTGTAAATACTGCATGGTCTTCACAATAGGCATTCCTTTTCTAAAATACATTAACTGCCAATGTTTAATTCAAATTCATTCAAATTCAAGTAATATTGAATGAGATCGTTTGTCATTTGATCCATTTTCTCCATTCTCAGCAGACACAGCTTTATTACTAGTCTGAGCAAACCAGAGAACCTTTGCATCATCATAATCATAAAACACATTCTTTTGTCATTAATTAGACACAACTGGGCAGGAAATAACACAGAGGTCATAAAACCCAGTGATGTATATTCAGCTCAAGGCAATAGATTTTTCCTTCACTTTCCAGAATCTTTTGATAGAACTGGAATAAGATGTATTCTTGCTTTGCAACAAATACTTCTTATATCTCCTTGCCTTACCTTTACTGCAGCTTTGTCTAGTCCATGAAATGAGCCACCCAGCTGTGACAGGGAAGGCAGGCAGCTGCAGGCAGTAACTTATTTTAAAGGTAATTCAGTATGTGGCAGAAGTCACAGTGACAGTGTGAAGAGCAAAATGTGTCCATGCTTCAGACCTTTCCTTTTCACCAGTTATCTCATAAGCCAGAGTGGTGTAGAAGGTCATGCAGGGGTAAATCTGCATAGGCTAATGAATTCATCTCCATGCTTGAATCGAACAGGATAGCTTAGCCTGCATGTGGCTTTTTGCTTGCGACAGCTAGATAGCATCAGGATGAGAAATGTGAGGTAGGGTCAGGGAGCGAGGAGTAAAATCTTCAGTAGAGGCTGTTCTATGCTGTTTGGTGAGAGTAGCTGCCACTTAGTACACTCTGAAGTCCCTCCAGAAGTGCCTGTCAAGTGAATTTCACTCGTATTCACACTTGAACAGCTTGCAGCAGCGTCAGAACCACTGTATTTTTGCTATGGGAAATGATGGCAGGATTTCTTGCAGTGAACATCCTGGCCAGGCTGCCAAATTCAGGGGCAAAAATATTGATAGATATTTTGTATGTGGTGTTGGAATTTCACCAGAGACATAAAACATCAATTCAACGTTGCTATAGTAACCATAGCATAGCAAAAGTGTATGATTTTCTGCAGAACAAGAACAAACACACGAATAAAACCACCTTCCCTACCATGTAATAGTAGTCTCTGACTACAACCAGTATGAGTGAAAAGCCCTGACTAGTTAACAGCAGAGAATCCACATCACATTCAACTCTTATCATGCACATGCACACACAAAAAATAATCATCACACCTGTGCTTAACAGATGCAGAGCTGTTATCTTCTCCAGAGAAAAAGCATTTTTTATTATATTTTTTTATTTAACCCAAACATTTATCATCTTTCTAACATTGCTTTTAAGGCAAATGGTACAGTGGTAGATCTTTGAAGTATATCCTAGAAGCTCAGATCATAATTATTTTTCAAATGATGAACTTTAAACAACTAGATAAGAGGATACAAGGAAACTGCTACACTGAACTTCTTTTTCCAGCCTCTTGTGCTTATCCTGGGTAAAGATTCTGTCAACACAATGTCAAGGGTAGGGATATCAATAATGTGTCTGTGAGTGTGATAGAGATGTACGTCAACAGAGGAGAAATTATTTTTGCTCTGTGTCCTCTTATCCAATAAGTCAAGTTCAGAGGGAACAGAATTGGGTACAATGTCATTATTTAATGTTTTGAATACTTGAACATGGACAAATAAGTAAACCCAAAAGTCTGTTAACAAACAAAATGCGAATAGAAAAAAAAAGGCAAAATGTAGAAGCCATCAAACAAGTACTACATTGTGGATTGTTTTGCTCAGATTGTCAGTGCCAGTGATTCTTTGATTACTGACCAGTTTAGGTATGCAACTGGCCCCTAATATCACAGAACATCAGTCCTGATCAGACTGAACAAACAAAACCAGAGTGCATGCATGAATTGGAATTTTGTTTTCCAACAATATTAGTTGTATAACGGGAAACAGAAACAGATTAATAGATTTCTATTTGTTTCCAACATTTCAAAGTGATTTTTCAAAAAATATTTTCAAGATAATATCATTTCAAAGCAGAACATAATCTGCCCAGAAAGAAAACAGTAATCAATGTTAGCATTTGAAATAGCACTGCAAAATTGTATATCTCTAATAATCTCTATAATTCTACTGGCACATATTTCTTCTAGCACAATTCACTTTGCTAGAATGGACAATGGATTGTGAGAATGTTTGCATGTTTTATTCCAAAATAATTAGTTATTGGTTTTGATGGTACATGAAATATCGTGCCAGGTAATAGAAGTGAAGCAAAATAATGATGCTGGCAAATTCTCTACCGGTAGTGATTTTACTGCACTGATCCACACATTTCTCTCCTGAAATCAAGGGCTGTGTCATTTTCCAAAGCATCTCCAGTTCATCCGTGAATACTTTAATCAATACAACTCTTCCTCATGAATTGGAATTACCACCCAATTGAGCATTGTGTGTGAGATTTCATCATAAAATGTGAAAAAATAAAAATTGCAGCATGGTAATAAGAGACTAGAAACCAATGGGCTAATTAATGAATGACATCTACAATTACAGTTGGGCAGTGTATTACTGAGGTGAGGAAATTAATTAATTTTATGCAATAAATATACTTCAGGCCACTTCAAGCATTTAAAGCCTTAAAGAAGACAAGAAGGGAAGAAGAAAGGAGAGGAAACAACTGAACACAGCACACACACACCCCACACCACACGCTCCCCACCCTCTCCCCCAGATTTCAGTTAAAGAAGTAACAAATCTCCCTGTATTAATGAAAATCCAAAAATATTTAGCTAAAATAATAAAAATGTCCTGCTTGCTGCCATAACTTATTTTCATGACCTACATTAACTGTTATGAATGTGTCCCATCAGTATATATATATATTTTATCAGTCCAGAATACATCAACGTTTGCCAAAGCCATTTAAAGAAACTGTAACGATAGACAACAAACTGTATCAACAATTAAGCTTCCTAAAAACATTGTAAAGGAAAATAGAAGAAACTTAAACATGAACCACATGAACATACACACCAGGAAATAAAAATAAGGATTCAAGACAGGTATCAGATTTAGCATATTCAGTGGCTGGTTTAATTCAATGGCACTTTTTGAAGGCAGCTTGAAAAACTGAGGGAAAGAAAAAAAAAAGACAATTCACTTCAAAATAATTATAGAAATTATATTTAATTAATGCAGTGTACAGAAAAGGTAAAATATATTCTGTGTTTTCCTTTACTGTATAGAACTGATTGAGAAGAAATTTCAGAGCACAGCTGCGTGCATGGATTTTAATTCTTCCACTAGCTGAGAGAGAATTGGGGGTCTTGGCAAACAGCAAGTTAGACATGAGCCAGCAATGTGCCCAGGCAGCCAGGAGAGCCACCGTATCCTGGGGTGCATCAAGCATGGCATTGCCAGCCAACCCAGGGAGGGAATTGTCCCACCCTACACTGTGCTGGTGCAGCCTCATCCTGAGTACTGGGTGCAGTTTTGTGCCCCACAGGACAAAATCGACATAAAAATACTGGAGAGTATTCAGACGAGGGCAACGAGGATGGTGAAGGGTCTGGAGGGGAAGTCTTATGAGGAGAGGCTGAAGTCCTTTGGTTTGTTCAGCCTGGAGAAGAGAAGGCTGAGGGGAGACCTCATCATGGACTGTGGCTACCTAACGAGGGGGAGCAAAGGGGCAGGTGCCAATCTCTCTTTGTCGACCAGTAATAGAACCTGAGGGAATGACATGAAGCTGAGACAGGGGAGGTTTAGGCTGGAAATTAGGAAGAGTTTTTTCACTGAGAGGGCAGTCGGACACTGGAACAGGCTCCCCTGGGTAATGGTCAGAGCACCCGGCCTGACTGAAGTCAAGAAGCATCTGGATGATGCACTCAGTCCTATGCTCTGAATTCTCTGGCTCTGTGTGGAGCCAGGAGCTGGACTTGATAATCCTTATGGGTTCCTTCCAACTCAGGATATTCTGTGATTCTATGATTCTATTAGTACTTGATCTACACACAGTTTGGGATGATAAATGAGCACCTTCTCTTGGTGGTGTGCCACCTCTCCTTTTTGTCATGTGATGATAGTGTGAAGAGCATACCTGAACAACCCTGGTTAGAGTATTAAGGATCCAACATGTGAGAATCATGTTCAATGAGCAAAACTGGTATTCTGCTGCAAAAAGTATGCAGATCTGTGAATGCATGCATTACAGGAGTAAGACCTGTGAAACAGTCCTTCTGAAAAAAAAATAAGTGAAGTTTCAGCTACACCTGAATTGTCTATTGGTTAAAGAAAAGGCTAGAATATTAGAAAATTCAGTATAAAGAGAACAACAAAAGGGATATTTTTTCATTAAGAAAGTTTGAAAGAAGAATAAAAAGATCTTTCTTTCTAGGAAGGGTTTTATAAAGACAATATTGATCAGTTTCATTTGTGTCATTTAGAGATAAGACGACTTACTTGTACAAAATGAGTGTTAGACTGGATTTATAAGAAGGATTTTCAAAAGAATTGATACCTGAGTGTCAGATCAGTCTCTGTAAGGATATTATGGAGTGTTGATTATTGGAAGCTGAAAGAACAGGTATAATAAACATCTGTTGGAGGTGAGCAAGGAATATTTGTCCTTTCCAAGAGATAAAATGTGCATGCATACATGGATAAAAAAGAAGTGATTTTCCAAATTAAGCATGTCATAATATCTTATAAACCCAAGACATTAGGACCTGAATCTGTCAACATCTTTTCTCCCTCGTTAATCTCAAAATACAACTCAGCTTCCTGCCCAAAATTACCTTCTATAGATTCAAGTAATGATTTCTGTCTAGTTAAAGAGAACAATAGCATATACTTCATGCTTGTCAGGCCCAGATTCAAAACAAAGCTGATATATTTTAAAACTGAATTCATACTTTCATTATAACTGATCAAATCTGAAGTTCATCTTCAACAAGACAGACTAATTTAGTACTTATTAAAAATTGCATTCACTTGTTCCCTGGGATTTTGTACTATCATTTTAAACATATTCTGCAAGGATAACTTATTTTGCAATTATCTGGCCACTGAACACAAACAGTAAAAAGCGGGAATAAGGCTTATATCACACCAGCCAGCTTTGGTGATGACTGCCTCCATAAGGTTGGGAATGGAGGACTGACATTCTCAGCGCCGTAGAGTACCAGAAGAGTCATGCAGAGATTTATGTCAGGGTCCATGCTACAACTAACAAATATTTTTTGGCAAAAGGACTGACTAAAGAGGCAACAAAGTAATTAGGGTAGTGGAGAAATGAAACTTTTGAGAGATATTGTAGAGTGTTGTTACACTACAAATAGCAGGTGGAAATGGCAAAAATAGTGGACTTGAAATTGTTAAACATAAAGAAACCCAAACCCAGAATAAAAACAAATATTATGTCGATTTATAATGCATACACCATACATTTTAAATTGACAATTACTATGCAAGTAACAGAATATGGAATCTTTACATGAGGATTTAAAAATACCAGGTCAATTCTCCATAGCAATCCACAAAAAAAACTCAAAATATAAAATGTTTGGTGTAGAACTGAGAATAGATCCTTCGACTGTCAGGTCACAGATTAAATGTCTTTTACCTAGAGCTTCAGTGCTTCTAGCTTTTCTTATTTTGTCTGCAAAATAACACAGAACTTAAAAATGGATAGAGAAAGGTTACAAGGATGACCAGAGATATGCAGCAGCTTATGTATCAGGAAAAAACTAGATTAGGACTCTTCAGTTTGGAAAAGAGAAGATATTAAAAAGGTGACTAGAATAGCAATTTTTCTATCACTTCTCATAGTTTCTCATGATGGAATAACTAAGGACACTAAATGAAATTATCATACAGAATGTAATTAAGTAACTCATTGCCACAGGGTGTTGCAGAGGCCAGATTATAAATGGGCTCAGAAAGTAAATTTTGAAACATTCATGGAAGAAAGGTCCACTAGAGACTACTAAGTACACTGATGTAAATACAGTCTCTGGCTCTGGAAGTCCCTAAGCTGTAGATTACTGAAAGCTGGAATGGCACATCAGGGAAAGTGTCACTGTATAATTGTCCCATTCTTGTCCTTTTTTGGCAAAACCATCTGCAAATGGCTACTGCCAGAGAAAAGACACTTATGTAAATGGATTTTTTATTTCATCAGGAAATCTGTTCTGAAATTCTTATCTTAACAGTGATGTAGAGAAAATACCATAGATGATGGTATTTTAAAGCATATTTTAAAAGCATCTAAATATTAGCTAATTGATACTTTAAATATATTAATAAGAAATAATAATGCATTATTTAATCATCAAGTTTACTACATTTATATTAAATATATGGCCCATATTTTCCCTATTTGAAATCATATCATCCAAAGAAAGCAGAATTCCAAAGCTCAAGGTCTTCAAATGCCCATGGAAGTTTTATTGTTCCTGTAATTTTTGGTTCCCCCTGACTGTGTGAGTGATAACTTCTGCCAGTTGGTTCCTCTCACCTTCAGACATTTTTTCTTATGAAAGTAATGGTCTAGGAAACAGATAATGCCTGTTACCCCTTCAAATGCAAACACAGTTCTGTCTACAATATGAATCTGACAAAATTATACACCAGGTTTAAATACAAAGTAAAAAGATAAGATGATATTTTAGCAGAAAGCAGGAATAGTCTGGGAGTTATTTGTAGGAGTCACATTTTACAGAGGTCAAATATTCTGAAATACTCCAGTTCCTTTATCTCACCTGTTAGAAAATCTTGGAGAGTGTTTATTTATCTACCAGAGACAGCCTAACAAACTTCTATCTTCAATGGGCAAGAGACATACTTCTTTCATATCAGAGAAAGAAATGTTTAGTTTAGTTCTTGATATCTCAGCTATTTCACACCAAAGTCATTCCCTATTGAAGTTTCCTTCACAGTGTTTGAGGAAGTCCTTATCAGCAGGCATTTTTCTCACTAGGCAATGCTGTCTCATTTGATTTCTCCGGTACAATTGTATGCCCAAGCCACGAACGCCAGGGAAAGTGCCTCCAGGGAGCAGGTTTCCTTCCTCCAGGAGACCCCACACTGGTGCAGGCAGAAGACAAGATGCTTCCCAGCAGTTACAGAGTTGTTCCTTGTGATGAGCCAGTAAAAACACCAGAAAACTGTCCTGTTGACAAGCCCTTGAGTCTTAAGGATTTGGGATATCATCCTTTGACACTGCTGTGGACTCCATTTGGAGTGCCCATTTCTAAGGGTGGCCAAGTGAATGAGCGGCTGCTGCATAGCGCATGTGCAGATATCCATGCCTGGTAGTCAGACAGCTTGGACAACAGCCAGGGTGGCACCCACTTGTAGCAGTGACATTGTTGTAAAACTGAGGCGCATACAAGAACTGAGGGCAACTGGAACCCAAAGAAATGCCAACTAGAACTAGGCTACAGAAGGGGAAAACACATCTGTAGCACAGAGAAGCAGCCCCATGGTTTCTTCCCACACTACATGAGACCTCAGGTCCTACTTTCTCCTGATTATGAGCCCTTTAAAATATCATCTTCATGCTTAGAAAGGCATTCAGGAATCAAACATGTGTTTTAATTGTTAACAATTAAAGGAGGCAGATATACTTTGGCCCTGAATACTGATGTCGAGAAACAAAAGAATAAGTGATATACCTCCTTTCTCAACCTGACCTCAAGGTTTCCCCAGGCAGTCCTGCAATATGCTTCTCAACAGCAACACACATCCCATCATAGCTTGGGTGTGGGGACAGAAGAAATACCATCATAGTTGACGGGAAAGGCAATTCCATTAAACTCAAGTTCATAAATTGTGGATGTACCTGCAATGGAAGCAAAAAGAAAATAAGTTTTGCTATGCAGCTGACCACCCTCCTCTCAGAGAAACTAACTGCTCTTCCAGCAGAAAAATGAGAAAACTATTAAAACTAGCCTCCCCCTCCCAAAAAAATATTCCAGAAACTGCTGACATAATAAGCTGTGATTTATATGAAAAGGATCCTTTTTGCTTCTCAAGGGTATTAGAGTTCCTCATCCATTTCTCTAGACAACATTTGTTAACTCTGAAACAGCTCAAAAGATTGAGAGAATTTTAAAAGCAGTGACAACTCTGCAAGGAAAAAAGTGAAGCAACATTTTTATCTCCTTCCCACCTGCTTTCAGCAGGTGTATGCACTCAGACTACATAGCTTTTATGCATTGTGAAGCTTGTATAATTTAGAACTTCATGCTCTACCCATTTCAAATTGGTTTGACCCTTTCCCCTCCCAAGCACACGCAAGCGTACAAATGGAGTTTTACTGTCTTATTCAACTCACTGTATCCTCTAATTTATTCAGGGTTGTCTTTTAGAGTGGTTAAAAAAACATTTTAATTAATGTTTCAGTAGAAAACCTTCCTCATAATTTTGTGGTGAAGTACCAAGCATAAAAGTGACTCAGTGTGGATACTGCATATTTTGTTGCAATGATCGTATTCTTGGATATAAACCAGAAATATGTTCACACCTCAGTAACTGAGTGACAAAATATTTGATGTATTTAATTATTCAGCTCTACTTTCTTTGATTACTTAAAACTACATCCTTGTGAATAAGGAGCCACCAACGATTTTGGAGTTTTTTCTGCCTTTCTGACCAATTTCTTTGTCTGACTACCATTTCCTGGGTATAAGGAATATTCTCAAATGATTACACCAGCTGTCTTCCTTCTTCCTATTCTGACATAAGGAAAAGAAAAGAACATCAAAAACCAGACACACTCCAAGAATTCCTATTTAATATAAGATTTTTGTGCCTTAACTGGAAAAGTCCCACAGCTCTTTCATACCATTTTGAGCCAGGTTGATGTGTTCTTTCCTCTAAAGAGAAAACCACAAACCCAGCTGTAATCAGTTTCTAATTATTCCATCATTTGTTTTTTTGGAATCAACCAGTTTCCGAAAAAAAGCTGGATCAGAAATTACACAGTTGGCTTTGATATACCATACTGAAAAATAGCACATTTTCCATTTTATTTAAAAAGTATTTTTAATAAAAAGGACCTAAATGTATCTAAAAAAGGTATGCAAAAAGTGGAAATCACTCAATGGTTATTCATAGCTCCACCTCTGAATACATAATAATAATAATCTGTAATCAGTAATTACATTGAGTATTCATTAATTTTGTTATGAAATAAGCAGTAGTATAACAGTAAGTTTATTGTAACAGTGTGAGACCTTAATTAAGACATATAGGTGTCTTTTCAAATTGGAAGTATTGTAAGAGGATCAGTTTAGCTAAGACAGAATACTTAGAAGTATCTAAGGGTTGTGGTTTGGGTTGGTTTTTTTTTTCAATGATGGTGGTTGAGAGAGGAATGTACCTAAATATGTTGCATTTTTATTTCAAATGTCAATGACTTTCAGTATAAAACTGGGGGAAAAAATAATGAAAAGCTAGAGAAATTGAAGTTGGAAAGAAACCCTGCAGATCCAACTCCCTGCTCAAGGCATCCTCAAAGTTAGTTCCAACTTCAAAGTTCATATAACTCAGGGTCATATCTGGTCAAGTCCTGAATGTCTACATGGACAGACACTCAAAAACCTCTTTGGGCAGAATTAATGGGAATTTAAAATCAGTCAATACAAATAAAGTGAAAAAGTAAATCAAAAGTAAACAAAGTAAAACTGCTCTAGAGAAGAAACTATCTCAGCTTTCAGACTTAGTCAACATAGCTTTTGAAGGTACGGACCAGAGTTAGGCTCAAAATGAACATTTCATCTGATTTAATTCTTGATTGGTTATTCGCTATTTTTTTAGATTTAGACTGGAGATTACTTAGCCACAATTTTATGAAGCCTTCTATATGTAGAATCACAGAAGAGCTGAGGTTGGAGGGGACATCTGGAGGTCATCTGGTCCAATCTCTCTGCTCAGGAAGGGACACCTGCTTTTATGGCTGGTTGACAGAAAAGAATTAGATCTATACTTACTGGTGAGTGACTTATTTTTGAGAGCAAAGAAGTGGATATTAAATTTGCTTTGTAATGTTAAGAGCATCTTATATCCAGATGGGTTCTCCAGATAAATCTCTAGAAAATAAATCCATTATATTGCAAAAGAATGGGTGCGGATTGCAGGCACAATTTTTTAGAAAAAGGAATCTGAGCTTAGGCTTCCACATACAGGCAGCAGCATTTTTCTTAGAAAGATTTTTGGTCAGAATAGTTTTGCAGACCAAAGCACATGGATATATGTGCTTATAAATATGTTGTTGTTTTTTTTTTTTTTTAGTTTGAGAACAGAAAACGTTCTAACAGTCTTTTCAAGAGGTTTCACACCATCTTGCAGAAGAAATAAGATGGTCAGGAAATCTAAGTGGTTTTCAGATGGAGTTTGATGAGTTTATTGACATGATTTTATGGTCCATACATTCCACAGATTCACAGAAAGTTGGGAGTTGGGAGTTCTTTCTTATATCAGGGCAGAACCTCCTGTGGTCCAACTTGTGACCATTGGCCCCTGTCCTGTCCCCACAGGCCAATAATGATACAATTTTTAGACCTGGAAGTTTCTCTGCTACTTGGATGTAAATTATTTTATTCTCAAACTCATTTTTGTGGCTTTTGATGATTTTCAGTTCAGATGAACATTGCCAGATTGTGCAGACACAATTCAGGGTAGTGAAGACTCCCATTATGCATAATCGCAGCATTCTCTCCTCATTCCTTGTATTTCTAAAGTGTGGTAGTGGCCAGACCCCTAGTCTACATTTGAGAAAGGTCTGTCTTTGGATCTTACTTTGGAGGCTGTAAGCATAAGGCTGTCACCATTTTCTGGAGGAAATTACTCTGCTTACAGCTCTTCATGTGAGGAAAGGTTAGTAATTCTGTCTGCTCTGTGTCTGCTGTCCTCTCCTTTAAGCTCTCATTCCAGCTGGGTACGTCAGAAATGCACCTTCCCAAGACAGCCTGGCATGTTTGTTAATGAAAGAAGTTATCTGAAGTCACTGTACCAGTTCTTGTTTTCCTGAACCACCTTCCATGAGTGCACTTTATGAAATTTAAAATATTTAATTACCCTACCTAAATAATTCCAATATAATGAACTTCAGTACTTTTAGAACAGATTAATGTAGTATATAGTTTTACTAACAGAAGAACATTTTAAAGTGTTAAGTAATGACTTAGAGGGAAATAAAAAGACAATAAAGAATTTAAATAGTCTATTTTAAATTAAAATTATGTTAAATCATCCATTAAAAAATGCACAAAATCTTGTTGTTCCCTCAGTTTTCAAAGAATTTCACCAGGCACATCTATGCAGGGATAGTACAGGAATATTCCTTTCTTGTTACTTCTGGAGATTCATTCTATGATATGACCCCACTGAACATTTTCTCTCCCAGTTAACACTGGGATCCCTGGGCTCACAGGAAAGAGGAGACCAAGGTACATTCCCATGGGTCTCTGAACTGGATGATGGGTGGGAAAAGAGCCGGGTGGGCATTGGCCTCACCATGAAAAAACAAATATTAACATTCAGATTTATGATTATAGGAAATAAATGATCATGTTCAAGAAAACATAAAACTAGAGAAAAAGCAAGAACACCATCCTGCCTGTCTTCAAACATATGACTCAGTCTTCTCTGAATGCCTGCACATATTCCACCTTGCTGGAATGCTCAATCACATGCTCAGATTTTCCCATAAACATAACTTTGCTAGACTTGAGTTCTTTTACAGTTTTTCATTATGTGCCTTCTTTCTTATAACCTCTGTTCACAGGCAACACATTTAAAACACCTGCTATTTACAAATGTTCTAAATAAGTCATGCAAAAATCAATAAAGCCAATTAAGGTAGAAGATTAATATTCATTATGAGAATTTAAAAAAGGGGAAAACTGAACAGCCAAAAAAAATTCTATTATAGTCCAACCCCTAACATTTCATTAGGTGTCACAGCTTAATAAAAAATCAATAAAGTCAGAGAGTGCAATCTGCAGCTTAGTATATATCAAGCCTCCTATGTCTACAGAGAATGTAACTGTTTAGTACTGTGGATATATGATCCCAAAACAGACAAGGCACATAGTAGGAGTGGGGCTGTACATAACTGGCGGACACACCACAGACACAGCTAACATATTATCACATTAGGGAAGTTCCCTGCATATTGCACAGCACAAATGGGAAAATCATGTGGTTTAGGGCAAACATGAAATTGCCCAAGTGTTAAAGTCTTTAAAATAACTAAAAAGAGAGCCAAGATATCTGGTAGCTGTGCAGCGTGAATTTAGTCATGAGTGTTCGTTGACATAGCGGTATAGCGCTACATGTATATAAGCTATAATCACTGTTGAATGCAAGGTCAAACTTGTCACATCAGTTGGTATTATGTTCAGTATGTCTTTCTGAGATATTTTTTCCAATGGTGTCTCAATTAAACCAGATATTTACTATATTCTGGACTTATTTAGCTTTGATTTTTTCTAATCTCCCATGTCTGAGTGTGTGTGACTTGAATGGAATTTGCTCTATCAGTAGACAAAGATGCAGCAGCTATTGTTGGGTGACATTACAGAAAATCACTAACTGTGAGAGACTGAATAATCAGGTTCTGTGTCTCTTCCTACACCCTAATTAAGGTAAAGATTGGTCTGAGTAGGTCACTGGCTCATGCTTTTAACCTACCTACTGATGAAACTCACATGAAAAAGATATGAAGATTGATCTTGCACAAAATTCAGCTAGATTCCCTCAAATAAATACCATCATCTCCTACTTAGCAAGCAACAAAACATTTGAGTGCTATGGAAATTGCTGACCCCCACACTATGAAGATTTCTAGAGATCTTTCTAGTGTGGGATCTATATGCAACAGCGGTACTACATGATTTCTGGCAGCATTCTTCCATGGAGACATCACTCAAATGCAGCATGTCCATAGAGAATAAATCCACCGAGGTGATAATAGCACAGATGCCATACTGGAGGAGAAGATGGATGTTCAGTCAGTTCACACAGGCTGAATGGCACAGCAATCCCCCTCACGAGCAGGCGGCTCTGTTAAAAGAAAGATCCCTGTTCAGCACTAACCATGAGTGGAGGTTACACAGGAAACTTCCTTCATCTTGCAGTACTGACCTCCCCATCACTCCCCCTTTCACCTGCTACCATCATAGCAGCTGGAAAGGTGTCTCCAGGAGACATCTCAAGACTGAAGCAATCCTTGCCTCCCTCATGGAATTTAGGCCCTAACTCCTTCATTTTTAGACGATGTAAAAGTGGTAGAGCGAAGACTTTTGTCATCAAGCTGTCACAGATTAGAATTAGAGTAGTAGCATATTCAGCAGTACAGTAGTATATCAGCACAGGAAGGTGGCTGGGCAGGTGCGACTCTGTGTGTGGGGATGTGCAGAAGTTTGAATATTGTTCAAAAAAATGAACACTGGGGCAGACATTTATTTGAATTCTTGGAAAATTATTTAATCCAGGAGCCTGAAAACTACACAAAGTCTCACTGAAATCAGTACAAACATTTTTTAAGAAAACATGCAGAGGAAGTTACCACCAAACAGCTGCAGAACTCTAAGGAGGCAGCCTGTGTACTGCATTGAGTCAATTACCCATCTAACTACAGACAACTAAATTAACTATTTCCTGGTCAGACGACTGCTGAGACTAGTCCTTAGACCATTTCTCCAAGTTGTGGCGGTACCTTCAACTGCTCCTTTATTCTGTATTATAGACCAAAGCCCATAGCATCGTTGCTGAGATCTGAAGAATTTTGACTTTTTATTATTATGTCTTCCTAGATGCTTATTTTAAAAAAGAACTCCCCTCTCCTGAAAGAATATCAGTTCTCTTGTGCTTTTAATTTCTTCTTTCCCCATCAGAGGTACCTTAGCTTGAAACACATTTCTTTTCCACATGGTAAGAACCCATGACAAGTTTCCTGCTGCCACTTTACCCCTTCCAATTTCTGTTTATCTATTTTGACGTGGCTGGTTTCTAAACACATGAAAATAGATCACAACAATATGTAACAACATGTGTGATGGAAAAGCACAGGAGAGGGAAGAGCAGATTTCCAGAAGGAGTATCAATTTTGGTAAATCTGTAAATTTGCCCCAAAACATAGATTCTAAAATTGCTTGGAAAAATTGGGTTCCATTCAATAAACTGGGACACAGAATAAAAAATAAAATTTAAAAAAAGGATTAGAATAAGAAAGAATAAAGTGAAAGCATACTACCTATATTGTTTTTCTAGAAATATTGTTTTTATTTCCCAGTCGGTCATTTCATTTCATAATCAAACATTTCCTTTCGTTTCAAACCTGAGGTTTCTAATAGTAAAAATAGGAACTGATAGTCAAAAACTGTACAGAAATGCATGCTTCTAGTGGAACTAAATATTTCAGGTTGACCCTCCATAAAGTACAATAACATTTCAGGTTGGCCAAGACCATATACTTTATTTTATTGGTTCAGTTACTAAATAAAAATCCTATAATTTAACATGTGTGAGTAAATCTCTCTGCTTGAGGTATATTGATCAATAAAAGCATTCCTTAACTGTCTTCTTGCCAGTTTTCTAAGGTAACAGGACTGTAATCAATTAAATAAATAGTCTCTAATAACATAAATGTCATCATCTTTAATTCATATATATTCCTTTAGACATTTTTGGGATTCTGCAAACTATAACTGACTTTTACGGGGGGGGGGGGGGGATGGGTTTTNNGTTTGAGTGGGGTGGTGGGGGGATTGAGTTTTAATTATAAAATTGATTATTTTGTCATCTGATGTTCCTTTTTTTGCTAGATTTTTAATGAAAATAGCAATCAATAGCAATATTTTTAAAAGCAAATAAAACAACTATCTTATAATGGTTGTAAGCTGTTGCAAGTGTTTTTCCAGCATGTGATCCTGGGGAAAAAAAAGAAAAGTAATTGTTTAGGCTATAATATAACTTCACTATAGCAAAGAACTAATAGCCTGTATTTTGGCCTTTTTAAGTTCTTCAAGAATTTCTTCACTTTGATTTAGTTATAATCTTGTTTAATATACAGGTAGATTTTCCAAATTAGGTAACTTAGAAATGCACACTGAAAAATAACAACCTTGCACCAAAAACTCAGAAGTGAAAGTGAATGAAAATTGATGTGAACATGTCCTCATTCCTTTGCCAGGTTTTAACTAGAGACAATGCAGAAGGAACAGAGAGAGGATGGAGGTAAAATTTCAACTAGTCTTTTTCCTGCCAGCCCTGCACAATTTCAACAGAGAGTTAGTCAGCAGTTGTATCACCTCTTTCCAGAGTATCCAAGTACAGGGAAGCACAATCAAGGAAGATCAAGTTATTTTTGACCAGAGATAGTACGGGGTCAAAAAAAATGCTATACCACTTTCTGCTTCTGACAGGTGAAACACAACTCCTCTGACTGGCTGTTTTGAAAGTGATTCTAAGGGAGTCACATGTGTTCACCTAATCCATCTGCTGAAGTGCTCCCTCAAGTGCTCCTTTACCCTCAAAGGTGTTTTCTGCAACAAGGTTTTTGTCAAGCTTTTGGGCCAGCAGGGCTGACTAACATACATATTCCACATCATAACGCTATGAAAGGAAAAGTTTTACAAGAATTTTTCCCTTAATACAAGGGGTAAAGCTGCAACAGAAATAAACCCTGCAATTTTTTTTCCGATTGATTCATACCACGACCTTCATGAGATCATTTGAGCTCTGGTCTTCTGCTATAAAATGGGGATAACCTTCACAAGTACCATCAAATGGTACAAAATGTACCATCAGTTCCCTTTCCACGAGTTACTAAAAAACTTTGGCAATGAAAGGGGTAGATTTAACGGGAGCGAAGGGACAGATAACTAACTCATTAAGGGGTCTCTGATTTTCCCCTAATGCTGTCTGACTTGGCACACCCTGTCAATGCCCTGACATTTGCACAGCTGCACAGCCTCCATAATGCATCCCTGAATGAGCAGCACTGAACTGGGTACCTCTGCAAAAGTGTGTTTAATGATCAAATGATGTTGAGAGATGACATTGGATCTTACACTCCATTATACCAATATATGGTAGTTTCAAAGCAGAATGACTGCAATTAAGACATAAGGGGGGGGGAATCTATATAATTCATAGCATTACATTTTAATGGGGAGCTATACTGATCTGCATTTTATAATGAAAAGGTATTATTGCAAAGGGACTGCTTGCTTCTTCTTTCCTTTAGGCCTCTGAGGAAAACGTGAGTTTATTACATGAATGAACTAGCTTGGCAGCAAAAGTGTGTTGTCAAGACCTTTTGCACTTTTATTTGGAAGCCAGCAACTGTACACCTCAGTAACAAGTATCTTCATTTTGTTATCCATAGTCAGAGAAATACCAAAAATGTGAAAGGTGTTCATGCCGCAATCATTCTGAACAGTATCATCCACTTTCTTACAGGCATGTCTATAGCCCATCATATTAATTTTTGTCAGTTTCAATTGGTGGATGGAATATTCCTTGCCTTGGAGCTGCTAGATCAATTTAAATTAAATTGTCAGGAAGAAATTGGGAAAGGAAGGCTACAGAAAATAATTTCTTTACCTCCGATGTTTTTAAAGCAATCTAGACTGTCCTCAGATGCAAACAGTCCACAGACAACTGTTGAACCATCCATACTCTGAATCCAGGACACCAGCTCTGATTAGACCCAAATGCTTCCTCCTTCATAACATTTCTGAAGTTCAATATGCTTCTGCTAATTAATATGCTAAAAGTTCTTCCATGGGTCATTTTCTTCTACTACCCAAGGTTCTGCAATTTCTGTGTCACTGAGCTTTCTAACACAAGCCTCACTTTGTTCTCCACTAAGCTTACAACTGACCATAACTACTTCAGCACGCTGTACCTTGTTTGCTGCACTGTCTCATCATCATCTAGGCAAAGACTGCTCTTTTAAAGCCTATCAAACTATAGTTTTTCTTTTCTAACAGTGATCCAGTGAGACAAGATAGGTACTAACCCATATGGAGCTTCTCATTGGTATTTGTAATAAAACCTTGCACAAAACCAGAATGCCAATAGCAGTTGTTTAGGACTTTTCAAGTAACCCATAAAAATACCAAAAAAATCCCTAAAAACAAACCCACCACCCACCCCCTCCAAAACCACCATCAAAAAAAAAAAAAAACTGTGGGAGAAAAATAGAAACAACTGAAAGAGAAAAAAAGAAAGTGGGTCTGTGATTCCTAGACCTGCTTCTTTCTTTAAACCAGACAATAACACCCAGACACAGACTACAAGTTACACACCTTCTGTTTAAAAGGTATCTAAAATTCCCCGGACTTGTTTTTTATAGTTTTTGGAAGGTTAGGTCGATGTCTTCAGTGATAAAAGTGATAAAACCAGATTAAACTGGGGAATGACAGGGGAAATCTCTCTTCCCTGATGTTTAACAGTTGCAGGTGTGTGACCTCAAATGGGCCTTCCCAACACAAACATGTTCCTTCAGCTGAGTATAAATCATCTTGAAAGCTACTTCCTCCTTGCCCCTGCTTCCAGGCCACCCTGATGAAACAAATAGCTCGTCATGACTTGTCTGCCAGCTGAGCACCTCATCCAAACTCTTCTGATACGCTCGGGTGGTTACAGCTAAAAGCCTGAGAGATTGCGATACATGGAGACAGGAGCAGAGACATCCATCCTCAGTGAGAATAAGAAAGGGAAACATAAAGCAGAAGAGACAGAATATACCCTTACATGATAAAAATTATCAATAACACTTAGGGTAAGAGGAGAAGAGAGGCACAGGGTAGGGAAAACATCAGCAGCACTCCTTCTCCAGCAAGTGTGTTCTCTTTAGGAGAGGTAGATGTGACCATTGGCTTCAATATTGGTAAAATGAAAAGGTTGCAGTACAGAAAAAAAATGTACATTTCCTACATATGCTGTGCATTGTAGGACACAAAAGTCCTTCTTACTCGTAATCTTTTCTTTTTAGGGTAATATCAAAACCATGACGGAAGAGTATGTAAGAAATTTTAAAAAAAAAAATTAAGAGAGGTCTATGTCGGCATCTGTCAGTTAAAGAATTTCTTCAACAGAAACAAAATACATGCTTAGTCATTTCCAGACCTATACGTTTTCACAAGGGATAAAGCTACTACCTAGAAATCAAAATAAGAGGGGAGGTAAGGCAGTAGGAAACTCTCCCTTATAGAATCATAGAATGGTTCGGGCTGGAAGGAACCTTAAAGATCACCAAGTTCCAACCCCCTGACACAGACAGGGACACGTCTCACCAGACCAGGCTGCTCAAGGCCCTGTCCGACCTGGCCTTGAACAACTTTAGGGAGAGGACAGACACCACTTCCCTGGGCAACCTGTTCCAATGCCCCACCACACTCATAGTGAAGAACTTCTTCCTAATGTCCAATCTAAAGCTACTCCTTTCCAACTAAAAAGCATTCCTACTTGTCCTATCACTATGTGTCCTTCTAAAAAGTCCCTTCCAGCTTTCCTATAGGCCCCTTCAGGTGCTGGAAGGCTGCTATAAGATCTCACTGGAGCCTGCTCTTCTTCAACCTGAACAGCCTTAACTCAGCCTGTCTTCACAGGAAAGATGTTCCAGCTCATCTTACTGGCCCTCCTCTGGACCCATTCCAACAGTTCCATGTTTTCAGAAACTGTTTTCAAGTCTTCCTGTGACTTTTGGCATGCATGACTTGACTTGTCCTTACACAAACAGAAAATTTACCATATTTTCCAGAAGTAACCATAGAAGGAAAATGGAGCTGGAGGTGATTATGATCCCTTTTCTGTTGCAAAACAGATAATATCTTTGAATCCCACCATTCCATTCCTTCATCCAGTCTTCCTGATTCCCACACACAGACAGTAATATGCATAACACCAAAGTCCCATCTGTGAGCCTGGCTATGTCACCAGCTGCCAATTATTTTATGTAAGATAAATTGCGGTTGCCACATGCTCTTAAATGAAAAAAAAAATGAGATGAGAAGAGAGCATTTTGTTTTATTCATCTCTGTTGTCTTTATGTGTTGAAATACAACAGTTCTTATTTGCTCAGCCTCTAGCAATTACAGCCTGTAGCTGCAATGCCAGAGACGGTTTCCCTCAAATCTTTTATTGCATGCTGTGTTATTTTTCTATCAACAGACACTCTTTTTTTGCACAATCCTTTTTATAAATATGGAATAATCTTAGCATTTTAGAGGAAGCAATTCTGCACCTATCATGTACATTTTAGCTTACAGAGCAATTTCAGGAAGCTGAAAGAAACACTTATTTTGAAGAACAACAGTTCTTCTGTTGCTACCAGAAGATATCTAACCTGAAACACATTGACTTGTTTTTATAGTTACACAAAATAAATATGAAGTTTAAAATTGCTGCTCTAAATGGCTCATATATACATATTCTGCTTTTTAACGTATAAAATCATTAACACCTTATTTATCTCAAGCTATTTTTATTACACTGTAGGCAGCATAGGATAAAATAGAGGAAAACTTCTTTTCTTGCAGAAAAGTTAACTTTTCTGTAAGTTTCAAAGAAAATACAGATCTTTATGGAAAATATTTTCTCTAATAAAGAGTCCTTTTTGAATCTTAATCCACTTCTTCAATTTTTAGACAAATTTTACACACTTGTAATTTTCCATGTTTTCTGCATATATTCTACTGATAGATTTATTATTTTTTGGGGGGGGGGAATATATTCTCACCCTTTTTACTTCCATAAATTTTATGTCTTTGTCCTGTGTTATCTAAAAACAGATGGTCATCTCAGTTCTCAGGCAGAAATCGATTATTCTGTAGTGGTGGAGTTATTTCTACTTCATTTCCCTTTTTTTCTGCTTGTGCCAAAGACAAAGTTATAACAGGAAACTGTGATTTTTTTCATCTGTTTTTGAGCAGATTGCTATAATTTAAAACCAATTATAATTTAACTCTCCTCCTCACCCTGCTTCTCTCAGTTAAAATAATGAAACATATTTTGGTTTTACCTCAAATGGGAACAACAATACACTTCAAATAGCCAAAGTTCTTTGCAAGATCCAATGTATTTTCAGAGAGGAAATGAATGTCTCTGCTCATTACCAGTATCAGGCAGAACAGCACAACCTTCTTCTATATCCTCCATACATATGAGTATTTGGTGGGGAAGAAGACCCTAGAAATAAGAGGATAGCCTATGTCTATTGTTCTTCAATTTGTGGTCTTTTGACGGGACTGACACTTAAAACATAGTTGTAATACAGCTGTAAAAATATTGGAAATAGTGAAATGATGACATCACCCCATCACTCCATCCTACAAAGACTTACAGAATACCTGACAACCATATAAGTATTCTCAGCCTAGACATCTATTTCACCACAAAGGCAGCAAAGCCCTCACTTCAAGAAGACAACTAGTCCATAATAACCACACATTTGAGAAAAAAGACAAATCTTATGCTTACTGCTCATGGTATGAGATGTTCAAGCCAGGTTGGATGGGGCCCTGGGCAATCTTGGTAGATCCAGGCATGGAGGTTGGTGACCCTGACTGTGGGGAGTTGGAACTCCATGATCCTTGGGGTACCTTCCAACCCAGACCAGACTGTGATTCTGTACAGCAGTGTTGCATGCTGTAAACCAAAAGTTGATTGACAAGCATTAGACTGAGGATTCCCTGCCTTCTGCCTCAAGACATCGGTGTAAAAAATCTATGTTACAGTTTGCATTACTGAAAGTATCTTGGAAGAGTTTAGCATTCAAGACTCGAAGGAGTTTCCAAATATGTTTCAGATACACCCTCAATACTGAAAATAAAATTTAAAAATTTCCTTAATTACCTGGATTTTTTAATTTAAAAATTACCTTAGTTCTCCAGACATAGTTCCTGATTGCAGAACACTTACTGGTTTTCTCATTAGCAAAAAGAAAGCACAAAAACAATCAGGGATATTGATAGTACAGAGAGAGAGCTCTTGGCTCAATACTTGGCCTTGTAATTGGTGTTGACAACCAGGATTTGGGTTTTCTTTTTTTCTCCAAGGATTGAGCCCTGAAAGAGACAGGACTCACCCAACCAAGTGAGACAGAAGCATCTTTGACAAACAGCTGTCCAGCCTGGTGAGGACACCTTTAAATTAGAGACAATGAAGGAGGAAGATAAGCCATATTCAGATGAGGAAATGGTGAATCTGGCTGGCAAGGAACCATTCTTTACATACCTCTAGACAGGTACTCATTACATTCACAGCAATTCTTTCTCTAGACAGACATAAAAATGTATTTGTTTAAATGAGCTAGAAGTGGGACAAAGCATCAGCAAATTTCTAGCAAATGCTGGTAACATTGTTAGTTTTTCCTTTCAGGCTGGGGTGGAAATGCAAATCCATACTGTTAGACCTCAGAACAGCCTGTTCCAACACTTGAAAAATGCTTGCATGCAGTGCTGCAAGCTTCATAGCCACGATGTAGCCAAGGGCTGAAATTTCAAAAGAAATCTGCTAGATTAGGCACATATCTAGTCCACAAAATACTTGTACTCCAGATACTGCTCCGCAGTCTGTAGGTCTTATTAACCCAGATGCGAGTTTCTTCAGTCTCTTACCCAAGAGATGTCATTACCAGCAGAAGAATCCCTTTCTACATAAAGATTGCCAAGTGGACAAAACCAAATTGCTCTACAACACTGCAAAAGTGCTGCACATGCAATCCTGGGGCTTCCGCGGGAGTATGTGCATATGGCTGTAGCATGGTCAGGATGGCAAAGCACTTCTGAACTGCTGTATCTGCAGAGCTAGGACTGCTGGAGTGTCACAAGGAGATAATTGAAAGCTGTGCTGCAAAGGAACACCGCACTCCACTAGCAAGCTCAGTCTGTGCTACAAAGGCTGAAGTTACTTAATGCGGCAGAAAATTATATTGGTTACTCTCAGTGATAACTAACTTTCAGTGCTGCTTCCACAGGATGCATGGTAAAAGTTTAGGATTTCCCAGATCAGCTGTAACAGACATATGTACACAGACACCCCACAGTTTAGAGAAAGAATAGAATAGAATAGAATAGAATAGAATAGAATAGAATAGAATAGAATAGAATAGAATAGAATAGAATAGAATAGAACAGAAGTCATACAATGCAATACCATAAATATTTTTCAAATTAAACCCACAAATTACCTTTCTGTTTGGACCTGGGAGACTTCCAATGAACAGACACCAATACCTTCATAAGCTTCTCTAGTTTTATAAGCATTTTTTGTACTCTGAGAGTTTTGATCTTAACACATCCGATATCAGAGACTCTATCAAAGTCACCTAACAGCTGTTTTTGCTGGTGATCTTGTGCTCAGATATCACAGCGGTTACTAGAAATATGAAATTAAGGAAGTATAACAAGAGTCATGGAGGAGTGGATATCCCAGACTCAACAAGAATCACGTGGATTGAAAGCTTAACTCTTTCTCACATAAAAGGTCACATCCATGTGCTGGAGGTAAAAATTTTAGTATGGTTCAGAAGGTTTAGAAATATCTGCAGTCCTCTGCCCTAATTCTGTTTAAGCCTGTACAAAGAGCATATGCTGCCATTTGCTGTCAGTTTATCCTGTTGACTTGGTAGTTTCCAATGACTATTCCCTAATATCTGCTTGTAAGATGCCATTAGGTGCTTACCCACTGAGTATCTGTCTACAGTATATCTCCAATTTTGAATATTTTTAATCTCTCTTAAAAGACCTTTAACTTAACTGCAGTTTGCTTTCAATGTGTGAAAAGACCTTTAGTTTCATAATACCACAAACATTTTTAAATAGCTTAAGTACATTAACACACCACTTACTTTATTTCCAGTAAATTGATAAGGTATCATAAAAAATAAAAATACAGCTATGCTTCAGAACTGAATAAGATGGTGTATAAGCCTCTTAAACATGAGATGAATCTTTGAAGCAGAGAAAGTCAGGATCTGCCTCTTTCCTTTTTTTTTTTTTTTGTTTTTGCAGTACATAAACATTTAAGATGCTGATCAGCCAGGTACCATCAGGTAAACACAGATTCTTACTGCAACACTTACTGTGCAATGACTCCATGATAAGCAAACTACTATTTAAGAGTAATGTATTCAGTGTAAATGTGCACGAAGCAGTTGGCTGAATTGGTGCCTAAGTTTCCCACCCCTTTCATCTGCAGCTCAGTATCACAAAGGGAGAACTAGGGCAGTTTCAAAAAACCTCAAATATATCTTGAAACTGGAAGGTGGAAAAATGGACTAACCACCACTTACCTATGAGTATCATGGTTTGCACTTTTATAATAAAACCAGAATTTCTTCAAACAGTTATATATTCCTGATAAGAATCACTTCTTTTGACATATATGTGTTCATAAAGTTGCAACTGAGCAGTTTCATATTTTCCCTTCAGAAATCTGTTTGACCGTTTGCTAGTTTGCTTAGTATCAAAATGCCAAGCTCATGAAAAGTATCACCCAGTTTGCCATGTACAGAGGGGGAAAAATGTGAGAAACATAAATATTTAGGTACATTTCTAAAAACTCCATATTGCAGAGTGCTGGCTCCTTTCCCATCAGTGACTAAAACTAACCCAAAGTGCATACCATATTTACTTACGTAGATGCAGAAATTATTGCATGTATTTCTCATACTAATGCTGATAGTCCAGTATTTTTCTTACATTTTAGTCTTCAAAGTCTAAAGAATATCTAAAGATGAAGAATCCAGGTATGTAACTAAAACCAGTGAGCAACATGTGGTCCAGGAATAGAATTTTTTAAGGTCTGTTCTTATTTTGGTATGCATAATTTTAAAATATTTTTTATAGAGGTCACATTTTAAGACATTGTGTTATAAGCAAGAAGCATACAGCTTTGGGGAATTTAGCTTTTGTATTCCAATAAATGTCTATGTGTCATGCCAGTCTTCACCCTGCCTCACAGAGTGACAAGCTGCTCTGGGAAACAATGTGCAGTGGAAGAGATTGATGTCTGCCTCCTTTCCTGCAGACTTCTGATGGGAAATGAGACCAAAAAAAAACTGAAAGGACAAGAGAATAAAAAAATATAGCTTCATGGTCAGGGTGACATAATACTGCCTAGGGGAATCGGAGTTGCTGGGCAAGTGATTCCAGCTAAAAATTTTGAATGTGTACTCTATAATATTTTCTTGGTGCTTGACTTGGAATATTTGTCTAATCTACCGCCTGACGGCGTTCGAAATCCAGCTCTTGTCACCTTGTCATTTCAGTACGACTGCCTCCCATTTTAAGCATCACGTGTGTTATCCATGGGGATTTCTGAGATCACAGCAGAGATAAACTCTCTGTTAATAGGTGTCACACAAAAATCCAGTTTTACACCTGCATCCCTAGGCATCCCTAATTGCTCTGTGAGATGGCAGATGCTCAATCCAGTAACATGCACAAATTTCAATGATTATTAGAGGTTTGAATATCTTGAGCTTTCTTAGTGAAATGTGATGGTTTTTATTTTTTTTTTCTATTTAGTTGTTAAACTGTAAAAGTGTTCATAAGCTGTAATTTATAGTTGCTAGAAATATTTTAAACTTGATTAAGAATATTTTTTCACAGGGTCCAAACTGGAATGGGAGTAGCTGTGTACAAATCATTAAACTGTATCAGCCCCCAGAGCAGGGAAGTAGCACACAAAAAACCCTTTGACACCATCCCTGTCCTATGGCGACCTGTCCCATGGTCCCCACAAGCTGAAACCATGATAGAGACCGTTCTGGTTTGGGTTTAAGTTATTGCCTTCCAGTACTTGAGAATGTCCCCTCGGAACAGTCTAAGTTACTGGCATGGAAGGAGCTCCAGTGCCTTGATTTGGACCATTATTTCCAGGACAGCAGAAGACAAACTGGCACTATTCTTCCTCCCAGACCAAGCCATGTCCAAGTTTTAAATTGTTGTATCAAAAATAGGCAGCCCAAGCTCTTCAAATTAAAATTTGTCGACTTTATTTGTAACACTGCTAAACATAAATATATAGCTTCTTTCTCAGAAGCAAGGAAACCCTTACTGTGGGAGTTTTCATTCAGGACTACAACCTCAACAGACACCATTTTAGTGCTCTGAGGAATCCAGCCAGCACACAAAATTTCAGTACACATATTTAAAATTGCAAAAAGGACTGAAACCAAAGAATCAAAATAGACAGGGTCAGGCAAATTTAATAATCAGCAATGCTTCAGTGGTGTAATTTAGATCATTAGTCTTAAATAAATTATTTCTGATTATCATATTCAACAATTTTCCTAGACTATTAAAATTGCAAAGATAGGATGCATCTACAAATGTCAATAATGCTGTCATTTTATCACAAAGATGAGACTAAATTGTTTACAAATCCCTTGACTTCTATTGAGTCACCAATAATGAACAGATTTCAACACCAGCATCTGGTATTTACCATTCCCTTGTGGTCTCTTCAGATAGATAAATTGATTAACCTTGATGGAAACCTGCATGCACTGTCTGCACATAAAATAATAAATGAATGAGTTTCATTTATTCAATTAATTCTGGTTACTGCTTGAGCTGTGTCAAGAAGCAGCTTAGAAGCAGCCTTAGAAGCAGCTTTGACTTTTATTCTTTTATTATTGACACCTTGCAAAATATTGTATAATGTTAGTTGAGCCATGAACTGGCACTCACCTACTCTCCCTTGAAATTCTTTTAAGAACACTGGGAGCTCCGTGTTACATCCATTTGACACTTTTATTTTCAAGGGTGCCATGGTAAACAACCTTACATGTTATTGATGAATTTTTCAGTAGTGATACCTCCAGCATACCTTTTTCCTTTCAAACTGATTTGCTTACACTGTGAAATTATGAACAGCTTGATCCTGAAGAAGGCAGGACAGAAAGTGATTCTCAGCAGCCCATCCGAGGTCTGTTTTAGAGATGTCGGTTGGATTTCAATTTCAGAAGTTTAGAATAATTCTACTTACAACCATACACTGGCAAATACTGCCATGTAATTTGGATACAAGCATATGAAAGAATAGACTCAAGAGACTCAAAGTGCATTACTGACATAAATTAATCTTCAAAAGTAAAGTCAGATCCTGTAAAACATTTATGTCAGTAGGAACATTCCCAAGGAAGAGAAACTAAAGAAACTGTTAAATGAAAACTAAGAAATGTAATCAGAACATAAAGATTTCAACTTATTTTAGAATATTATTACTCATTGTAATTTTGGTTTCTGAATCTATATAACTGACACTATGTTTTTCCACTGCCGTGTTTGTTTTTTTTTTATTAAAACTATGTGGGAAAGAGCTTCTGATAAGTAGTGAGCACTGTTTATCCACAGTTCCATCCACTGTGATGGAGGAAGTTCAGCACATGGAAAGACCTTCTCTGAAATTGTACTTGTACATTATAATACTAAGAAAATATTACTAGTTGTTCTTCACATACAGAGTTATGATGTGGCTCGTGAATGGATGTGTACATGTGCTCATGTCGGAGTAACTAATGATGATTTTTAACCTGCAGCCTTGGACTATAATAGAGCAACTCTGATTAGCTGTCCTTAGAAAACTTCACCTGAGTATGCACACACACAAATGGTACAGGGAGAACTTTTACAAAAGTTAGATTCTTTATAAATAAATATGATTTTCTTGTAGAAATTACCTAAGCACTTCACTATTGGGTATGCAGATGCCCCTTTCAAGCTTAACCTGCTGTATCTATTCAAATTGGTACCTTCATTGTTATTTTTTTAGTGTTTCTGATAGTAATTGTTATAGATTTCTATTTTACCATGTTAAATTCTGCAAAAAGATAGTGTCATCATTTTGAACACTGGCACTTCACAAGGAACAGAAGCAGATTATTTTTCCTTGTCATTCTCAAAGAACAGTGTGCTGAGCATGATAGGTTACCCTGAGAACTAACAAAACTGCAGTTACAACAGAGAAACACAAACATATACTTTTGCCTTTACTGTAATCACTAGAGGATATTCCTCTGCTTACTGCAACTGTGCCAGGAGCCAGGCGTGCATATTCCATTCTTGATTGTCACACCTCCTGAGACTGAGTGGAAAAGAGACTTTCATCAAATAAAAATGGTAGCTTTGGAAGAAGGAGTAGTTTTCTTAAAACATTAAATAAAGATAAAGGCAGCAGAGCCTGGGAGAGTGACCCATAATAAAACAATGTGTGTAGAAACAGCACTCCCGTAAGGTCTGGAAGGAGGTCTCAGTTTTCAGATTTGACTACAGACCACACAAAGCAGGATTGTGAAGCTGTGACTAGCAGTGCTGACTGGATTGTGCCCAGAATTTCCCTTTTAGATATGAGAAAGCTTTCCAGTAAAACTTCTTAGTTCTTACTTATTATAAATAAATAAAAAGATAATATGCATTTCTAACAAAAAGCATATTTGCTCAGTTGTAGCAATACTAAGTGATCATATCACTTTTTTTCACCTACTATAGTCAGCATATCATATGGTTCTAGGAAAATCACTGGAGTTTTAAAATAATTTTAAATTAAAATTTTACAGCAGCTAAAAGGCAAGTGGGGAATAGTAAATGAAATTTTGCAATTATTTTTAATCCTTTTGTTCTGAAATACACAACCGTAGTGAAAAGTTTCATCTGAACTTAAATACAAAAAATATTTTCAAAGAAAGACACTTAACAAAAGGTATCATTTTTGTACTGGTTTAAAATGTTGCGTTGACTAGTTCATGGAGACAGCAGTTGTAGCATTTGGTGAATAACGAGCCAAGAATGTGGATAGTGAGCATATTATTTTTATTTAAATTATCAGACCTTCAACTTCAGACAGATTTATGGTTCTAACCTTCTTAAAGCTTGCTTTAATCTCCTATTGAACTGTATCTTTCATTGAGACATTACCTTTTCTCTCTTGCTTACACTCCCTATGGCACATGACGTGCTCAGTAGTGTGTAGGTGAGCATTGAGTAGGAGATAAACCATCATCAGCCCTATTTCTGGAAAACTTATCCAATTGTTTCCATCTACATTCTGTTAAAATCCTCAGTAAAAAGAATTTTCTGCCAGATTATGATCTCATTAAAGTTTATAAATATGTCAAGGAGGGAGCTAGGCTCTTCTCAGTGATGGCCATTTATAGGACAAGGGGCAATGGGTCCAAGCTGGAGCATAGGAAGTTCCATGTGAATGTAATGAAAAACTTTTTCACTGTGAGGGTGACGGAGCACTGGAACACGCTGCCCAGAGAGGTTGTGGCGCCTCCTTCTCTGGAGACATTCAAGAACAATCTGGACACATTCCTGTGATTCTGTGATTCTGATTATCATGTAAAACTTTATAAAAAAAAAAAACAAACTAAGTTTCTCCTGATGACCAGTGTATAAGTTAGGCAGAATTGAGACAGCACAAAATTACCTCCCTTCATCTGCTTGACTGAAAATCAATTTTATTTTGAAGAAAACATTGATTGCAACATTCAAGGTAGTCATTACTAATCATTAAAAATTTGAAATGCTAAAAAACCCTAAACTTTTTCTCAAGTTGTTATTTTGTTGTTATTTTGTGACAAGTCAATTATTTGGTCCAAAAAAAAGTCCAAAAACTTTTACTGCTATGACCTTATCACCTTGCCAGTGGACACCTACATCAAAGCTCTGAATTCTGCTCTCTGATATGAGGGATATTCACCATAGTCTGTGTAGATCTGTAGCAATCTGCATTCTAAACCACAACGCAGAAGGAGGGACATCAGAAGAGCAGGGATATGTCTGAACATCGGACAGGAAAAATACACTTCTTTCTGAGCAGCAGGCCATTCCCTCAGCAGATTGCTTCATCATCATATGGTGAGTATTTACCTACCCACTGCAGGGTCTAGAAGTTAACATCTTATTTTAGCTTTTCATTGAGTTTGCCACCAGGTGTCTTTCCTTCACCAGTAAGGTGATGATATCTTTTCATTCCTGATGTGCATTCAACTGTCATTGTACAAATATTGATGACCTCTCAGCTTGTCTGTCACAGCAGGTTTATGCTTGGCTTCCTGTACATGCCATTCACATAAATCAAGAAAAGAAGAAATAGAATAAGAAATGTCCTATGAAAGATAAATTTAAGTATTTGTTAAGAGCTTATTAAAATTGGAAAGGAAAAAAAAGAAGAAATGACACCAGTTTATTAACCATCATCTCATCTCTTGACATTGTAGGATAAGTAATTATGTAATAACTTATACTTTCCATGAGTTTCCAATTCAAATGGAACTTAGAAGATCCTCAATGACAGAATGTTATTTTCAAAATTTTGAGTAGTAGGAGCAGCCACTTTTTTCTAATAACTTGTCTTTTCTTCATAATCTTCTTGATTTCCAGAAGTTTAAGGGGGAAGAGATGTGTAGGAATGAGACAAAGATATAGAATGAGAAAGAGAATAGTCCTGACTGTCCATCTTCTGATGGGTCAGAATTCTCTTTAAGACCATGATGGCAAAAATCCACTAAATTATTTTTATATGGACTGGGAAAGGTGCAGTGGACAAATTGAAAATCTGCACACAAGAACAGAGGCTATTTTCTCTGTTTATTCATTAGCATCTACTACACTCAATTTGTTAGAATCATTTCATAGAATGTCATAGTTCAGCAAGAGGTTATCACTGTGTGGGATCAAGGCTGGGTATTCTACACCCTCTATTCATTCCTCAAGAATAATGGACCATTTGCAACAGTTGTCCAGGAAGTCGTTAGCCCCTTCACACTCAGCCTGAGGGGGCGTGGGTGCTAATGGGCCCTCAATGGTCCAACCATACCCCATGACTCACCGTTAATTACCCATTGTGTGGGTCCCCGCCCTGGGGGAGGGACTGGATGCTCCCTGAGGATATACAAACAGGGGTAGAAGGGCTTTAGACACTCTCTTCGTTGGATCGGGAGGAGCAGCGGGACCTCGTCAGGAGGAAGCCATCGCTCTCGACCGGACTACAAGCATCGCTTCTGGCAGGGCCACAGCCGTCACCTGCAGCAACGGACTCTTCACTTCTTTTTGCTTTGGACTTGGGAGAGCCACGTGGATCTCGGCACCGGGGCTAAAAAACCCCCTTTGGGCTTGTGCCCTGAGACACTGGGTTTACTGCTGGGTCTTGGTGAGTTGAAAGCAGGTTGTTCTCTTTGTGTCAGTGTTTGGATGGTAATACCTTTCATTAAATTGTAACTCTGACTTATAATCATCTCTTGTGGTGGGTCCATTTCTCCTGCCGGTTTACCTCTAAACCAGCACATAGAATTACATAACAACAAAAAAAAAGAGTAAGAATTACATAACCCAAAAAAAAAAAAGAGTAAGAATTTACAGTCTTTATGTTTTCTTTCCAAGTGAAAACATTATGTTTTGATGGCTAAAATATTTAAACTTTTCCTTCTGCTGGAGTTTTTTAGTGCCTGGGAAGACAAATATATGTCTTCCCACAGTAGAAAACTGAAAAATTATCTTATTTCCTATATCCTACAATGACCAAAGTGAAATGAAAAGTGCATTTCTAGAAGGCTGACAATTGCCCATTACATGCACTTAAGAAAAGGATGTAAAACTCAAATATAGTGAAACTTTACAAGACAAAACTTTCTAGCTACTAGCAGCCCACAGGTCAGAGTATTCCACAATCAAGAAACTAGAGATATTATTTATTATTCTGGAAATTCCTTTACTCCCATGCTTTTTTAAAATTAAACTCAAACGTACAATATCATTCTGTGAATTTCATTAATCCCTTTCATGCATGTTATTAATCATTCAAACACATTGAGGCACACTGAAACTGTACTCTGATCTTATCTGGATTTAGAAAGCAGAGAAATTGGTCTGATTCATTCTGGGATAAGAAAACCTTCCACCTGAAAGCATCTCCCTGGCTCTTAGTTTCTCCATTTTTGCTTCCCTAAGGCATGAAAAACACTGTCAACCCAAATAATGGAAAACAGGAAATTTCTTCAGTAAGCTTTGACCCTTGCAGTCAGTAGCTCAGAAAAATATGTTCTACTGATGCCTGAATGACATAAAAGAGCCTTATTTCACTTCTCATCTGCAGGTTTCTAGAGAAAGACAAAGTAGTTTCTCAAAGAAGCTACGAAGATATCTCCAGGGAGGAAAAACCACCAGAGGAAAGTATTTTAAAGTCCTTAGAAGCCAAAGAAACAGACCCACCAGGTAAGCTTCTGTAAAAAAAAATTTCCATCTCTATTTTGTGCTTCTGAAAAGTGGGCATGTTTAGACATGCTAGAAGTTACCTAAATTAAAAGGAAACCTTTCTTGCGTTCTCCATCTATCTATATGTAATTTACCTTTATACAGGTATAATAATAGACCTTGTCTCAGTGACTGTATTTGATAAAGTTAGTTCACCCTGGTTTCAGGCTATCAAGTACATGAGAGGGTTACGCTGTGACATACAGTGGAGACAGGAGTAGTATTTACTATATGTAAAGGACAAGGCCTTGCCTACTGCTGCCCTTGTGTTTGAGTGGCCATCAGCATTTGCTGCTGCTCCTGAGACCATACCCAGTGGAGGAGGCAAAACTCTCACTGTAAAAATTCAATTATTTGGCACTTGCTCTTTGATTTTAAAGGAGAAAACCAAGTGGTGGGGAAACACTTGTTGTTATAGTTGGGGAAACATTTCCTGGTCATTTTTATCTGGAATTTCATGGAATATCATCAGTTAAATTCTTGGCACATCAGCCATCAGCCATCACTCCATCAGGCTGGAGTATACTCTAGCCTATAGGGCTAGATCCACCTTCATTGACCCTCCATGCTGCAGAGTTGCACCAGAACAGAAGGACTGCTCTCAGTCCCTAGGGTTAAGAGGAGCACCATGAGCACTTCAGAGAGCTGCAAGAGGCAGGCTCAACAGAGAAGAAGGAAGATGAGGTTTTTCAGGGTTTTTCTTCCACACAAAAGCCTCCAGAAAGCCTCACAGAAAGTCCTGTGAGCCATACAGCTACATAGTGTGATTCTCTGCCTTCACGTGTGCAGTGAGTGGTCCTAACACAGCTCACGGGTGCTTTTCAAGCTTGAGATATAGCTACAACTGTTTGCTGGAAAACAGCAAGGAGGGACCATCATGAGGAGCATGACCACCAACTAAGCATCTGAACAGGAATTGGGCAGAAGTCTTTTCAATGGGCTCCTAAATTGGTGCCAAAAAGCAAAAAACCTGGATCTCCCCTAACCTGTGGTAAAGACTTTTCAAGTTCTCTGAGGTATATTTAATGGGGTGATTTTCGGGGTGTATCTATGAGTTCTTACATTTCTTGTTAGAAGAATAGGCTAAAATGGACTGCCTGTTTTTTTTTCCTGGAACAAAGAGCGGTGACAATGTGGAGTATACGCAGCCTCTGGGTGATTTTATGCATCTGGAATATCTTGTCCTAGAAAAACTGTAACGCAGGTCTCACTGCCCTGGGTGAATCCGGATCACCGTAGTACTTCAGAGGATAGTATTTTTACTTTTGGTGGTACTGAGAAAGATTTCCTTCAAGTCCTCCTCTGTCAGCTTTTCCTATATCCATCTGCTTCATGGCTTCAAGTGACAAAATGAATGGTGCTTTATTACAGATCTGTGACTGTTTCCTTCTCCTCATCACTCACTACTGCAGATCAAAGTTTTGGCTACGATTAACATCAATTTCATAGAATCATAGAATAGGTTGGAAGGGATTCCCAGAGATCATCTAGTCCAACCCCCCTGCAAGAAGAAGGGACACCCCCAACTGCTGGCACAACCCATCCACCATCTCTACTGGCAACCTGTTCCAGTGCTCCACAACTCTTACAGTAAAGAACTTTTTTCTAATATCCAATCTAAATATACCTCCCTCTATTTTAAAACCGTTACTCCTTGTCCTGTCACAACAGGCCCTACTGAACAGCCTCTCCCCATCTTTCTTGTAGGCCCCCTTGAGGTACTGGCAGACCGCTAGAAGGTCTCCCCAGAGCCTCCTCTTCTCCAGGCTGAACAGCCCCAACTCTCTCAGCCTGTCATTTTCGCTGCATAAGTACGCTCTAAAAACTTGCTTTGTATTTCCTCAAGAAGTTTTCTTATACAGATAACATGCCCTCTCCTGAAGGGCAATGCAAAGGAAAAAAAGAAAAGATTATTTGAAGGTGATAGGGTACAGAAGTACTTTTGTCAGGAAGGCTTTCAAATGAGCTGATTTACACACTGAGAGAAGACGGTTCTAAACTTTAAGGCTCTTTTTCACCTCAGTAAAATACACCTTTTTCAGTGTCTGCCACTGAGTTACAAATGGTAAGAGTGGTAGCATTATAACGTCAATGAAACGTTTGTTATAGATTATTGACAGAAAACTCTTCATAGACATGATTAAACTTAAGAGGCTCTTCTTTAGGGTGTGCAACAGGAAACTCATGAATCACAGAATCCAGAACATTAGGAGTTGGAAGGGACCTTGAAAGATCATCTAGTCCACCCCCCTGCCTGAGCAGGATCATCTAGATTAAATCACACAGGAACATGTCCAGATAGGTCTTGAACATCTCCAGAGAAGAAGACTCCACATCTCTGGGCAGTCTGTTCCAGTGCTCTGTCACCTTCACAGTGAAAAAGTTTTTCCTTTAGTTCACATGGAACCTTCTATGGTCCAGCTTGGACCCATTGCTTCTTGTCTTATTGCTGGCCATCGTTGAAAAGGGCAAGAGGCTCTATGAGGAGTTAAAGCTTTCTTTTGTTCAGATGGAGACTTAGAGCAGGTGGCCCCAGGGCCAGTAGTTGTCATTAAGCAATCTGAGGATGTGCTTTTCATTGGAAAAAAGCTGGAGAAAAGGAGGATGAGGACTCAGGACCAAGAGATCTGGTATGGTAAGAAATTTCCTGTTCCCATGGGTAAGAGGCAAGAGGTAGGGACTGAGGATTGAGGGTTTCCACAAGTGAAAGAAAAGAGAATGTTGAACTTTGTTTGCTAGACAGGAAAAGCCACCCTCAAGGATCCTTTTTGAGAGTTTCTATAAACAGCATTTGCAGCTTTGCTCCTGTTTTCATTCTCCTGAAGGTAAAATTAACCAACAGAGTGAGCGATGTAATGATGATCTGACCCACTTCAAAGCCTCAACATTTCTCTTTCTCAGCAGCACTTGTGAAATGAAGAACTCTCCTTTTTGGTCGCTGTTTACATCAGCCAGAATACAGAATACACAGTCACATATAACAGCTATTTGCAGTTCTGGCTCTTTTCCTTAAACCCACAAAAGAATAAACACACTTGAAAAGAAAATCCCAAGCAAGCCAAAGCAGTGAATTGCATATGTCAGCTAACTAATATTTACTTATTTAATTCACCAGCAAAAGAGCCTGATACGAAGTTGATGGGGAATGAAAGCTCGAGAAAGCAGAATTTAGCACTATTCCTTTTTGGCTAAAGGGTTACTTCTTTTTTTTTTTTTCCTCTATCTCTGTTACCATGGTGAATTTTGTGAAGAAAATCCAAGTGTTTTTAAAAGCTTGTGAATGCAGTCAGTTATTACATACTTCTCATTCCTGAATCCCCAATCTTTAAAATCCAAAACAATGTGTCTTGCAAGATGAGGATGGATGTTGCAAATGTTGTTTGAGTGCATTTTAATAGGAAACATCAATAAATGACACACTGGGAAAATGTTGACTGAGAAGCCTAGAAAACCGCTTAGATGAGTTTGCATGGTAATTGCATCCTGCTATAGCTAAAGTATCCCTTGTGCAAGAAATAATTCTGCATTTACATTAAGTGTGGAAATAGCTAGATTCTGTAAGGCTTTACAGTGTCCTGGGTATGCTATTCTTATCAATGTAAAGTAGAACCAATCTTACTCCTTTTGAGACTTCTCTCCTCTGTGGCAGTTTTCACTCCACCTCTATTATCCACCTCTGTCTGTAACATGAGGACAGGAAACTAACCTTGGAAGGCAGCAGAAAGTCAAAGTATGAAATGTGGGGAGAAAGGAGAAAGAGAGGAGCATCTTGGAAGCTCTAAGAATGAAGGAGAAATAATGTAAATAATATAAAAGCTGTTTCACAGTTAACATCTTTCCTGACTTGCTACAGAACAGTACATGAAAGGCAAAACAGTGATGATCCATGTGGCGTCACTTGTATGTAGTTTAAGAATTAAGCTTCATTTTCTCTGCCTTTTGAACCTTCCTCTGGCCTACAGCCACCTTCAATATTTCTGTACTGTCCTTCATTACAGTCCACAAGAATAAGAGTCAAAACAACTGTTTTGTGGGTGCCAGCAATGATTTTGGACAGCCCAGAGCAAGTAATCCTTCAAAACTGCCAGAGTTACTCAAAGCTTAGGGATGTTACGGATCAGCATGTGAAACCTGACTCGCAGCTGTTTATCAATCTTTTGCAAAAAGTTAACAAAATGTGTGTGATTGTGTGAGGGTTATATACAGACAATAAAAAAAGCTGTTTTTCTTTTTGTGGAGGGGAGTGTTGTGTATGCAAAGCCTGAATATCTAAAAAAAGTCACATGTTTCCATATCGGAAAAATCTGAAGATACTTTAGGTCTCTCATTAAGCTTTCCTATATTTCCCAAGTGTAAATGAGAAATCAGCTCATTTGAGATTTTTGTGCTATGCTAATTTGGTAAAACAAACAGTGCAGTGGTATCACAAACCACTTGGTGTCAGGAACATGTGCTACACATTTCATGCTGAAGCAAATTGCATTACCTGGGGAGTGTGGGGAAGAGCTCTCTGCAAAATATGTCCAGAAGGGATGGAGACATGTTGATACCTTTACATTCCTGAAACAATCTGAACCAAACCAGCTCTACAGACATAGTCATCCAAAGCAGCAAGATGACAGTAAGTGAGCTTACTGGTGGCATCTTTCTCACTGGACAGATCTGTGCTTCTGAACTGCATGTCCCAGAGATCTCTGAGATCTAGCATGGATACAGGTGAATCATTATCCTCTCTAACTGCAGCAGGGTGGTTGTGACTCTGAGGTGCACCAGGGAATTAGGACTTTGTCTTTTAGGCTGGGAGAGACACCTGGCTTCCTTTCAGTGGTGAGACACAGAATCACAGAATCTCCTCAAAAGACCATCTATTCCACCCCAACTGCCAGAGCAGGATCACCTATATTAGGTCACAGACGCATCCAGATTGGTCTTGAACGTCTCCAGAGAAGGAGACTTCACAACCTCTCTGGTCAGCCTGTTCCAGTGCTCTGAGACCCTAGCTTTCCCACCTCTAAGAACATGGACAAAATCACCTCTCCAAGATGCTGCCAGTAACGTGAGAGTGGCTACAAGGAATGTGTTTGGCCCTTCCGTCTTTGACCCATGGGGACAATTTCAGTGACAGCAGCTGAGTGACTTCATGGAGCTCCTTTGCTATATATTTCTTCTCCTTGTTCCATTACAAACTGTATAGCCATCATTTTTCTCTATAATTTAATGCTCTCTGGATGTAATTGAGGCTTATGTAAATTTTTATGACATACTAATGGTTTGAATAGAACTGCAACTGGAGACTATCTCATAAAGAACACTGAAGGCTTCTAATGAAAGGTCTCACTAGAGACAGCATAGAGAGAGGAAAGATTGACTTTCAGTAATATAACACTGAGCTGAGTTGATCTACTTTCAAATATAACATTTAAACCTTTGACCATTTACAAAAAAATAATATGTATCTATACTCTCTCCTACATTCCTGAGCTGGGCTGAGGGTAGAAGAAAAGATTTCAATATAGTAATTTTCTTCTATATTCTGAACTTTTCCTGTTACAATATGCTCAATCCACTTGGAGTTTTAATACCTGGAAATGAAGCATTTTAAGACTGGCAAAGAATTTTGGGGAGTTAATTCCTACTAGAGTAGGTGAGAATACAGCACCCTTGAGAAAGCTGATGTATAACAGTTCCTTGCCTTTGGGATCATTTGTTTAATAGATAAGAATCCAAACTTACCACCATCTTAACATTTTATTATATAGTACCTAGTCCCAGAAACTCTTATTTCTATGCTCATATTGCTACTGAACTGAGCAAGGATCAAAAGCAATCACTTTTAAAAGAGCTGCAGTCATTTCATTCCCACAATGTTTTATCTTCTCTGCTTTCCCTTTCTCCTTTCATCTCCCATTAAAACCCTGTTATTGTTGGGTTTTAGAGTCATCAGGTTTCAGCTAAGTAAAGCCGTGTCTTTCATTGCAGATAACTATTTCCTTCAATGACCTCAAGATTTTTATGATGATTTATCCATCAGAAAAGGGGAAAGGAAGAAAAGAGATATTCATCTGGGTTTATAAAAGTGATGATACAATATTCTGGACACCAATCTCTCTTTAAAAATTCTCAGCAGAAAGATTATCCTGCCTTTGACTTCAGCAGGCTTTGACTAAAGCCCCAGATGAGCAACAAATATGTGCTGTGTGTTTTATTACTTTCTAATCCAAGTCTTGTTGGAATCAAAAACCTTCCTGCCTCTCCTTAGGATAACTTCTAGGGAATGAAAAGTTTTCTCTCTTTCTCTTCAGAGATTTAGCTTACCTGTCCACGCAACCTCTTTAGCAGTCTTCAGTCAGTGCAGATGGCTGATGATGTTGCCATTGACCCCAAGAAGAAGGATGACTTGACAGCTGTCAGAACATTTAGGAACTATAGAGGTAAGACAAAGATAAAACACAGCGAGTTAGGAACAGTCACTGGAGGATCAATAGTAGTTTTGCAAACTAGCTAAACTTCTTCTACTGTGATAATTCCCTTCAAAGTTGAAGGAAGTCGTGTGTATTTATGGGACTGAAGAGGGACAAAATGGATCAAGTGTCCCAGAGACCTCTACTTCAGTTACTGAGTATCTGACCATTACGCAGCCAGTGCCCCATCACAAGGGAGCTCTGTTCTTTGGATCAGAGCACTCCCCAGCAGTCTCAAAAATCCATCAGGAGGGGCTTTTCTTCTTCTGTGTCCATTATTAATCAATTTCCCTTTTAATATCTGACAGAAAATAAAAACATATAAGTTTTCAAATGCATGCAGCCAAAGGAAACTTCAGCATTTTACGAGAGAAAAGCTCCATTAACAAAACAAAATAGTTTAAAATACAGAAAAACAGCAAAAGGTGAGACCTGAGATTTGTGTGTAGAATTATTTTTTTAAGTTTTATTAATAGCAGTTATCACCTATGGAGGGCAAGCTGGGGGTTCATATCTCATTGGTTTGTTTCAGGAAGTTTTACAGAAATTTATTTAAGAAAAATGTTGATTTCTGTTTAAAGATTCTCCCAGTAAAGAAAGAAATGTACGTCTCCTGCCTGCCAAGATACAGACAATTTAGACTAATACTTCAAAAATCTCACTGATCTGATTAAAGTGTTTCCGAGAAAAAATTTACTTTCATTTCTCCATTACTCAGGTAGCACATTTAGGGTTATATTTTTTAAAACTAAAGAAACAAGTGTGAGCATTTCCCAACTTTCTTGATTAAAAATATGTTTCAGCAATGAGACCAGGCAAGCAAAACCTCAGGATGCCAGTACCCCAAGGAGTTTCTTAACATTCATACACAGGTTTTTCAATTTCTTTTACATTTGAAAAGCATAGCTTAAACAAAAGTAACTTTTGCTTTGAGCATCTCTCTGTGCCATAGCTGAAGAAGCAAGGCACAGTAGGAATAATATCTTACTATTTCAAATTACTAAGGCTATTAAGACTTTTCCTTTGGGATTAAGTGTTCCCATGTGGTAGCCTTCTGCCATTAATCCAGGTGGAAGAACACGTACACTGTGTGATCCTGTGCCTTTGGCAAATGCTTCATTGCTCTTGCTCCTAACAAATCCCACCAAACCACATGCAGGGCTGTAGGCTACCAGTCCCTCTGCAGATGTAACCAACTGGTTTCTCTGAAATTAGTGTAGCTGGGTTGGTTCGGGGGCTTTTCTTTGTGTCACTGGTGTGAAATTGCTACTGATTAACTGTTAACCTGAATGTCATGAGGAGACCAGTGCTGGAAAGATATTTCAGAGCTATTCTCAGCTATACTGTTGCTATTATAGTTCCGGTAAGCATACCCGGGCTTGTTTAACGTGAATACCTGGGTCTGTGCTGTGTTCAGTGGCCTGTGCTATCTCTCTAAAGTGTTTTTGCTCCTACAGGCAGTTAATAAGAACTGTTTAAGGCCAGTTTTGCTGTAGACACACGAAATGTCCTTGATATAGTAACTTCAGAGTACACATGGATTGGATTGGCCCTTTTTTGTAATAATGTGATGCATGCTAAAACGGTACAAGTTTACAGCTAAATTAGAAAACCCTTAGCTGCACAGCTGTTTAATATGCAACAACTTGTAGGATGCGTAGGGACAGATGATGTTCTCTGTACATAACTTCTGTTAGAAAAGACATCTTAACCGATTTCTGCTTCTGTGGTACAAGAGGGGAAGCATTAAATTCCCTGTGCTAAGGAAGTAGTGTCTGAAGCAAAATTTCCAGGAGCAGCCCATCGAATGGGAGGAAAAGTGAAGAATTAAAATGAGCAGCTGAAAAAGCAGCAGTCAGGTTTGATGCAAGGAAGAGGAGATTCATGATGAATTTGGGGAAGAGGAGAAAGACCAGAACATGCAATGACTTGCAAAGAAATAAGGGCTGTGAAATTCCTCCTGCTGAGGGGCAATGTTGAGTAACCTGGTGATTCTCAGCCTTTCTTCTAAGAACGGAAATTAGGTGATGTGTGTGACTATGGACTTGTTTCGGAGTTCATGGAGGAATCATGGACTTCCCTTGACCAGTTTGGATAAAGAAGTCATTTGGCCACCTCTTGCTGAGAATGTGATTTAGATGCTGAGTGAGCAGAGAAACACAAATATAGCTTGGCTATTGATAACTATTTTATCTGTGTTGCCTACAGTGCTCAGACAGCTTCAATAATACCTGAGGACATGAGCTGAGAGCCTGATGAAGTCAGTCATTCTCACATTCTGGTGAGTCCTGGGTAGAAGAACAGCTGTAACTTTACAGAACAAAAAGAACTAAGAAGTTACTACTATAAATTGCAGGTCATGTGTAAATGCACATTGTAAATCCACTTCATTAACACTTATTCAGGTATTCTGGCTAAGAGCTTAGTAGAATATAAGGAGAGAAAGGAATTAGAAACCACCTGTAACATTGTAGTAGATAATTCTTTCCAGTCCAAAAAGACCTTTCATTATATAGTGATGAAGCATTTGTTTCCAGCAATCAGTTCTCTTGTTGGTTTTGCAGAGAAATACTAAGCTGATTCCATGGTATGTTTACACGTTCCCTGGCAGGAGAAGTTTCTCCAAAGAATTATTTAATGTCATGTCTAAAGTTAAGTGTGAAAGAAAGTACACTGACATCTCTCAAACTTTCAAAATCGAAGGAAACTATTTTGGCACAAAAGTCTTAACTCCGAGTTCAGGTGGTATCTGGAGATATATTTTATATTATGGGCTTTGAAGGGCATTTTTCCAACATGCACCTTGCAAATTTAGGGTTAATAATTTTTTAATGAACACTTGAGTGCCTAAGATGCAAAACATAGTGACATTTTAAAGACCTTTGTATGCATTTGCACATCCTACCTTCTGCTGCATAGGTAAAATAATACCAGCCCACGATAAACAATCAGGTAGAGAAGAGCAGAGGTCAGGACACTGAATAGCCTTACAATGCTACAAAGTGATTTTTTAAAAAATTTATTTTACATTTCATGAGTTTGGGGAGAAAAAACTTGACTTTTGTTTAGTTGAGGTTTGTGTGTTGTTGCTGACTACTCACAACTTGTTTGTTTTTCACTTTTTCAGACTAACACAACAAATGAACTACCCTGGGGGGTGGAAAGAAAGGTCAATAAAACACACTTATATTCTACTCTCAGAGGCAGTGACAGCAAGAGAGTTCAAGTATCACGGGATTTTCATTTGTTCGTTAAAATAAGGCATCTCAAGGCACAATTTCAGAGTTCTTTTTCATGGTGTTTATGAACAAAAAAAGTTATTCAGAATAAAAGACTTATTTTTCCAAACAGGAGGGCTGAAAGCTCTGTATGAAGAATGCAAGCAATGATGTTTACCTCACTCAGGAGCATTGAGTCTATGCACAATAGAAATGTGCACGTTAGACATGTGCAGTCATGGAAACTGCATGTGTCATTCTGGGATAAAATTATGCATTTTACGTGGGGATAGGGGAGTTTTGCATTCAAATGGAGAACAAAACACTTTATCAGTGGTACAGGACGTACTCCTGCAAAGCATTCACGTGAGATCCTCATTATAATTGCTTTGTTGGCACAAAGTAATTGCTTTTCATTTTGAACTTTCCAGAAAATATTTATCATGTATCTACTATAAAATAGCCTGGTAGTATTTTTCCTGCAGGTTTTGTTTCCCCCACAGGATTGTCTGATGCTGCAAACAGAATGGTACTTGCAGAAGAAAGGTTGAACTAATAAATCAGAACATTCAGCAAGGATTTGAAATGGCTGCAGTAAAACATCAATCTGCATTTGACAAAAGTACAGTTGCAGCTTGGACAATAAACATATGGATGTCTTCCAGGCCCCACAGAGATGCAAACATTGTATTTTAAACCAAATGCAGCTTAGTTGAAATGGTACCTGATAGTTTGTCAGTGGGAATTGAGGGGCAGCGACTGTGTTCTTCAACAGCAAAGACTGAAATACCAGCTGAGATTTACTGGGTGAGGAGAAAAGGGTCAAGACTCCCATGAGCTCTCTCACAGGGCTGTGGTGACACTGACTCTGGGCAGTGACTGGCTGGCTATCTCCTATTCATAGGGTCACATCTGTCTTTATTTGGAAGAGTAGTGGGAAGAGGGATGAAAAGCAAACACAGAGAAACACGCTTCATTAAGTCAAGGTTGTCATTTGCAAAAGAAATTTGGCATGGAGCAAATCCCAAGTACTTACTTTTTTTTCCTTTCCATTTAATATGAAGGAAAAAGCATTGAGGAAGCTTGAGAATTTAAAATGGATTGCATAGTTAGTCTCAAAATTTCTTTTTGGGGGGAGAGGGATATGGAGGGATGGAGAGAAAACCCTTTTCCTATTTTCTTTTTTTTTTTTTTTAATTTAAATTTTGCTTTTACTGTGACAGCATAGGTACATCATCATATTAAAAATCTAGTGTGCCTGGAAGAGGCTAGAATCCGTTCTTTCAAATAAGTGGTATCTGCTCAGCAAGCACTCTCCAGAGTGGTGGGCCTCTCAGCAGGACAAATGAGAGGCTGAAGAGGCTGCTACACTTAATTAGTTATAGAAATTGAGTTAATTTTCACCGGAGTGGGGCAAACGCCAACATGTCAGTGGTCTGAGTGCATGAAATTCTGTTCCAGAAAGCTATACATGGAGCAGATTATTATCCGTAGTTACTGCTGATACTTAGCAGGTGTAATCTTCCTGCAGTTTGAAAGCTCGGGGCAGAAGTTCATTGCTCACGCCTCAACTACTCACTCTTTCAGGTTCACTGCTGAAGAGAAGGATCCAGACAGCTCATAGCCCTGTTTTCTTAAAATACAGTGGGGTTTGGAAGAAGGTGAAAGCTGTACCTCACGCTGGATGGTGAGCCTGAGCCCTGTATTCAGTGTCACTGTCGTAACTATGGCAGCCTTCACAGTAAGCAGAGAGGAGCTTCAAAAATAAACCTTTCGTACCAGGACTCAATTGAGGTCTGTGTACAAAGGTTCTTACACAACAAACTATGTAAAAAGCTGAGAAAGGAATGGGGGAGGAGTGGTTTTGTATGTGCTTAGATGGATGTTCATGTGATAAATTTTCTCACTATTATCTGCTTTGAGCTGATTTTATAGAATCACAAATGTTTCACGGGAAATGCAATAGACATGGATCATTTCAAGACTCTGTGGCTAACACAAACATGTTGCCCAAAACAGTTTCACTCCTGGTGATGTGTTTCCTTGAAAACCTTGCAATAATATTTCCTTAATATGCCCTGCAGCCAGGTTATAGCTACACACCTGGATAAAGCTGTGATTACTACACATGTCAGTGGAAATAATAAAGCAGTTAAATTCAGCTAGCCCGATTAATAGTAGCAGCAGCATTAAGTTTGGCTCACTGCAGCAACCAGAGCGTGTTTCTGACATCCATGTGGTTTGTGTCTAGGTCGTGGTTTTGGACATACTAAAACCATCGCTGCCAAACCTTCATGGCTGTGATTGTTTATCCCCATGCTGTATTCAGAGCCCAGATGAAACCCAAGGGTGAGTTAAATGAAACTACGTGTTCCACCACCTGCTATGTCCCTGCACTTTTTTAAGGTGTGTTTACAGGTGGGTGATGGTTCAGAGTTGAAACCTCTAACAAATCAGGGTCAATGACTGCTCCATGATTGTAGGATGACTCTCCCTCCCTTTCACTGTAAATGTTCGAAAGGAGGTGGCTACATTGGTTGCCCCAGGTAAATCAATGGATTTGTTTTGCACATCTGCTACATAAATATTCAAATCAGGGATCGTTAACTAGTGTATTTACATAACTTAGGTACTAATACATAATGTAAGCAGGGATAATTAGTCTAATAATCTTACCTATTTCCATCACACAGCATTAGCAATCAATGCAACCTCACTAAGCACAATGATATTTATTCTGCCTTTCTCCAAGCAGTGTAAAATTACTCCAAGTCATGGCTTCTCTTTATCTGACGTAAGAATAATAGCTTAGGTTTGTGAGAATAAAGTACAATATATTTAAAGGCCTCATTTCTCTTGGAGAATAACCTTTAAAAAAAAACAGAGTATCTAGCCACTTATATATGCTGATGGATGTTATACTCAGAATTTAACACTCAACTGAGAAACTGAATTCAGATATACTACATATTAAGTGGGATGATACCAATCTAAAATACAGTCAATTTAAGAAAATAACTCTGAAGAATTTGGAGGGGCTGCCTTTTTGAATACTATTGTCAATTTTTCTAGTATGATTATTTATTATTATTTTGTGACATTTTCTTAGTTTAAAATGTTCTCCTCACTCCTGCAGTTTTGTGAAAAGCCCTAGCAAACAAGACAGAGTATTGACTGACAGACCACATAGGTGGGAGAGAAATTGATGGCATTAGATTGTCCGTTTAACTGCGTAAGTGAACAAAGTGAAATAATAGATTGGTAATGTTATGAGTGGTGTGGTGTGGTGTGGTGTGGTGTGGTGTGGTGTGGTGTGGTGTGGTGTGGTGTGGAGGAGAAAAAAATATTTCAGAGTAACTTATGATTGTTGATAGTTCATGATTGGCATGTTTTTTTCAGCTCTGAAAGAATATTCTTATTTTAGTACTATACCAGGAGGACTAGGAAAGGAGAACTGTAATTATTAAAAAGCCAAGCAGTAGTAGTTAATGTTGTATTTCAAAATGAATAGATATACTTATTGTTTCTGTGAAGGCACAAAAAAAAAATTACAATATTGGATTATTTGCATTAATTTGATATCTTAATTTTTATATCCATATAAATTATTTATTATTCCTTTCATCTTTTCCTTGCATGTGCTTTGTATCTGCTTTTGTTTTTTTCCTTTTTTTTTCCTCTTCCTTTGGTCCTTGGTCTACACATATTTTTTCTGAGGGAGGCCCGGTATTTTTCTTGGAAGTATGTTGGTAAGGGCCATATAGAGCAGTGATATAGATCTGAGCTACACTGTCAAATCTTAAATACTGTCACCTGAAAAGAATGGTTGTAATTGAATATGCTCTAGTCAAAGTCTTCTCTAAAATTCGATCTCTTTTCAATGATTCTTTATTCCATTGTCTGTTAAAACAGGCAAATCTTCCTTCTAAACTTCCCTTATTTGGATCTCAGCATATAGATCAAACAAAATGCAGGCAAGCAAGTTTATGAACTCTGATTCTTTTTTTTATTCTTTATACTTCTCTCCTTGTATTATGCCAAACACCATTAAAAGAGCACTTTTTCTGAGCAAGAGCAAAAGATACCATATTTCTGCCAAAGGTCAGAACAATGGGTTATTACCAGGCCACTATATCATGGAGGTTAAATGATCAATCATTAGAGAAACATAAGGAGGCTCCTGTTGTTTAATTTCCTCATTTAGGGATCTGTTCAGCAGTAAATAACCAGCCTGCTAATTATTATGAACCCTGTAAATGTAGATCGTAAGCGTAATTAAAGAACAGAAATTTAGTGCATCTCTCTATCTTCCTGGAAGCAGAAATTTCCTTCCTTTCAAAGAGCTCTTCTCATGTCCTTGAAATGTTACCAAGTATTATTTAGGTTCTCATGATAAATCTCTGACCCAGATTACACATATCATAGGGAGAAAAATATTCTGGGAAATTCCAGGCCTTTATATAATTTATGTATAGAAACAATTTTGAAATCCACCTGAACCTCAAGACTATTTTGTGTATTGACAAAATATTTATATCTATCACTTTGATGTGAAGCTGACTACAAAATCTAGCCTGAGTTATCAAGCTCCATGTTTGAATAGCTGTTAAGCTATCATGCTTCACCTTGGAGCTAATTCCTCTCCATGTTTCCCTTGCAGCACAGACCTGACACACTTCTTTCACGCCACAGCAAATTCTCTAGGCACAGGCAAAACAATTAATGTCTTTGAATTTGATTATAGTCCCATTACATTAACTGGGTAGGGGACTTGAGTATATCTGACCTGATATAAACCCATATTGGAAACACCTGGTTGAGTTGAGGTTTATAAGGAGCTAAGTAACTGGTAAAGGGGAAACAATGGGCAGTGGTGATGGAAAAGCTCAGCCAGGAGAAGGTTATCAGTGGAACAGTTCAGTAATTGGTTTGGGACCAGTCATCCTGAAGCCATGAAGAATGGTGTTTGCTTTTTCAGAAAAAAAAAAAAAAGAAAAAAAGAAAAATAAAAGATTAGCATGTTTGGGTGCTGCCAAATAATATTTCACTTACAAAAAGCTGGAAGTCCTTGAGAGCTTATATAGAATAGTGGAGACAGAAAAGCAAGCAGGCATCTTAGAAAGAACTGGATCAATATCTGACAGAGTCAATATTTGATTTTGAGGGACTGGACCCTGGTCTCTGCTCCTGCTGAAGGGCAGTTCCAAAAGCCCACTTAATCCATCTTTGAATTTCTAGTCTGTTTTGGTCTAATAAAAAGTCTGATAAATCCAATAGTTCTCCTTTCCCTCCCTCATGTTTATTCCTAAAAGTTACTTAAAGATAGTAATCCCCTTCTAACTCTGTTTTGATGGACTAAGAGACACCCCTGTTTATTGTCAGGATCTTCCCATAGCTTTCTGTGGTGGCTGAAAGTTCATTCTGTCCTTTAATGACTGTAGGTAACCAAAATCTCTGTCCGTAAATGAGGTTTGCACCAATGGAGGATGCCTTAATATCTTCCCTATCTCTGCTGAGAAATCTCAGCTGATATATTCTAGGATAACATTTGCCTTTCTTGCAGCTGTACTGCATTGTGGGCTCATAACTTGTATCTGATCAACTAGTACATGTGCATCTTCTTTCTCAAGAGATCACTAAAATACTGAGAAATAGCCTAAGTAGAACACAGAAGCAGCCCTAGGATTTTATGATAGGTATGTGTAGTTAGGGATTGGAGAAAATTTTATTAAGACAATTTCTATGGAAATATAAACATTACTGGAAACAGTATGGAATACAGAGTTTCAAACAACATGTCCCCTTTTTTAAAAAGTGATTTTTCTCTGATAATTATTTCTAGATGTTATTAGATTGCTAAGTGTTATTGTTGATATTGTAAATAATTCCTAGTTGTGGAGGTTTAGGGTTGTTTTTAAAGGCAGAAACTGGTGAGCAATTCTAAGCTTTCCTTCAACAGTGGTTCAAATCATGCCAAAATACTGTGCAGAGATGGTGCAAGTTAAGATACCTCCAGCTCTATGAAGTTCTGATTTTAAAAGTAATAATAAATCTCACCATGTAATGTTCATCTCTCCTGGTTAACTGGAGTCAGGAAATTAGTAGCCTTCTTTTATTATATATATTTATGATGTCAATAACAAACTACATCTATGGCAAACTGTAGCTTTAGTTCCCAGAATCCCTCCATTTCAAAGGGAATCCACTAAAAGCTGGGAGCGGTGAGTTCATCTTTTCCCTGTGAACAAGTGAAATTGTAGGGAGAACAAAGAGGTTGAAATAGAAGTTGAGAGGTGCAGGAGTAGAACCTTCTGCCTGCAGCCCCGAAAGACCTCCTGCCTTGGTATTTGGTAACTTTCCTTCAGTCATAGTAGGGTTAGAAGAGGAGGCTCTGTCCAAGCAGCCACATCAATGCCAAAACCTCCAGCCCAAAGAAGTTAAACTTCATCCTCTTACAAAAGATGCCAAGATTCTTCCTGCTGCCTTCAGTATAGGTTCCCAGAGAGGCTGTGTCCAACCTGCATGAAAAGCAGGAGGAATGTGGAAAGATTTGTGTGTATAACTATGGATTCATACATTACATACAGGTAACAACACCCACGGACAGCTCTCTCTTTCCCTGAGATATCCACCATTCCCTCTAACAGGTTCTTAAGGTATTCAGTGTTCAGTTGCTGTCACAGCTGAAAGAAAATATTCTGATTAGAATAAAATTATCTCCTCAAAACAAAACAGTTCAATAGATAATGCCACTTTCATCAGACAGTGTGGAATATAACAATATTTTGGTTTTGAAGTTTTTTCTTCTTTGCCTTTGGTGAGCCTTCCATTGTTCTATTTCTCCTCAACATCTGTGTAAGTGGAGATGATTGATGAAGAATCAATTGTTGGTTTCTTTGAGTATAGCACCTCATTTGGATAATTGTAACAGATACTTAACTATTAAAGAATCAACAACATGTTTGAGTTTTAGGAGTAGAAAAGCTGGATTATAGCAGTCAATACAATTCTCTATAAATATAACAAAATATACCTGTGTCAGGGTCAATGATACACATTTTACTTTTAAAAAAGATGTGGGAGAGCTAAAACATACGGCCCTACCCCAGGAACAAAAGCTGGATTGAGTTGTGTGTGAAAATAGAATCATAGAGTTGGAAGGGACTCCCAGAGGTCATCTAGTCCAACCCCCCTGCAAGAAGAAGGGACACCCCCAACTAGATCAGGTTGCTCAGGACCTCATCCAAACTGGCCTTGAACGTCTCCAGGGATCCAGGGTCAGCCACCACCTCCCTGGGCAACCTGTTCCAGTGCTCCACCACTCTTACAGTAAAGAACTTTCTTCTAATATCCAATCTAAATATACCTCCCTCTATTTTGAAACCGTTACCCCTTGTCCTATCACAACAGGCCCTACTAAACAGCCTCTCCCCATCTTTCTTGTAGACCCCCTTGACGTACTGGAAGACTGCTATAAGGTCTCCCCGTAGCCTCCTCTTCTCCAGGCTGAACAGCCCCAACTCTCTCAGCCTGTCCTCATAGGAAAGGTACTCCAGCCCCTTTATCATCTTTGTGGCCCTCCTCTGGACCCTCTCCAACTGTTCCATGTCCTTCTTATGTTGGGGGTTTAAAAATTTACAGAAACCAAAAAGCAGCAAACAAAATATACTTCAGGCTTGCATGTGTCAATATGTTATGGTTTTTTAGTAACCTGGCATGCACACTGTCCTAAGGTACCACCTAGTTCAGTTGTACAATGCTTTCAATGGGCCAAAATTAATTGGGTGAACTAGAATAAAGCACAGAGGTTGTATGAGCTGAGCAAAGCTGTGTGGGTGATGGCAGCAGCAGGAGGCCTCAGGCTGCCAAGGAAGCTGTACAGATGGGAGCTTGGAAGGCGATGGTCCTTATCCACACAATGTCTAGAACTGCTGACTAACAGCGAACGGTGCTGGTGTTCTTCACCTAACATTTTCAGGGGAAAAAGTCACTTTCAAACAGTGCTTTGTGTTGAGCTCGTTGCTTGTGATTTCTTCAGGCCTGGGGATCCCCACTAGCAATTCTGTTTATACAGTTTGGTTTATTAAATAGATGCACTGAGGGAAATTATTTTCTTTTATTCACAGGCTAGACTCCAGGCACTGTAGACTGATGTCTTGTTTTAAATTCAGCCTGTAGATATGATCTTTCTTTATTTTTTGAGCAAGAAAGTCCCATAATTTTCAGGTGACATGCTCATAACTTAATTCCATTTCTGATGTGTCTTTTTCCAAACTACAATAAATTCAGCATCCCTTTGAAACCCATTAGGAGGCCTTTCATACACCAAAACATTACCTTAAACACCCCAAATTTAATGAGGTTTTTATACAGGTGTCTGCAACACTGAAGTACTAACATCCAGCGTCTGCTGAGTTGCAGCTGAATAAGAACAGGGACACTGCTGTCAGTTGTCCTAGCAAACTCTAACATAGAATTCAGTCATGTATGGCTGATGCATCCATTCTGTTTCCCTGCAATCTGTTCCTCTATATTAGATTAACCTTTTTTGTTGGAAATCTCTGCACAAGTGAATCATTTAGTTCTTGTTTGGACTCAGAGTAATACAGATATGCAGAGTATCAGGCAACCAGCAGGCTCTGCCAAACAGTGATGTCTTGCAGCTATAGCTGATGAAATCTGTTTGAAAGTAGAATTTGACAGGAAAATGTGTTTTTGCAGAGGAAAATATGTTTTTCGATGGCTAGAAAAGTAATCCATAACACCAATATTTGTAGTGGAAAATGTTGCTGTAGTATTTCATCACAGACAATGCTTAAATGTTCAGATTTCCTCTTTTCTTATATTGATCAGAGCTCTCAGACTATATTTCTCATGAGACATCATAGCTGGAGCACTGATCATATAGTTTGGTAGCTCACCAAGGATGGAGCCCGCTGTATAACCTATGGAAAGCAACATGAAAGGGCAATACATTGCCATTTCCTAATGGAGAGTTCTGGTTTAAAACTGGATTTTTTATCAAAAAATAGTCTATTTCTTTTGAGGAAGAGATCTTCTATACCTGAAAGCCTGCACCACACACATCAGGGCTAGGGGTATTAAAAACTTTATCTTCTGGTTAGGATGCATAGGTTTAAGTATCTAATCCCTCTGGAGAAGTTTGCTAACACCTGCCAGTATTGTTCACTTCAGAAAAGATAACATCTTAAAATAAAATAAAATAAAGCTCCTGATGTTTCTCAATATATCTATTATTATTTGCTAGGAGATGTAACCAACCTTTTATCAAAAAGCACGATTGGATTGGGTTATGAGAGTTATTTGTAGAGGACTGGGATATCAGCGAGAGAAAGCAGTTACACTGAGCACATACAACCACTGCATTTTTTACAGCCTCTTGTGTGCTTTGCTGTGACCTCACAGACTCTTTTCTTTCCAAGGCTACCTCCACTGTCTCATTCTCTGTGTGTGGTGAATAAACCCTACGTTACTGAAGTGCATCTATGACACTTTTCTGCTCTACTTCCACTTCCCTCTCTCGTTTCCCTGTGTGCAAGCCACCAGGATGTGCTAAAAGGCAAATCTTGTCCTCACCTCAGCTTGCACAAAGGCCTCCAGATACAGCAGGGCCGTGCAGTGGTGCTTCAGCAAGGGGCACATGAGGATTTCTTTGTCCTTTGCTCCCTTTAGAGCAGTGACTCAATACATCATGCAGTTTGCAGAAATTCAGGGGCACTCTCCAGGATCACCCATGTTTTTCAGAGAGAAAATGAACGTCTCCCACTCAGTGCACCTATAGAATGCTGCTCCCTAGTGTTTAGGACTAAAGAGTCCTTGCTCCTGCAGATAGAGGAGGTACCCGCAGATGCGTGTTGGCAAATATCACCACCAAAAACCTTGATAAATGTTTTCATTTTTTAAATTTATTACTTTTCTAGGGATAATTGTAGTATATAAAGGCATTTAAATTATATTCTGTTTTGGGTCCTGTACTCCAAAGACAACTTATGTCCATTTGGGAATTTTTCTGGCAGGGTGGAATTTCATCGGGGAACGTGATCTCTTAAAACCCAAACTGTTCATAGCACCAGTTTTCACAACTCCTTTAAGATGACTTGCTTTTTTTCCATAATAAACTGACACCTTAAAATAGAACCACTGAATCCTTTTTGGTTGGAATAAACCCCTAAGAACAAGTCCAACCATTCACCTAACACTACCAAGTCCGCCACTGAGCCATGTCCATACCTAGAAGCCATGTGCCTCCAAAATATGGGGACCATGTGGTCTGTACTTGAACTAATGATCAGACTTGAGCCTCACACTCTCAAGACCCAGGTGAGTCAGTACCCAGCAGTAGCTTGGCTAGAAAGAGGGGATCTTTCCAAATACTCCATGTCAGATGTCTTTTAGTTGTTGTGGACACTTCCTAGGATATGACAGGGAAACACCCTTGTCCCTGGGCTGCAAAGACTCTAACACTAGATATACTTCACTTTGTATTTGCAAACTGTGTGATCTGGAACATTATATCAGGTCTCCTATAACTTTCAGGCCCTTTAGGAGCACAGTGAAATGTTTCTGGTTCCTGTCGCTTTTGGAGAAATATATGAAAAAGATTGTATTGGCAATGTGTGGGGTTGGATGGACTACAAGGGCGGCTTCCATGAGAAGCTGCCAGAAGCTTCCCTCATATCCAACAAAGCCAATTGCAAGAGGGACCTGCTGCTTTCTAAGGCCAAGCCCATCAGTGATGATGTTGGTTCCTCTGGGGTAACAGAGATAAGAAGGGGAGTAACAGAGCATCTTGGAGAAGGTGAGGGGTGGTGATGGTGGTGGTACTTGGCCTCCAGCTAGGGCAAACCCACTATAAAGAGGCTCTTATCCTGATTCAGAGCTGTTGGGGGTGGGGAGGTTAGGAGGTGGTGTATTGTTGAGGAGAGTTACTGGGTTTTAAATTTCTTATTTTTTGTGGGATAAAACAATAATTTTCTGGCTAGGTCTTGTCCAATCTTGCTGGGCTGATTTCCAATGGGACTAATCAAAATAAGGCCTGAGAATTTGCCCTTCTATCAGAAACACATCACTATTTTGATATTAGATAAAGAGAAAAATATTGCTGAAGAGAACTTCTTTCTTCATATCCATTTATGCCTGGGCAAGTATTTTTTTTTTTTTTGTGACATATCATATGTAATATTCCTCCTTGTATGCAAGCATTGAGGAAATATCTTCAGGCAAGTTGTTTTCCAAAATAATCTGCTCAGGCATTCCCCATCTGGAAAACTATTGTTATGGTACTGTGGCTTGAATCCGAGTGAGTGGTGGAATATGACTGATGTGAGTCAGTGTACCAGAAAATGTTTTTGTTTCAGACATTATACCTGGTCTCGGATCCAATCCCAGCTTTAGTGGTTTAGTTACTCAAGGGCAGACATCAAACACCTGCTCTGTCCACTCTCCTTCACTGCCAACACCATTAATTTTCCAAATGAGTCAGCATGTCTCTATTTATTCTTTAATTGATTGGTAATACTGACTTCTAATTGAGATTGTAAAATGAAAGTTGCAGATTTTATTGTCTGCTCGGACTTCAGAGCACTTCAGTGATCAGAGCTACCAGTCTTATAAATGTTAAGAGCAACTGCAAAACAAGAAAGGAAAAAAATCAAATTCACAGTGAGTCAAAATGAGCTAAGTCATGTGCTTACTTCCTATTCATGCCATAATACAGGCAAGAGTAAGATGTACCTGGGAGAAGGAAACAAAGTCAAGGAGAAAACAAAATCTTTCCAACTTTATTTCTGAGGTGGCAAATCATCCTGAAGAGAGCAGCAGATTAAGTACTGCCACAGTACAAGCCATGACTGACATCCTGAAATAAAGTTAGAATTGATTTCCAGACTCTAACACAGGAATATGAGGATATAATTTGATGGAAATGTTACATAAATAAATAGATATTCAGTAAGAGGCAAGCAGCATGGAGCATTAGCCTTCATTAGCCCATATGCTGATATGAAAAGTTGTTTCAAAGTCCCTCTCTATCTTGTCAACAACAGTAAATGTATAAATTGTTTTGTCTTCATTCGAGCCAAAAGTATAAACATGAAGTAGTCCAAATATTGAGAAAAAATAGAGTAAAAATAAAGTTTTACTTTGTTGTAATGTAACATCACCCACTCTGGCACACTTGTTTTGACTGACAAGAGGAATAAATGTGCAGTAAGGGCTTGTGGCAGCCCACAAAAGGGGAAAGTCTTCTTCTGAAACAATGGACCTCATCTGAAAAACCCTATTATTTTGTCAGGCTCCTATCTGGGTTTTAATCTCCTCAAAGGCAACGAGTCATCCCCCTTTAACCAAGTTCTTGCATTCTTCTTGCCCTTGACTCAGTCTGTTTCTGATTTTCCATTTTTACTGTGCACAGTGGCTCACGGTGCACCCAGTCTTCCTCATCCTCCACACAGTTGTTCCTTCCTCCCTGTATATCCTTTCTGCTGTATATTTTGCAAATATTATTCCTGTTGTATCAACTATTTTCCACAATCCGAACCAAATCCCTCTCCTGACTAGTGATCAGGACCACGTGGATGGTGAAAGATTCCTTTTGACCTCAGATGATTTGGGAAGTATACTCAAGCAAAATACCAAGCAAAGAAGCATCCTATGCGACTTAAGACAGTGCTACAAAACTGCATTCAAGAACAGCATGTATGAAAGGACATTGTAGAGCATTTTCTTGTGATAGATATGTTATATACACTTGTGCCTCTACAAATCCACCTGCTAAGTTTAAATTCACAAGACAGTGTAATGGTTTCATTTTATAAAAATCTATACTGTCTTTAGTAATTGTACTAAATTTCACCTGGTGAGCCAGCACAGTTTTGTGATGCAGATGTGGGGCCAACCCACAACAGTGATATATTCAGGTCATTCAAAATTAATGCATGGTATTGAGCAGCTGAGTAATAAAAATGGAAGATGAAATCTTGTGTTAGTAGTATTAATTAATGATCACAGAAAAAAAAAAAAAGGAAACACAAAGAAAGCCCTAATAACAATGCTGGAACTGTTCACTGCTGGAGGATTTGCTCAGTATTATGTGCAAAGGAATAACGTATTCTGACATTTTATGACCAATTCTCTTGCAAGGAAAGTTGTGTCACATCAACAGCTTGTCTGTCCAATAATATGACAACAATTTGAAATACGAATGCATTTTACAGGGTGAAAGTTCCAAAATTAAATTCAATTCAGGATTCCTACAAGCAAGTTCTCCAGAGCAGGAAGCATTAGCTGTGTTTCTGATATAAGGGTGTGTTTGTGTGGGTGCCCTACAAGGCTTGTTTTCTCTCTGGGCCAAGGTATGTGGTGAAATTCTCTCTCTTTAAATGCACTGATAGCCATGTGACTCATAATTCACAGTGCATAGTTTGGTCAGATAAAAGCACTCTGCATAATGTAAACTAGAGTGCTTCAGGGAGTGTGGCTGATAAGGGAGGAAGGGACTCAAACTATAACTAAGTCAGCAATGAACTAAAGAAAATTGCCTATGAATATTTTCTTAAATATTCAACCAATATTCAATTCAATCAAAATTCAACCAATTTGAATTTAAATATTTTATTTCATTTCAGTTAAAAGATTTGTTTTGTTTCAGATTCAACCAGACGCAGCATACGTTTTCATTTTAAATACTAAAATAATTAAATATTAAATTTAGTAAATAATTAATAATTCCTGTATATTAGGAAGTATCAAGATCAAGATTTTCCAGAGAGGTAAAGAATTGATTTTTCCATTAATCACTTACTGTCAATAAAATATCAGTAGAAAACATCTGAAAAGCTCTCATAATTTAGTGTGTTAATGAAAGCAGTTTAGTATTCTGAGAGTTTACAGGCTAAACTGCTCCAGCTATTTCTGATCCAAGGTTAATCATTGCTATCTCCAGCTGTCTGTCACTATCCCTATACTGCAAACTGCATCCTTCCCCCTACACACACTGGTTTGCCTGTGACAAAATGGTGGAAGCAGTCATCTGAACTGGGAGGTGGAAATGTCCACTTGAAAGCAGAAAACAGAAAAGGGCACGATATATGGGGTAGTTAATTGGATTAGATGGGTTAGTGCCATTAGATTGTACCCCAAGCCTCATCACCTGCTGCATTCCTTTTCAAAGACCCAACATGAATTGCTGAATCCCTCAGGTATATTTGGATGTGTACTTAATGGTCCAAATTCTAGGCTGATAATTACAGCCATCCAAAAATAACCCCCCAATCACACAATCATAGAACATTAAGAGTTGGAAGGGACCTTGAAAGATCATCTAGTCCAACCCCCTTGCCTGAGCAGGATCACCTAGATTAGGTCACACAGGAATGCATCCAAGCAGGTTTTGAATGTCCCCAGAGGAGACCCCACAACCTCTCTGAGCAGTCTGTTCCAATGTTAGACATTCATTTACTTTAGGGATTGCTATTACAAAAAACTCACTTTTTCCTTGCTGTGTTTACTATTATTTCTCATTCAAGAATGAAAGCCTTTCAGTATAAAAGAGTAGAAAAGAAATCCTCAAATTCCCATAAGAAATTTCAAGTAAAGAAATATTGGTCTGTGAGAGAAAAAGATGTTGAAGTTAGGTGAATTAATGTGGTACCAGAGTGACTGGTGTTTAGGAAACAAAGCAGAAGTAAAAGACAGCTGTGAGTCTATCAGCAGATATTTTCAAAACCCAAAGTGCTATCTATATCCAAAGTATACCACAAAGTTCAAAGGGGCAGAGTCACTGCAACCAAAATTAAGTCACTAACTAAGCACCACATTTCCCATGGTTGAGACCCATGATTTTGAGACAAGTTTTGAGGTCCAACAGTAGCCTCAGTGTTAATGGCAGAACCAAGCCAATCTTGTGTCAGAGGCTCATCGTAATGCTCCGATGAAGGGCAAATAAATACCCTTAATGGGTCTGGATGCCAAGCAAGAGGATGGGACAGGACATGGTCATGGCAATGTAACACTGCACACAGAAACAGGGTCCCATTATGCAAATACATCACAGAGGATCTTAATAGAAGGAGGGCCCTTCTCAGTCTATGTAATTAAAATGTACTCTATATAATTAAAATTAATGTAATTAAGAAAGGTTCATCACCGAGTTCAATTATGTCACTCAAATGTTGCCTCTAGACACACCAGAATTGGCACATCAGTAATATATAGAAGATAATCCCTATACTCTTTTAGATTAATAAACAGCTGGGACTAGAAGAGGGTAAAAGGGTAAAAAAAGCAACACTGAAATTATTATTTTCTTTTAAAAAAACCCAAACCAATATTTGCTTTTTATCTTAAGAGAAACTTGTAACATCATAGAGATCTGTTTTAATGCATAAATGCAATTAACTAGCAGATTAGACATCTGATAGGGTAAAACACAACAGTTCTATCCTCTAATGTCATTCTGTATCATTCATAAAGATGATAGAATTCTGTTCCAACAATTACTCCTGAGTAGAAAGGCCAGAAAAACCTATAGCTTTCCCATCCACAGATGGAAGTTCCTCAGTACCATCAGCCTGACACCACTGCTTCTCTCAGCTCCCACCCATGTACCCTACCTCTCTCACTCCTTGGTTGGGCAAAAGACCACATAGCCCAGGGCTGTAGGAGCCTGGCCAGTGATCTCCTCTGTCCTGCAACATCACCCAACAACTGCTGGCACCCAGCAACAGGGCAGATGTTCAAGGTGAACATTTAGTGTATGAGACGTGAATCCCAAAGTCCTCCTGCCTTCTTTCTAGGGGAGTTAAGATGTCCACCAGACAAAGTTATATGCAAAATCACAGAACGGTCTCAGTTGGAAAGGATCATCGAGTTCCAACTCCCTGCCACAGGCAGAGCCACCAACCTCCAGCCCTGCAGCTAGACAAGGTTGCCCAGGGCCCCATCCAACCTGTCTTTGAACATCTCCAGAGTTGGGGCATCCACAACCTCTCTGGACAGCCTGTTCCAGCATCTCACCATGCTCTCCATGAAGAACTTCCCCATAATCTAAACCTTCCCTCCTCTATCTTCAATCCATCCCCTCTTGTCCTACCACTATCTACCCCTGTGAAAATCCGATTCTCCTCCTGTCTATATGAAGTACCTTTAAGTACTGCCCTTTAAGTACTGGGAAGCTGCAATGAGGTCCCCCCACAGCGTTCTCTTCTCCAGGCTGAACAAGCCCAGCTCCCTCGGCCTGTCCTCACAGGGGAGGTGCTCCAGCCCCTGATCATCTTCATGGCCTCCTCTTAACCCTCTTCTACAGCTCCACATCTTTCTTGAATTGGGGGCCCCAAATCTGGATACAGTACTCCAGTTGGGACCTCACAGGGGCAAAGTAGAGAGGGACAATCACCTCCCTATCCCTGTTTTGTCACTCCTCTTCTGATGGAGCCCAGGATACCTTTGGCCTTCCTAGCCTTCCGTGGTTCTATGAGCACCTTTCTTTTGGAAAAAAGGGATAAGAACACAAGCAAGTTGGAAAACAGAAAATTTGTGTTTATGAGAGTTTTCTGGGTGAAAACCAAACCTCACAACTGGTTGTTTAACAGCATAAACAACAGATTAATAGGGTACTTTTATATGATAATAATTGCATATGTTTCACATTTCAGAGGAAATTTTAAATGGATGACCCTGATCTTAATAAAATCTTGATATCTTCATAAAATATTACTGAAGTGATTACCATATATCAGCACCACAAATGTCTTCTTTGACATTTTCTAAAATATTTCTGAGATTAGAAAGTGATGCTGTAAGAATACCCAAGTTTTTGCAGAATAATGCTGATCCTGAAGGTTCCAATACAAGTCCTGACCCTGAAATCATCTTCTGAAGATGAAAGTTAGGTACTAGACTATTAGTAATCATGAAAGCCTGTATCCTATTAGCTCCTTGAACACCATCAATTTACACAAATCCTATATTTAGATAACAGTGATAACCCTTAACATTTCCACAATCCTTTACATATTCAAAGCCTTTTTTTTCTCAACAAGAGTGTGGCAATAATTCCACTTTCCATATATCTTTGAGGCTGCAGTGTAATACCTTCTCTCTACAAGATAACAAAATGGATTAATAGGATAAGGTTGAGCCTTATCAACAGTAAAACAATATTTCAGCTCAGCAGTGCTGCCCTCTTGTCGTGATAAGATGAATGCATTCACAGGAGAGCTCATTTCATTCCTATTTTGCATCATGTTTTATATCTGGAAATTATCTTAAATCACTAATATAGCTGAGTAATAAAAAAAGTCTCCGTGTTTCACAGAGCAAGAGAAACGCAACATATGGAATTTCTGGTCCTCTTTCTTCTCTAAGTGTGTATTCATTTCCATGTGTGTGTTTGTGGTTTGCTTTGATTTTTTTCTTGGGGGAGGGGGTGTGGGGACAGTAATACTAGGGAGAGAAGAAAAATATATTTATATAGTTTAGTTGGTTTTGAATGGCTAATTCTGAATAAATTCAAAATATATAATTGAGAGACAGTCGATATCAGATCAATTGGTAGTTATTTTGCAGAGTTTAAAGAGGGTAAGTAAGGTACCAGATGACACAGACTTATCTCTACACAGAGGTGTGGTGTAGAAGCTGAGGAACCATCAACCAGTGTGACCTCAGTCCAGGAATGGACAACCAAACCAGATCAAAGACTCTTGAAGAGGGCAAAGAGAGGAAGAAGAGTGCAGATCAGTTTGCCAAAGATAAAACATGTCTTATCAATTTTCCCAGTAACCTGGTAAAGTTCCTCAGGAAACATTTCCGCAGCAGTTGTCTCTTTCCCAAAACCAGTAAGATTTTGTCACTTTTTCACATTACATGCTTGCAAACAAGCAAGCATGTCCAGATGAAGCTATTGCAGAAAAACTATTGCAGATTGCAAAACTGTTTAGAAAACTGATGGCAGAGAGTGAATATCACTGGTTCATAATCAGAACAGAAGGAAATATTAGGTGACATTTCACAGGGTTTTTCACTTGATCTTAAATGTTATATTGGCATTAGCTAGTATTATTAAAGACTTGAATAGTAGAAGTGAGAGTATTCTCACTAAATCCTCAAGTGATATCTCCCCGAGATATACCACTACTGTATTGGAGAATTAGAATTCAGTATCATCTTGACAAATAAGAAAACAGACTGAAAAAAGTAATATAGTTCAGCAGGGAAGAAGGCACATACAGAGGCAAGAATAATCAATTGCATAACACAGGATCAGGAATGATTGCCTAGACAGCAGTTCTGCAGAAAAGATATGCAGGTTTTAACGGATTACAAGAGGAACATGAGCCAACATTGTCACTCGTTGCAAAAAAGGCAAACATCTATACTAAAACAAGCACGCAAAGGTACAGCCTGCCAAACTCATGAATGTGTTTGTTGAAAAGGACATTTCTGAGCATTTGTGATCTGAACTTTTAACCTCTATGAACTCACGTGAAATAAATAAGATTTTACCCCTTGTAAATCACAACAGATAAAATAAACAGATAAAATAGCACAAAAATGTAAGAGAGATGTGAATTATTTTCTGGCTCGTGCAGCATCAATGAATTTATTTGCAGATATTTAAAAAATTGCCAACAGATAATACATTAAAAGTGGTAAAATGTTCCCCTGTTGACTTCCATATCTGCACTGTTGGATATTTGAAAATTATTTTTCCTGATATAATTCACTAAGAGGCCGGGAAGTAAAGTAAAATAATTGTCACTGTCCCCTTGTGAAGTTATGCTTCCCCTGTGCCCCACCTTTGCCTGGCTTTTTTCCTGTAAATCAGTGTTGAGTGATAACCATCAGTGATGTCTGCATCTGTCTCATAGTGATATGGCCTCATGGAAGACAGATAAGGACACAATAGCCAATATTGTGTCCCAATCTATATTAATGTGCCCACCTGGACTGAGCATCCTCTGGCACCTTTGGGTGGTATGTAAATATGACTATGAGCCAATCATCTTACTCCATAAATAGTGAGAAGCCCAAGAGACTTTTAGGCTCTCCTGAAATGACAGAGGGCTGCACATCAGAATCTTCCTTTGAAAGGGATGCCTCTCAAGGTTACTCCTCGAGGTTAAGAGAATCCTTACCACAACAGATCCGCACCAGATCTTCGGTAAGTCAATTGGAATAAGTGCTCTAAACTTTTGTGATCTTAGCAAAGAAGTATAAAGGGTTGATGCATATATAATACTTTAGACATAAACCATTGGCCAAGACTGAGACTAAGACTGGATCTAGGAACAGCTAGGCTCCTCTCTGAGAAATTTAGAAAGCAAGGGGATCCTTTCTGGACGTTGTGACTCAATGGGACGGTCTCCCTGACAGCTTTATCTGACCCTGTTTTCTGTGCACTAAATAATCAAGATTACCTTACCATCAAACCTTAATCAATCACATTTATTTTCAAATAACATTATAGCCTTTGTTTTATATTGATAAACATATTATTGCCGCTCTTAAGAGTGAAGTGCATCCCTCTTTATCTCTCCATCCGTGACACCCCTCCCAGCCACTTTAGGAGAAACTTCTCAAAGTATTATTGCACTTTAATTAGAAATGCATTAAATATCAATTAGTTTAAAAGAGTGTAATATATATAAAAGTCATCCATAACACTAATTAGAAGTTATGTTATTAGTTCCTGATAAAAGGAAAATAGAAAAATCAATTTGCTATAAAAATTGACTGAAAATCATAGGGAGAGCTTCTGATTTATTTTTCTTTCTTTTTTCCTATCATTTTTCTTCAAAACTAAAAGAGAAATAAGTACTTACCTTTTGCTCTGGGAATGACAAATACTGTTCTCTGCTATAAAGCGTGTCAATCGAAAGCAGATTACTTTAAGTTCTTGACAGCAGTCACTCAGCTAGCCATTTCAAACACTAAACCTGAACACCTAAAGTGCAGGTGGCTTATGGACATTTGCCTTTTCAGTTCAGCAAAACACCATCACTAATAGAGTCTGAAAAATGTTGATGGTAAGCAAAATACATTTCTTCTACAGCCCTGATTGTTCATCATTATCATCTACAGACACAAATTGTGTGAACTACACAGAACAGAAGGCCAGGGACTGAACCCTGAGGAACATCAGCCAATTACCATTATGCTTAATGTGTATTTATTTAATTGATATAGTAGAGACAATACTTAGTGACAATAAATCACATCCTAAGTTGTTATTTATGAAAATCTGCAAACAGAGGGAACTAAAGTGGAAAAACAGTTCCCAGAATATGAACCAATCTGTTGGCAGGATGCAGTCACAAAAGCAAACTTTTGTGCAAAATTCTGCTTATTCATGATGCACACCCATTATAATATAGTCTAAAGGGCTTTAAAAATATGTAATTGCCTGCAGTGTGGCTTTTCTTTGGATCAGATTATGTCTGTGCTCGTCAAGGATAAAAGAGGAAATAAAAGACATAAAGCACAAAAATAAGCCTCACATTGCCCAGAGGCTTACATTCTCAGAGCTACCATGCAAGACAAGTCAACAATAGAGCTATCTTCTTTTACAGAACAGAAGGTAAGGATATGTCTCCTTCCATATGGGAGATGGGCCTTGTGATCCCAGACCACTGAAGATCCAGTCAAACGGGTCATGGATATAAAAAGGCACCTCTCTAGGGTTACACAGAGAGACTCCAGGTGTGTTAACATCTTCACATGAACAAGTAGATCCAGAACCGATAAACACCTCTGAGCCCTCACAGCAGAGCCTTCTATCTACCACCCATGCTGGAAGCTCCTCAAGTTGCAACCTCATGCCAGATGGAAGATGAACATACCTGCTGTAATTAGCCACATGGGGAAGAGACCTCAAATGGAACTTGGCAAACAGCCTGGCCCTGGCATCTTAAGATACCCAGCTCACAAATCAGAGACTTACAAGGGCAGACTGGTGACAGAACACATACGGCTATGTGCTGGTAAGAGGAAAGCAAAGTTCACAGCAGCTTCCTCCCACAAGGGAAAAGGGAAACATCTTACTTAGGAATTAGTCCTCCTCTTCTTTCGGGAGGAAAGAATAAGCCACTCATTGCTAACAAGAGGCATAGGCAAGGGAGGCTTCACTAGCTGAGTAGATTCTCAGCTTCTGGGAATGTAGTGTCTGGAAGAGGAAGCAACAGAGAAGCATCCTCCTCTCCCCTGTACACTGGGAATGCTGAGACAGGGCTACAGGGCTGGCTTTATGCATGTCTGCATGATTTGCACCTTTGGCTGCTCCTAAGGAATATCATGACTTGTTTGTACATCGTGTTTGAAAGTTAGAGTCACTTCACCTGTCTCCAGTACGCCAGATGCATTTCCTAGCAGAAAACAGAGCAGCTTAACTATGGGCATTGGGCAGAAAGGTATCTTGTACTCTGCTGTGCTCCCTCTAACTGCCTGTCACACATTTGAAAGATCCTTGATTCTGCTACCTCAGGAAGAAAACAAATGACTGTGAAAAAGTCACAAGTATTCTGTTCAAAAAATATGGGAACCTGAAAGACTTGATCATCACTCAAGGTAGCACGGAGAGTCAAAGCAACTTGAGAGTGCTCCAGCCAGGTTAATAACTAGTTATCAAACACATAAGCTCTTTCATAAACTTAATAGGATCCACCTTAAAACCAGTTTGACTTTCATCCCTACAAGGACTATCAGAAGGTTGCTCTGGAAAGTCCCTTTGTATAATTTTGTGAGTCCACATCTGTAGGTCAATATGCAATTGCATATGTGAGAGTATAAAGGGCTTCCCTTTGAACCTCTGCCATTTTTGCTTCTGCCTTTACAAGGACATTATTCCATAGACCGGGTAAATGCATATGTTAGTTAGTAAAGGCTACATTTCAATACTGCTTTCCAATTCATTAACTTCATTTCTCTAGTGGATAGATAATTACCTTCTAGTTGTATCCCTGGAGTGGTGCCTAAGGCATAAATGAGGCAGAGTCACCTGAAAAAAAACTCTGAGGTTAATTCCCTTTGGTGTCCCAAGAACAGAGACTACATACCCATTTAATCAAAATGGCTATAGGAGAGAAAAAATAATATAAAGTAATATTCTTTCTATTGATTGCATGGTAAAGGAAGAATTTGTTAATATTGCTTTTATGCAATGTTTTCTTCAAGAATGAAGGACACAGAAACAATTTTCTGTCATTAAGTTCATATTTTTTCTATTTTTCAGCAGCTGATATTTTAGTGGTTTTTAGCAATATAACTCCATATAATAAAATATGATCCCTCATTAAAATATAACATGCAATGGCCATCCCACAAAGTACATTTTTCAGAGATGGAGTCAAAAACTCATGTCAGATTATAATTTTGTTGCTGCTACAGGAATGATATGCCAAGATATGTCCTGGCTTGAGTCACGAGCACAGTGATGGAGCCAATATGTTCCCTGTCCACTTATTTGCCAAGTCAGGTATGAGCAGACCTATTTATCTCAGGAAAAGGATTTTACTGAAAAAATAATAGTTGCTACCTGTCCAAATGAAGCAGTGACATAAAGATTATACTGCAGTAGGGAGTAGGATGAATGAGTACTGCATCCAATTCCAGACCCCACACTACAAGAAGAACAGTGAGGTCCTAGAGCATGTCCAGAGAAGGGCAACCAGGCTGGTGAAGGGGCTGGAGAACAAACCTTATGAGGAGCAGCTGAGGGAGCTGGGGGTGTTAGTCTGGAGAAGAGGAGGCTGAGGGGAGACCTTATCCTCACTACCTATAATTACCTGAAAGGAGGTTGTGGAGAGGTGGGTGATGGTCTCTTCTGCAAAGCGACAGGTGATAGGACAAGGGGAAATGGTCTTAAACTGTGCCAGAGCAGGTTCAGGTTAGATGTTAGGAAGAAATTCTTCACCAGAAGAGTTAATGGGACGTGGAACAGGCTGCCCAGGGAGGTGGTTGAGTCACCATCCCTGGATGTATTTAACAGAGGGGTAGATATGGTACTCAGGGATCTGGTTTAGGAGAGGACAGGTATGGTTGGACTGGGTGATCTTAGTTTTTATCCATCCGAGTCATTCTGTGATTCTGTGATCTTGTATGAGGTTTCTTCAGAAATAATTGGTAGTTTTGCTACCTGAATGAGGGAATAGAGAGCACAGTCAGCAAATTTGCTGATGACACAAAGCTGGGAGGGGTGGCTGACACACCAGAAGGTTCTGCTGCCATTCAACAGGATTTGAGATGAGATTTAACAAGGGCAAGTATAGTGTATTGCATCTGGGGAGAAACAACCCCAGGGACCAGTATAGGTTGAGGACTGGCCTGTTGGAAATTAGTGCAGGGGAGAGGGACCTGGGGGTCCTGGTGGACAGCAGGATGACCATGAGCCAGCAGTGTGCCCTCATGGCCAGGAAGGCCAATGGCATCCTGGGGTGTATTAGAAGGTGGGTGGCTAGTAGGTCAAGAGAGGTCCTTCTCCTCCTCTATTCTGCCCTGGTGAGACCACACCTGGAGTATTGTATCCAGTTCTGGGCCCCTCAGTTCCAGAAGGGCATACAAGTCCTTGAGAGAGTCCAGTGAAGGGCCACCAAGATGATTAAGGGAGTGAAACATCTTCCTTAGGAGGACAGGCTGAGGGAGCTGGGTCTCTTCAGCTTGGAGGAGACTCATTAATGTTTATAAATATTTGAAGGGTGAGTGTCAGGAGGGCAGGGACAAGCTTTTCTCAGTGATGGCCAGTGATAGGACAAGGGGCAATGGATCCAAATAGGAACATAGGAACTTCCATGTGAATGTAAGGAAAACCTTTTTCACTGTGAGGGTGACAGATCACTGGAACAGGCTGCCGAGAGAGGTTGTGGAGTCTCCTCCTCTGGAGACATTCAAGAGCAATCTGGACACATTCCTGTGTGATTTAACCTAGGTGATCCTGCTCAGGCAGGGGGGTTGGACTAGATCATCTTTCAAGGTCCTTTTCAAACACCTAACATTCTGTGATTCTGTGTGAAAACTTTGCTGCTATGAAATTTTACTAGAAATCTCATAGTGCTATTACTACTGTCACCTTCCTTCATTGCCCAAACTCCTGATGAAGATATTCAGGAAAATTACAGTGATCTTTCAATAAACTATATATTTTACAAAGAACTATAATATCAGGGGATTTGAAGATCATTTATTAATTCTGAAGTGGTATACTGTGCTACATTATTTCCTTTATTAGTTCTGTTCACTAATAATCTAGAGGTCGCTGCAACAATTTCCATGAAACTCATTCAATCATGTGGGTTAAGTTTCTTACCACCAATCTGCCACTAGTTAAGATGCCTTTTAATGGATATTACCTAACCTCTCTGGAACAATCCCCTCGATGGATGTGTTTATATATTGCCCTCCAGATGACAGAAAAGGTCAATTCCCTATCATCTCATTAAAGGTGTGTTTAATTTAGCCTCTTTCCTCTACAGTGCTAACAAAGCCCTGATTAATCAGCTATATAGCAAGAGTAAACACACTGCTTCACTTAATTAAAAATTAAATTCCTCTTGAGGGATCATTACAGTAGTGAACTGCTATATGCCTTTGTTAAATAGGTGTTTCTTCGAGGACACAACTTGAGGTAGACTACTGGGAACTCTATCAATATAACCAGAAATTTGTTCAGACATTCAATTAGAACACTACACGTGTTCATCCACTAAAAAGAGGCAGTTATAGATAAAGCCAAGGGTACTCTGAAGAACCCAGAGAATTGCACTTCTATGTGTGGTGCACTTTGGTCCCTCGTACGCTCACACATTATATTCCAGTATTTGGAAGTAAAAGCCTGGGCAATAAACCCAATAAACCCCTACAAGGGAATAAGGCTCAGAGGAGATGGACAAGGGTTCTGTGCCTGTGAAGCTAAGGGAATAAAGTTGTCTGTGATTATCCAAAGCTGTTGCAAAGAATCTGACTTTGTCACAAGACAAAGGGGACTGGAGGGTGATCTTTAAGATAAACATCTACCAACAGTTGAGTGGATCGACTGATAGTGTGGATGTTTCTTTATGAGTTATAAAAAGAGTCTCAATGCCTCCTTGAGTCAGCCAGATCAGAGTGGGAGCAGGGGACTAAGTGGCCCAACTCAACATAGAATGAAAAACCTAGAAAACTAGAAAAACTGTTTTGAAGAGAGCAATGGTTTTGAGCTGGCTTCAATCCACCTATTCCTTCCTGATGATTGGGCATACCCAGTATAATTACTATATTTTGGTAATATTGAACAAAACTTACATTTTTATGGTGTTTTCTGTGTATTTTGTATCACTCTGCTAAATTGGAATTCCTGTGTAAATTAAATACCTTCAAATAAGTAAATTTGATATTAAATTTAAAACACACTCCACATACAGAATTTTAATGAACCTGGTCAGAGAGTGTTGAGCTCTGACAGTGCATAATTCCTTGTGGAAATTCTTTCAGTTCACTAAAGCTTCAAAGGAAAAAAAAAAAAACAAAAAACCAAAACAAACAAAACCCCACCAAAACCAAAAAACAAAACCCCAAGCTTATTGGAGATGCTAATAACATCATCCACAAAAACATCAGGAAAAAAATCCTCAGTCTTTTATTCTGAGTTTTACACCTTCTAATACAATCTGGAGCAATCAGTAAACTTCACACATAACAGATTAGCTGTACCTAAAGTGATGAATTTTCATATGCAGTATGATAGGAACCTGCTCTGGCTGCAAGTCCTGTCTATTTTCTGTTTTTACACACAAGCTGTGTGAGCTCAGGGCTGTGATCTGCCTGCCATCCTTACAAAACCAGCAGTCAGACATAAACCACTGTAACTTCTACATCCAAGCCATGGAGTACTGCTGGATGCAGGTGTATCAGCTCTCTCCTTTTAACGTGCTGGCTTTAAATCACCACAGTGCACAAGTGAAAAGAGTGTCATGAAGTCATCCCTGACCTTTTGCTGACTTTCATATCCTGTGCCTTGCAGGACAGAAGAAAATAACACTCCACGCAGATTCTCTTCCATTTCAGTGGGTTGATAGCCATAGCAGCCAGCCAAAATACGCTGATAGCACACAGTACAGTAGGTCATCACTAAATATAGTGTGTTTATTTCCTGTTATGAAAAGGGGTCGAGATCTCCTCTAAAGGCAGTTCCAAGGGTGTTACAGTTTGTTTTTCCACCTTTGAGAAGCACCGATTAGGTCTTGCACTTTGGTTCCAAAAGCAGACATCCAAGTGGGAGTAGGCAATTCATAAGTTGCACAGAGGTCTCATCTCTGCTTAGTAATATATTCCCATGATCCAGAAATGCAAAAGTGATTTTCTCTGTGACTGTGACACAGTTGTTAATGTGGGGACTCTTATTTATTTTCTCAGCTACAATGCATGTAAAGCAAATAGACCATATCAATACCATTACACACATTCCTGCACTCACTTTAGAGACAGTCAATATCAATTATCAAATTCTCAACAGGAGAGAAAGTCTGTGAAATTGCCCATAAAATAAATTTACAAAGTCATTCCAACACCTCCTATGGTCTGTTCTAAAAATTATACATAAATAATTATCTGAAAGGCTCTTCCATTTCATTACCATACCATGCCTTGTTCATGTGATGATGTCTGTACTGTCGTCTATGTCACTGAAATGAGGAAAATTAGTTGGATTCTTGTTTCTGGGAAGGTCCTTGTTTTGTAATTGATTTTGCTCTTTGGAGCAGGGTCATTTTCTTGGACTTGCTTTTCAAGCTCTGTAACAGACCAGTATCTTTTATTCAAATAAAGCTATGTTTTACCTGGTCAGCAAATACTGAAACTCTTTCTATGTCTTGAAAGCCTAGGAAGGATGTCCTGGCCTGTAGGAATGCTTTATTGGTAATCTTTGAGTTTGTAGTTCCTAGGTATTTGTTGTCTTTGTTGAAAAAACTACTAAATAGGATGTGTTTTGTTACAAACCTTAAAATATCCCAGGCTGAGTATCACCTCTCCTGCTCCTTGAGGTAAAAGAACCAAGAAAAAACTTCCCAATTAAGGTACAAGTGAGTATAAGCTAGGCTTCTACAGGACTGATGGATCGATATGCACGTGATGGATCCGTGTTGGATCACCTTTGGAAACAGGGCAGAGAAGGAAAAGAATTATTACATTACAAAAGCATTATTACATATATATATATGTATGTATGTATGTGTGTATGTTTATTTATTTATTTATTTGATGCCACCAATTTCCAAAGGCATTTGGCATAGTTTGCAGCCCAATTTTATATTTCCTGCTACTTGCATTCTGGTGATAGGGGAGATCTCAGCATTAATCAACGGCCAGACTTTGTCCTATGGTCGTCCAAAAAGCCCAGTAACTGAGACTCGGCTTTCCAATCTAACAGGAAGAATAATCTATTTCAGACAACACAAGCAACATTGTTGTATGCTGTTTGATGTACATACTATATTCTGTCTATTCAGGTGAAGGATTTGGCTCCCCATCGATTTATTAAGGCACCGGTCCCTACTCATTTTAGTGGGAACATGCCAGAATAAGCGTGCTTCAAGACTCTAATGCATTACAGCCTTTCCTATCTACCGCTTTTCAAGGTGATTATGCATATCACACCAAGGCATCATTTAATAATGTGCACTCTGTGTTTGTCCATAAAAAGTACAAAGACATCCATCATTCTACAAGGTGCCACTAACTTTGAAGTGTCATGTTTGTGGTTTTGAACATTCAATATATTTATTCTGCTTGGGTCTTTAAATGTCTCATCCTTAATCCTTTATCTCTAATTTAGACAACTAATTGCTTCAGACAAATTGCATTATCCCCTTTCATATTTCCTTATATGCTAAATACTGATAAGTAGCTTCCATTTATCAATGATATTCAGCTTTACATTAATTATATTTCAAGCCACATAAAAATCGTTCTGCAGTAGCACTCTTTAGTGATGCACAAATGAACCACGTACTGAATATGAACCAAATACAAAGAATTTAACTGAAACCAAGTGAAATATTGAATCCTGAGCACAGATGAAAATAATACATTCAAATTAATTCAGGCAATTTTGAATACCATCATTTTTACTACAGCTTATGCTCTCAACAATCACTCTCTTTGAACTGCAGCAACTGGGATTAAAGATTAGGATGTATGGAGCCTACCTGAATCTTTCTGAATAGCCACAATTATCTTATGATTTGTAATTCTGTGCTCCTACTCTTGAATGCTAACACCAGGCACTGGTTTTATTATGAAAATCACAAATTTACTAACGCCTTTCAGAACATTATTTCAGCTGGTTTTATGTGCTGAGTTGAACTGACTACACATGCAGCATAAAATTAGGGATAAAATACACTTTAATATAACTGTAATTAGGATAGAAATTAAAGGAAATGAGTTAGTATAGCGCAAAAAAAACCCCACAAAACTATTACCCCAGATATATTTGGAACCTTAAGCTTAGAGGCTTAACAAGCAATTTGAAAGCAAGTCAAACAGCCTGAGCTGGATGCTAATAGATAACCACCTGTGTTTTTCCAGAGCTCTGGAAGGTCTCATTAGCCATGTGAGGCCATGGATCTTGGCTCCTTCTCCACTTAAGTAAATTTAGCACTATGGAGAATCACGACAGGGTGGGTATTTTGTGGTAATGAATTCTCTGTACCACACGGTACTCTCTTCTTATTAGAAAAAATGACCATTTCTAAGGAAAGGTATTTTTTTCACCTAAAATATTCATCAGTCAGTAGTTAGAGAAACTCCCTGTGCTGATTCAAGAATAAAGAATCATCTAGGACTGTTTTCTACTTCAGCTATGTCTATTAAATAGATCTCTGTATGGCTGTAATCTTTTGTTTGAGAACAACAGGAAGTGGATCAAAAATATATTTTGTTTTAACTGCATCAGACTCAGTAAGATTGCATCAAAACAAGATTAAACACATTCCTGGGAATTGATTTCACAGACCTCTAGTGGACTGAAATTGAGCTACTAAGACTTTCTGCGTTGCTTAGCACAGCAACAAATTCCCATAGTTCATCTCCAGTTTATTCCTGCAAAATCTAAATACTGCTGTCGAGTTTTACTCTCCAGCATCTACAGTGGTGTGTTCTGCTTTCCATATACCAAGATTTCTGGTGCAAATATCAGCCAGCACACATCCCAGAAATACTGAATCTTACTAGAAAACTTGTGATAGATATCTAGTATTTTTTGCAGAGCAGAAAATAAGATTTCAGAAGAGCTCATGAAGGTAACTACTGGAGCTGCATGGATCCTATTCAGACAGGGCTGCCTTTCACTGTTTCATCTTCTCGCTAACAGCTTCGGGACTGAAAAAACCCACTAAAGTTCTTACAGCTTTGGATTGAGCTGAAGATCCCAGATCTCACATCTGGTGACAAGATTGAACTGGAGCCCACGTCACTCAGAGCACTAATTGTCTTCCTGAATCTTCAGATTCCAGATTTGTAGCAGAATATGATCAGGGTATTACAGGCATGTACTTCTTGTAGATTTCTCCACAAATTGGATCTTTAAAACAAAACCTAGTGAAATGAAACTGGTGATGTTTTTCATATCTAGAAATTATACTTACCTTTCTTCTGAAACGGTCTTGAGCTGTACTAAAGTCTCTTTGGGCAATGTAAGTTCTTATACCACAACTTCAACAATTGTTTTTTAAAATCTTCCAGTTAATGAGTCTCACATCACACATATTGGAGGTAGAAGTATCAAGAATAAATGTCCTATGAAAAGAGTCAGAATAATGGATTAACAGGGCAGAAGATCCCATAGCTATGGCATTTCTGTTAGAATCAGTAAGAATAATTTTAAAATAATTTAAAAAAAACTCTCCTAGTAAAGTGTTGTTGAGCACAGAGAAATGGAGAGGAAGACTGTATAGGAAGACACTGTAGCAGATAATAACTGCTATTGTGCATTAGCATGAATACATTTTCCAAAGATGTCTGCTGTCCAGGGACAAACATCCATAGCATTAGAAGCTCTTTGAATACATGTATACAAATATGACTTGCTCAGAAGTGCTTTCAGTTGAAAGCAAGTCATCTCAGTGATAGGGTCATATCCCAGCAAAGCAAAAGCATATTTCAAAAAGCTATAAATCCTTTCAGTTTTATTATGGATGAGAGGAATACAGACTAAAGTTTGTATGCTTTCAGCTTAAGGTCTCAGTTTGCAAAGGTTGAGAACTCTTAACCTAAGAGGAATGTTGACATAAAGGCAGAAGGAAAGAAGAATGGAAGATCAAATATATCTGCTTTACACATCTTCCCAGTACCTTGTAACTGGGAAAATATATATTATAACATACCCATTGGTGATTTTTCATACACCTGACCAAAACTCTAAATTCTAGTGAGAGTATTATAAACAGGTATAGTGCAATAGAGGGAGAACCAAGGGACCAATATCACTGTAACAGGTATGTAAAAATACTGAAGAAAGAGGTGAACATGACTTCCAAGAAAATATCTGCAAATACAATTACCATTTAGGAACAGTACTAACTACAGGAAATTTCATTCCCGGGCAGTTTTTATGCCATACTGGAATAAGCAGAGAAAATGCAGTACTAAGACAGTACTGCCTTTTAATAAGGGGATACACGGAAATAATTAGGGATTAAGTGAGGTAAGCAGATGCCTCATGAGACTTTCAGAAGTATTGCACTTCAATGGCAGTTAGCCACCGAGCCTCCTATTTCAGCCTTTCTAGGTATTAAAATAGCACAGTTCTGACACAAAGTCCTTGTGCTCCATGATCACAGTTTGTATTAAGGCAAATGAAATACCTGGTTGAGGTAGGTCTCAGAGTGTTAACCTATTCTCCCATTATTCCATGCAGTTTGACTGAAATTCACTGCTTCAGAGATTTGAAAGGCTTCTGCTAGCTGCTGAGTGCTTCTTCCTTACTAGTGTGGCAGCTGAAAATACATGATGCTTAGGCTCGATTCCTCTCAGTTCCAGGGTATTTTTCTTACTTTTTTAGGAATATAAGTCCTACTCTTATAAGTCATCTGGGACCCCAAGTCAATGTACCTCTGGCCATGCCTGGCTGTGCTGCAGCTTGACAGTTCACAAGAGGTGAAGTGCATGAAGGTTAGAAACAGAAAACATTCAGTTAGAAAGGGTTAGTGATGCAGACACATGACCACCATCAAAATTCATGCTGTCCTCCAAGAAAGGTTTTCTACTGTAAACAGCATGAGGAAGACCTAGAAAGGAATTAAAAATAAGAGAGGGAGAATCTCGTGCATTGTCTCTCTTCTGGGAAAAGAGCAGATGATTCTACTGCAGTGCATTAACGCCTCCACAGAGCAGATCTAAATTACTCAGGGAACACTTAGGCATTATAGTAATAAGCACTACAGGAAACTCTAATGTAGATGTATAAAACATTAAATAACTTAATTTATTTCTAATACCTGCATTTACTCCACTACTTTACTTCAAACTTTCTACTTCATTGAGGGCAAGCCCCAAAATAACATCTTCCAAGAAAAATAGTATTCAGGAAGATGCACAACCATTTCTTCTGCTTTACTCCTATCACATTAACTCAAATATATCAAGTTCTTCAGTGAGTTTCACTATAGGTATTCTTCCTGGATATTCAAAATCATGGTATTACTCATAATCTCAGTTTACAGTGAATATGAACAGAAACCCAAAACTTCTTCATTCTAGAGATAAAACATGAATTCTAAGCATATCAGCACTAAAACAAAATTAAACCCTCTCTTATTTGGTTTGTTTGTTTGGTTTTTGATTTGTTTTGGGTTTTTTAATTTCTGTGATACATTATTATGAGTGTCTTACGACATCTGAATGCCAGAATAGACTGAGGTGTGAGTTTGGTGACACCAATCATTGTAGATGGGTTATGGATTACATTATTGAGATCTCTAGATTTTCCACAGGAAAGTGGTAAGGTGTAAAGAGCCTGAGACTTCAGCACCTGACAAACCATGGAACAAAGCAGGAGAGAGTACCTCCTCACCATGTTGCAGCTACAGCTAGAGCTGTCTTGGTATTGGCCAGAGAGAAAGATGTCTGTTTACATCACCTAAGAGATTCAACACCCAACATTCAAGCACTATTAATATTCTTCAGATTCCTATCTCTTACCTTAAATTTCAAAGCATTTGAATGTCTCTATACAGACTTAAAATCCTCTGTATGAGTCTCTACATATAATGTGTGAATGCCAAAATACACAATGTGAGATTAACAAAGAAAATAGATGAGAGAAAAAGCTTTCATATCAATTGTGAAAGAGAAGGACTCAGTTTTTGAGTTGTGAAGGAGATATAAATCCCCTTAATCACAGAAGAGTGAGAAGTGAGATACTGAATCATTCAAGGATCTGATAATGTTTAATGAGATTTAAATGAGATCTAAAACGTAGCAGTTATCAAGCAAGGATAGGCCATCTGACTCATTAAGAAATAAAGAAAAAAATCCAAAAAATTAGTTTTAAAGTCTTTTAGAGCCTTTACTTTAAACCTGTCTGTTTGTTTTAAGCTACCTTGTTATTTTGTTTCTGCAACCATATAAAAGAGAGTCAAAGGTTGAAGCTGTCAGTTAGTGGTCTGAAAAAATAGACATATAGTATATCATCAGTTAATAACAATGTATCATTCTTGTGAATATTTATTAAATTAATACAAAATAAAGCCCTTCTAATTCTTTGAGATCTGCATCATTTTGCAAGATGCATGACATCAGATAATATAATATTTTTTTATTCACAAAATTTTGTATTTTGTATGCTGCATCTTAAAAGACTCTCTTGAGACGTGGTGAAGAGGATTAAAAGTAATCAGCCCAGCTCTTTCCTCTGCATCTCTCCTTGGGCAAAACATGATCTTGGATCTGGTTGCAGCTGGCACAATCCCCCTGGGTCACACTGTTGGCTGGAGCAAAGTGGCACCAGTCTGTCTCCTCTCTAGCTCCACATGCTAGCATTAACCTGACCCCACAGAAACAGCAACCTATTATTTTGTAGAGACATGAAAAAACACTGAAACCGTTCCATATATTTAAACTTGATTTTTCTACAAATCCTTCTTAGGAGGCTTTCTTTGTTTCGAGTTTAGGGGTTTTTTTTCTTTCCCCTCCCCCTCTCCCATCCCCAATTACCAGATTTTGTATTTGCTTCAGAAAGACTGTATGTTCAAGTAGGACAACTCACCTTGTCTTTATGAGACACAGATATGATTATATGACATCAGGAATCACCCCCTTGCTTAGATGGACCTTCTATTTTATTCCACTGTTTCTCAAGGTTTGTTTGGACCAAAGTCCAGACAAATAAAGGGGTCACAAATTTCTTATTAAGAAGTGGGTGAAACAGGAACTGAGAAACCTGGAGTTGAGCTTTGATAATTTGCCAGTACAAGTACTCAAACAAAAGCCTGCAGGGAAATTATTCCTTGTTATTCTCCAAAAGTATGTAAACTCACAATATCCAAGGACCAAATAGGTGCTAATCCATTCCACTTACCCTCTAGCTTTTACTTCAGTATGTCAAAAAATCCAGTAAAGCAGTAACAGGTTGTATTTAGAAAATAACACTGTTTACTCTGAAAGGTACATAACTCTAAGGCAGGGGAGCTGGAACGTGCTGTGTACTTTAATTAGTTTTCTCTTCAGTCCAAAGATGATCTTGGCCCTGCAGCCATATTTGCACAAAACAACAGGTACTGCATACTGCAGTTTTAAGTGCTACTTGCTTGCTCTTCTCACTTTCGAGAAAAAAGCTCAGGCTTCAAAAACCATCATTGTTTTAGGATGATAAGACAAGAAAGAGGTTTTCTGAAAGAAAAAAAAAAAAACTAAACAAACAAAACAACAAAAAGAACCCCAAAAACAACACCAGCAAAATAACCCACAAAACTGAAAATAAAAAATAAACTGTCTTTAAAGCAACCCTTCAACCCTTTAGGGTCATAATAACTAAAGAAATACCTTCTGAGGACTCACTCTTCAGACACATATATATATTTGTTGTAGACTACTGTAAAGCCATTTCCTACAGCTGAAACTAACATCACAACTTGGACTTGTTCCACTGCTTATTTATTTTTCATGAGGGACTACTGGATGTATTTGACTTAGAGCTGTTGCTGCTTTTAGTATTTTCCAGGATGGAGGCATAACCAAGACCCATTATGCTCTTTACAGAACGAACATAAGTGGTGAGATTCTAAAATCTTTAACCCAAAAACATCTCCCTATCTATCTGACAAACTAAAGAAGGGATCTAGTCCTATTTCAGTGGGTAAAATACCTGAGCAAACTAGAAGTACATATATATGTTTACTTACATTGTATGTAAATATAACATCTACATACATACGTGTACACATTTTCTCTACGTATAAAAGGAAAACCTTGTGTGTGGTCATGTTCATTTATTGGGATGACTGGCAGAAGGTGTCTTAGACATAAAATGATATCTACTCTCCCTGAAGTTTGTAGAATCTGTAAAATTCAGAAGTATTTCTCTGCCTTATATCTTATCTAACTGTGAAGCAAAAGGAAACAACCAGGTGGAAAGACATTTTTAGAAATGTAGATATCCTATACCCTGCCACCAGACTGCACTGTTAAACTGAAAACAACCACAACGACCAAAGACCAGCAGAAGGTATGGACAGCAGTCCACCACAGCAGCTAAAGGAAATAAGTTGTGAAGCCAACAGTTATGTAAAGGTGAAATAAAGACAGATATACCCTAATCAAGCCAAGTGAAGCCATAGCAGGCAAGTTAAAGAGCTCCTTGAAGTCCATATGGAAAACAGTCAGCCCCCATTGACAGAAAAGAGGGAAAAGACATGTAAACTAAGAACAGCACTGAATGGTAGAGGAGAAAGGACAAGTTCCTTCCTCAATGTATTACCTCATAAAAGTAAAGAAAAAATTTTTGTCAAGACCTGACTCAAGCAAAGGCCTCTCTTCCACATGGCAGGAGTTGGGGGGGAAAATGACCCGTAGGCAATTCTCCACATTAGAAATAGGTGATTTCAGAAAGTTCAGCACAGTATTTGCAGTACTGAATGACATGTACTATAACTTCTCTAAGACCAACAAGCTGCATCCATTTACTTCCAGAAGTGGCATTCTTTGTAGCTATCATTAATTTTTGCCCTTAATAAAAGCTATAGCTTTTATCACACATTCTGTGTGCTAAAAAATCATGGGGTTTGCCTCCAGAATGTTGGTAGAGAAATTCTGGCAAGTTTTTCCTCTTTTGACATACACTACTTAGTTCTTAGAGTAGTTAATCAATGGTAAAATCACTGCTGTGACAAATAGGTTCCAGGGGAAGATGAGGTGAATTCCTGATGATTACGCACTCTGTTAATCAGATCCATGTATTTTTGTCTTATCTGAGCATACAAAACAGAAGGATCCAAAATTCTTGGTCATCTGTATCTGACTTGTACCTTGGAAGATCTTTCTCTGGTGTTCTCCACACAAATTGATTGAGAAAAAATATACTGAACAGGTATCAAGCTCTGAATCACAGAAAAATGTCCCATCTGCAGTATAAGAGCTCATAAAATCTCACAGATGGAATATTATACATACACAAAATTTCTGTGAGGGGTATTCACTATTACTATTCAATTTGTTGACTGGGACTTCCACAGCAGATTTCTATTGCTGATTATTAGAGGTGACATAAGTTTGAAACTTGATGCAGTGGACTAATATAAAGTGAGCATTAATCTTTCATGATCACAAAGTAGGTTTATTAGTGCTTGTATGTAAGAATATTTGCTCACATCCAGTATGCTTTGAAGAGAAAACATAATCTTGTAGGAGCATCAGCAATTGCTAGGAAGACTCATCATTTACAGTTTTCTAAAGAACAGCATTCATGTTGTGTTATCTTGGTTTTCACAGTCCAGTTCAGGTCAAAAAGATGTACCTACACATCTTCTGGAGCATTTCTTGGTTCACAGGAGAAAGGAAAAAGTGCATGCATATCCAAGACCTGCTCCTAGAAGAACTCTGGGCTAAGAACTTGGATAAAGACCACTAGTTTTTACATCCTGAAGGAAAAACTTTTTCTTCACTGCTTGCTCCTTTGCTGCAACCTGCCAGTGTCACTGTGCTTCCAATGTTTCTGCAATACTTCAAAGATTTCATACAGGCAATAAGAGCAGATGGGAACTTCTGCCACTGCACAGCTTCTGATTCACTTCTCTGAAATATGAAAAAAAGCTGAAATGCCTCATACAGTACCAGCCAGTACCTCACTGATATTGTCAGCCTTATTCCTTCTTTGCAAAAATATATCTATATCCCTTTCACAAAACCAAACAAACTGACCCAAATGTGCTTAGGTCTGCACCCCTAACCACCACTGAATGTCTGTGAATACATGTTATCTCTAAATTCAGCCTTACCATCTTCCACAGAGGACTAGACTTTTGGATATAGAGACTTTCATACATTTAACATTAGTGTTTATGACATGCTTCATTTTAAGGAGGTGTGTAATAAGAGTTTGCTAATGAATAAAACAGTGTCTTCATCTCCAGACTACAACTTTTTTGTTCATAAGTGCCACAACACCCTTTTCTTTCCACATCATAAAGGATGCACCATCTGTTGCGACGCAAGTGAGAGATGAGCTTTCCATGTGTTGTTTTCATCAATAGTGTGGCACTCAGAATAGTTATTTTTTTAATCAACACCATCTTTGAGACTCTAAAGAGCAATAAGAGACTCTGAGACTTTTTCTGTCACTCTACAGATGAAAACAACATTTCTGTCATCACTACACTCCTCTGTGCACTGGGAAGTTTAATGTACCTTTTTTTTTGCTCCTGTTGAACATGCTTTTCAATATTATTGCTGATGTCTTCAATCCAGCAGGACTTTTTCGTAAGGTTGACTTCCCAAAATGCAAAGCAGCAAGGATAGCCTTGAATTTTTACATAAGAAGATTTTTATTTTCTGCACTCCCCTGTCTACCTGGGCAGCCCTTTAAGTTTCCATCTGTGTCCTGTAAAGATGGCCTGGGGGAGGCATGTTGAGTTTCTGTACATTATTAGAGAGGTCCCTTCAACTAAAGAGGCATTTTCACAATATGAGACTGAAGGCATATGCAAAAGCCCATGAGCAGAGCATGAGGGATGTCTGAGGATACAAAGTCTCCTGGCACAGACCTGGGCAACTGCAGAGAGGGGAGGAACCTAAACCTGAGTAGTCTCATCCATCTTGCCTTTTGGGCATGGTCCTTTATGCAAGGAATATGTCTGGAATCTTGCCCAGGCACTGTCTGGAAGATCTAGTAAGCCATAAGGAAGTCATGAACCATGTTAACAGCTAAACAATGTGTGTGTTCATAGTGGAATAGTCAAAACCTTTTCCTTGGCTCTGGCTTATTCAACAGCATGCACATTGCCATACTCTCATACATGTACTTAAAGAAATATAAATCACTGTTCAGCTTAGCAAAGAGAAGGTGAAAGGGGGATCTCATCAATGTATGTAAATACCTGGATGGAGGGAGTAAAGAGGATAGAAGCAGGCTCTTTTCAGTGATGTCTGGTGACAGGACACAAGATAGTGGGAACAAACACAACACAAGAGGTTCTCTCTGGATGTCAAGAAATCTTTTCACTGTGAGGACCACTGAGCACTGGAATAGGTTGCCCAGGGTTGCTGTAGAGTTTCTATCTTTGGAGACATTCAAAAGTCATCTGGCCACAGTTCTGGGCACCCTGCTCTTGGTCACCATGCTTGAACCAGTGGGTTGGACCAGATGACCTTCAAAGGGCCCTACCAACCCCAAGCTTTCTGTGATTACTGTGTTTATATTATTTTGTTTCATTAAGGTTGGACAAAAGGAAAAAAGTTATTTGTGAGGCATATAGCAATGGGTCACAAATATCTCATGAGCTGCATTTGGGCAAGCCTTGACACAAGAAAAAAGTGGATGTGTATGTGAATCTCCAAACCAAATAGTATGGAACTGAAAATTAATCCCGGTAAAATAAAAATTAAAAAAAAAACCCAAAAAATAAAATAAAACCCAACAAGAAAACCTCAAACTCCTATGACATTTTAAAAGCTCCTGAGTTTTAAAAAGACATATAACCCATGAATAGTCATCCAGATGACAGAATCCAGATGAAATAGATTGCATAGGACACTTTCCATCTGTTCTGCACACAGTTGTTGTGTCATGCACAAAAGGAAAAGTTAAAAAGCATTTCTCCTGTCTGTTTTCACATCAGTGAAGATAAGGGGAGAATGATAAGAAATCAAGTGCATGCAAAGGAAAAAAATGAAAACATCCACACTGGGGGAGAAAAAGTTTTAAATAACTGCAGAAATATTTTTTGCTATCTTCAAAAGAAGCAATCCATAAAATTCATATTTTATTTGGCTGAGGGGATTAATCTTGTTGCAGACTGATCTCTCAGTTCCATTATTAATATTTTTTATATTAGCATAGCTAATTAACACCAAAATCCCACCATGTCAGATCCTAGGATGCACAGGACAGAAAAGGATCCTTTCGTATTGTAACAATCAATCTTTGCTGTTCACAACTGTTAGAACACCTAAAGAAGTTAAGAGTAGACTCCTTATTAAAGAAGAACAAAAACACTCTCAGCAACAAAACCTCTTGCTCCTTTTTAAGGTTTTTCCTTCCAACACACTGGTTTTAGAAAGACTTCTCAAGTTGCCGTGAATCTCTTCCCTGTTATTTTACAGAACTATTTAAGATCTCATTCATCATTGTGTTTGTTCACAGAGTATTTGGATAATTCAAAGGAAAATGTTATTGCATTATGTTCTAAATTTTGTTCAATGATCACCAATTAATGCATTCTTTAACTCTAGGCGATGCGATATAAGTTCTTTCCCTTAATATACTTCCTTCACTACTCCAGTCCTTGATGAGTCCTTGATTAACACTGCCAAGAGAGTAAGATTTTTTGCCAGCCCAGATCTGTAGGTAGTCATACCTTCTCTGGTACTCAGGAAGACAGCAACTCTCCTTGTCTTTGCAAAAGATTTACAGCTTTTCTATATCCTTCCTGACAAGAACCTGACAGAAATCATTTATTAGCAAAATCTGCAATTCCTACACTAGTCCTTGCACACCTCTGCCTCTCATGTGCTGTTCTTGGCCTTGTTACAAACCTTTTTTCCTTTATTTTTTCTGCCTAATGCAGTTTTGGTGGGTCACATAGGTTTAGAAGTGTGGCATCAGCAAAATTATGATACTTCACCGCAATAACCATATTAGTTGTAAATGCACAGTACCTAGTTTCACAGTAGTAAAGAGCCAAAAGTACTTTTACTTCCATGAAGTATTACCAATGGAAAAAAGAAACCCATATGTTTCTCATTTAAGCACTCCACTGACAATACCTGAAGTACTAGCAACTCTCAAGAGTAGATGTAGAATCTTTGCCCCTGGGATCCCTGACTCACTTTCTGGGACTCTCTATACAGACAGCATCTTTATTAAGCTATATGTCACTTTGGTTTGGCAACATGGAGAATTTAGTGAGTGCTATGAATTAGGGAGGGTGTGAATTATGATTTCCTTCATGCCACCTCCTTATCTGCTCATCACAAAGGTTAACGTTTTGTGTGTGGGAAGGTACTTTGCTATCACTTCAGATAATGAATGAGAGAAAGAATAGAGGCATCTCTGTTACACCTATGGCAGACACAATCAATTTCTAAATAAACTTGTTGTAGAGGGAATCTTGACACCAGGAGTATGCCTCCCCCACCCCCACTCCAAACACATACAATTAATTCTAACCCTAATGTGGAAGAATTTGTCTTGCAGGCAATGGTAAGAGAGCAGGTGGGAGGCAAAACAATCACATCACTTGAAGTGGAAGCTCATCTCCCTAGACTCTCTTNTGCTCTGAATGTCTCTTTGCAGGAGATTCTCCATCAGCGGTGTATCAGCCTGGGGACACCTGCAGCTAAGTGAGCTGCGTAGCTATGCTAAGGATGTCCTCACCTGGAGCCAAGGCACAGTAAATCACACACTGTAAATTCACACTGTAGTTTATGCACCAGCTTTCCACATAGACAAGTCATTCACTGGAGATAAGGAAACTGTAGGCATGTTCTTTTGTGGACAATACAACACTTTTCATCCATTGATTTCAAAGAATTTACAAAACCAGATGTTTTTGAGTCCGGTGCTGAGCCCGTAAATCATACAAGCACTAGTCATTCAGAAATTCTGTCAGAGACCCAGGATAAAAAACAAATCTCTAGATTTCCAGTCAGAATTTATTGTCATTATATGCTCATTGTAACAAGGAAAATTAAATAACACTTTGCAGTGTTCACTCCCTTAGAGGAAATCTCATTCAAAGAACACTTAGCAATGGATATAACAAAAACATATGAAAAGTCAGAAAATATTCTAATATATGCTGGATTCCTTTGCCTATGTTTTTATACTACATTCATGGTTTCTGAGAGCAGTAATCTCCAGTAAGGGCTCAGGATTGGAAAAATTTTACAGACTTAGGGAGCTAAGTCTCAAAATACTAACAATAGGTAAGAGTTTGCACAAGAAATTCTTTTAAATTCAATGAAATTAAATTAGATCATGAAATCGAACTAATGTGAATTCAAAAGGAGAACATAAATTTTATATAAGCATGTGCAAAAACACTGCCTAGTTTGTTGCTATAGTTGGAAATTTAGACACATAAAATTGTCATTTCAGCATCAGACATGCAGGTGACAAACTATTGCCTTACTCGATACACACTGAAACTTTGTTCAGGAATTCAGTAGTGTGTGGAGTCACTAAAGTACAGAAGCTGAAGACCTAAATGGGCAATAAAACCTTTCTTTCCATCAGTTGCTTGTCAGTGTTAGGCTGCTGTAACAATGACCAATGATGGCTTTGAAACTTTCACACACTGCTCTTATAATGGGCTACACTAAATCTCGATGTAAGAACTGAAGAACTGCACAGAAGGTACAACCTGATGGCACCAACACCACATATAAACTTCTGAAGTAACACATAAGTCTCCTCTTCTGAGCACATTGAAATAAAGTTGTCAGGAGGGTTAACAGGATGAACCCTGCCCCTGCCCCCCCCTCCATGAGGGCAGCATCACCATTCGCTACCACCAGCATCTGCACATTTTGCTGTAAGAAAGTTAATGCCACAAAGAGAAAATCCTGAGGTTTTGTGCAGACTGGGAAGGTTCCTGAACCGTTCTCTTTTCTTGCCTTCCCTGCTTGCTCTTATGTAGATTGAATCTGAAGTCACTCAGGCGGTCTACCCAGGGTAGGACAACTGCAGAAATTGGATGACAGCTCTGCAGATTTACTTTTATCTGCTCTGGCAGGGTTTTGTGAGAGGCTTCTACCTTCTGTGTTTGTTGGTATACTGAATGATGTACTTGAGAACTGAATCCAGTGCATTTGCCATGGCAAAGATAAATCTGCTGGGGTAGGAACGAGGTCCTTTGTCTCCCTCACATAGGCTCTTCAGGGTGGCTTGTGGTCCTCTGTGCAGGGAACAGTAGCAGCTACAGATGTAGAGCTTGGATTACAGCCTGTAGGAAACTGACTAGAGTTTTAAGGTGGTTTGGGACCCTCATTGCCTTTTTGTCCTTTTTGCCACACTCACAAGAACTGTTTGGGGAAGCTAAAAGAGGAACTTAGCCATGCTTTGGAGATGAAGGAGCCCGTAGTGAACTAAATATGTCTTAAACATGTGCAAGCCACAAGAAAAGGGATTGTCTATGCACTAACTCATCAAAAAAACACAGCAGCTGGGTGAAAGGTAAAGGTGGTGATGTAGGGAGACCACAATTACCAACCCCATCCTTTTTTGACCATACATGCTAATTTACATACAAAGCAGAGAAGAGACAGAGCTTATGCAAATGAAGGAAGGAAAAATGACCATAAAATGCTGGATTCAAGACCAGTAAATCTCTTTTTCTCTCTCTCTTTCTTATCTCTTTTTCTCTCTTTTCTCTCAAAGCTGCCTACCAAAGTCTGGCACTTTCTCTTTCTCTTCTTTCACTCAAAGCTAAGTAATGCAAAGCCTACCTTGGTTCCCCAAAAAAGCTGCATACTCCAAATAGACCTATTCATGAGACTGCCAATGTTAAATGTATATTTGTTCTCTATGTTCCTAATAAAATTATCATTTGTGTACAGACCTAAGCATTGTCTCACTTCAATTCCAACAAAGACAATCAATGAAACTGAGTCACCTGTCCCTCCTCTGGATCAAGGACATGACATATCCACTATACACTTGTGCATTATATGCAAAAACCTGTCCTAAATGTTTGGCTTTGAGACAGCTGTGGTCCTGTAGTAAGAGCTACAGTCACAGAAACACCTTTCTTCAAGAAGGAGAAAACATTGGTATGAATGGGATTTTTTTATGAGCTCCCACTACAATCTGTACCCTGGCTGTTGGGGAGGCTGGAGGTACCTCTGGAGGTAGGAAACTTGAACTTCCATGTAGAAATTCATGATTTAAAAAGAGGAGAACAACAGAATTAATTTTTTACCAATTAACAGGCATCTTATGATAACTCTCCTGTGAAGAGGGGTGTTTCTTTCATCTTCCTACTTTAAAATCCCAGGAAATGGTGATGGGTATACAAGGCATTTGTTATGGAACACAACTGAAGTACGTTCTTTGGGACAGTGCAGGCTTGAGTGAAGTGGCTGCAGCTCCACATAGGCATTTTCTTGCTTACTGTAGTCCAGCATGACCAACATGTCCCATAAGATCTAGGTGATTAGCTACACATTTTCTGAATACTTTAAAATTTAATGGCACTTTATGAGCACAATGCATTATTGTGTGAGAGTAACAGTGCAAAATAACAAGACATGATAAAAAACTTTGGAGATGGCTGCAATATTTAATCTGCTTTTTGGGTTTGGTTTTTTTTTCCACGTTAAGGGCACATAATTGGTATTTGAATCACACAGCTGCACTCCTCTTACCCACCAGTGTTTGGTAAAGGATAGTTAATTCCCACTTATGCTTGCTACTTTTCCACTAAGCATAAAGAAAATCTTCACCACTGACTCTGACATATATTCCTGACCACAGCCCTGTATACATTTCTGCTACTTTTTCCACGGTAACCACAGCTGTCAGACATCAGAAGCACACTAGCTCCATCTGCTGAAAAACTGCTTCTGCAGAGCTTCACTCAAATACCAGTTACAGGTTTGTTTGCATCAGCCTGTTTAAGTCAAGAGATGAGCACTGAAAGCAGATAGATCGCAATTAAACTCCCTTTGTCAAACCTGACTAAAAAAAAACACAAAACAAACAAACAAAAAAAAACACCAAACCCCACACCAAATACAAAACCTATGATCTTTTCCTCAAAATCCACTTTGTAAAAATATATGTCCTTCATAGTAAAAATATCATTATGAAAACTGATAACTAGATTTTCCATGTATTTCATCCTTTTTCTGACTTCTACTTATTTCAACACCCCTATTGTATGTGTCCTTTTGAAAACTATTCGGAATATTTTAATCACAAAAATAAGTTCTGATAGCTCTAAAGGTGAAAAGATTGTATATGGGCAGTTAAGAAATGCTAAATTGAACTTCTAATTCATAAGATTACTTCTCTTCTATGTAAGACAGATTTTATATAAAAAGGAATATTCTCTTGTGTGTTCACAAAAAAAAATTTGTAAATCAATCATGAAGGAAAAGTAACTGACAATTTTTCACCTTCTAAAGAGGTTTTTACACCTACCAAAAACGACCTGAAGTACTGTTGCGATGCAAATTTGCCACAGAAACCACTCAAAGCTGTATTTTACAACTTCTAGCAAGAAAATTTGAGTTAAAAATGTAAGCAAAAATACAAAGTGGTCACAACAGACAAGAGGTTAATACACCACCAATAACTCATGGAATAGAATCATTTAGATTGGAAAAGACCTCTGAGATCTAATCCAACCATTAACCTAACACTGCCAATCCCACCACTAAACCATGTCCCTAAATACAATACCTACATATCTTTTGAATACCTCCAGGGAAGGTGACTCAACCACTTTCCTGGGCAACTTGTTCCATTATTTGATAAACTTTTCAAGAAACTTTCCTCACTATCCAACATAAAACTCCTCTGGTGCAACTTCACACCATTTTCTCTTCTCTTATTGCTTGTTTCTTGAAAGAAGAGACCAACAGCCACCACCTTTTAGATGACTGCAGAGACTAACATGGTCTCCCCTGTATGTACTGGGTGATAACACTCAAGATGGCACACACCTTCCCTTGGCTCACTTACCAGCTGTCTCAGAAAGTTACCTTCTACAAGCTCCAGGAACCTCCTGGAGTGTTTCATCTCCACTGCATTGCATTTCCAGCAGACTTCTGGTAAGTTGGAGTCCCTCAAAAGAACAAGGGCTAGTAATAGTGAGACTTCTCCCAGCTACTTATAGAAGAATTCATACACCTCTTCATCCTCATTGGGTTGTCTATAACAGGCATCCGATGCCAAAGCCAGTTCAAGAGTTAGAATACCAGAGATGGGGTAAGTATTTTTCTGACAGATAAGTCCTGACGGTTGTTTGTTAAACATTAGAAGTCCAGACTGGAAAAGGGGCTAGACTAAATCCCCAGTAAAATTTCGAGGTGCCTCTAAATCATATCTTGAATTAAGTAGAAGATGCCTCGGTCAGGTAAAACAGAACAGCTGAACTAACACAGTCTTTACACATTAATTAAAGAAACTTTGTTGTAGTCTTACTGCGGGGTTAACAGAAGGCCCCAGGATCTATTAAGGTTTCAGAGAGCAGGCAATTGTCCAGACCAGGAGGTTCCTGGAAGGCACAAATCTGTCCTAGTCTTCCTAGTTCTAGTCTACCCAAGCTCTGGCTGGCTGCAGCCCCCAAGGAAAGCAAGATCACACAGGGTGTAGACTTACAGAAAAAAAATAAACCCTGACTTTTGCACAAAGCCAAAAAAACCCCAAAAACAAACAAAGCCAACACAAAACCTGAATAGCAAAGTTTTGTTTTCTGAGTGACACACTCTTCACAACAGGTTCTCTTGCTGTAGGCTTCCAGAGCTCCACCCTATCTAAGGGTACACGAGGTGCTTTGCTTCAGCATCACCCACTCATGCGCCTGCAGACGTGCAGAGGCTATTAATATTAAATACACCCGACATATAGAACGTTGGTTTATTAGCTCTTGTACTTTCTCAGGCTTCTAATTGTCACATCCCTGCTTGGTGTCTTTTCTGTTAGCTGTGAGGGTTGTGTGCCACAGGGGATGATAAGGAACTTTTTCTCTGCTTGATTTTCTGCACCAGGTCAAGTGTCCGTTTGCAACACACACACACACACACACACACACACGATGTGTTTTCTGCAAAATGTCTACTATTTTGTAAAGGCAGTCCAGAAGTAACTTTTTAAGGATACTGAGTTCACCTTCTCTGTGAATATGTGTATACTTGTCACATCCAAGCTGTTAATCTAGTGGAAAATCTAGGGCATTCAATTACACAGTTACTTAGCATATTTTACTTAGCCAATGTGCTAATTCTAAGGAAGCTGCATCTGAGGTTGTGGTGAATCTTCTCAGTAACCTCTAGGTGTTTCCTTTCATGAATGTCTCTCATTTAAGATAGAACATGATTCCACACAACAGGAGAGACAGCCTCTCCTGAAAACACAATACAGATCCCTTGGACTGCAGTGGAGGGAAGGGGACAGAAAGCAAATGGACATTAAAAGGACCAAAAAAAAAAAAAAAAGGTATCAAACAGACATCAAAAAAGAACACACTAAAGCAAGTGCTTTAAACATTCCTTCCACGGAGCTTTCTAAGGCTCAAAGTCCAAAGTCTGTCCCATCTTCCATGACTGCAAAAGTGACAATGATCCCACAGTATTACCAAGGAGACTGATTTTACCCCATAAACGGGTCCTGGGTGTTAAGGCCCTGCAAAGACACAACCAATTTATCATGCCATAATCCACAGAAGTTGCCCTCATGCCACGGCAAAACAACAGGCTGAGGGATGAGAAAGAAGTTTTATTCCCTTACTGCTTATGGAAAGATACACAAGTGTTTGGAAGCTGTCAGCAGCATCAACCTTCTTCTGAGGAGACAACCTTTCTTTGCCAGACTAGGAGTAAGTACTTCATGAGTTAAACCAGCACTTAAACCTGACACTATCCCAGCTGAGAAGCAACTGGTTGCAGCTGAATATACTTAAGCTCAAAACTCTTTTCAAATAAAAGCCTGGGATACACATTAGGTTGCCTAGGGAGGTGGTGGATGTCTCATCCCTGGAGAAGTTTAAGGCCAGGTTGGATGAGGACATGAGCAACCTGATCTAGTTGGGGGTGTCCTTGCTTCTTGCAGGGGGGTTGGACTGGATGACCTCTGTGGGTTGCTTCTAACCCTAATCATTCTATGATTCTATGATTAAAAAGAAAGTAAAAGAAGAAAAGAAAAAAAAAAAAAACCAGAGAGGCATGAGAGTGCTAGATAGCTTCTATTAAGGCAGAGAAAAGATTTATTTTGCTTTTGCCTTTGCTTGTTTTCAATGGTGTTCAAGCTATGTGTAGGTTACTGGGCTGTGACTGGTTTGTTTTGTCTGCTTATTTAAGTAGAACAAGCTTTTAATTGGACAAAAATAAACCTGTCCAAGTGATGTGATCTACTTGTTTGTTTTT
>VXBZ01011998.1:249148-302562 GCA_013399135.1 Heliornis fulica
AAAAAAAAAAAAAAATCATGCCTAAATTTTGTTATTTTAAGAAGAAAATACATGGTTCTTAGCATAGCTATTCTGAATTTCTTTGTACTGGGTGATGATTTGTTACAATATGATGGAACGGGAAAAAATACAATGGATGTGTAATAATTTCACTTAAAGGTCATTCATAGTTAGTGCTAGAGAACACACCAACTCATTCTTATGTTATTACAAACATGAGACCACAGTGTCATCAGAGACTTATCTGAGTTCTTTAGTGAAGTTACACATCAGCACTACATAAATACCATTTTTGGGATTGCTATTGGTTTCAGTGTGCATTTAATATGATCATTGACTTTGACAGCAATATCCATTTGTTACAATGCTCTGATATATTTAATCTCAGCAATATCCATTTGTTACAATGCTCTGATATATTTAATCAGGTTAATTTTCCCTACTATTAAAATAAACCAGTTAATTCTAAAGGAAAAAAATAATCACCCCTCACTTACACTAGGAGAATGTAATTCCAGTAATGCTTTGTACCAAATACCTTTTCACTATTTCTAACCATTAGGAATTTAACTGTTGTGTAATATATAATTTATACAGGATGCACAGATTTTGCTTATTTATCTTAGCTGGATTACTGACACCATAGAAATTAGAGACAAGAATCAAGGATACCTAAAAGGAATTAGCCTAGAAGACAAGGGATAAGATTCAGCTTACATTGTGTACTTCAGAGAGACACTGTTCAAAGTACTGAGATGAGCAGTTGCCTTCCAGAATGCAAAAATGTCCAGAAAACAACAATCAGACTCAAAATTGCATTAATTCCCTGCCCAAGGAGTAACGACTTTGTGTGACATTATACTCCCTCAGCTCAGACCAGAAAGGTAGCTGTTTCTTCTCACTTTATTTCAGTAAGGGATAACCCAGGTCTTTGTAAACAACTCAAGATTCTTTAGTATAAAAGAAATAAAATTACTGAAGACTTTCCATAATAGAAAGAAATTCTGAGAAGTTAATATAGCAAAACATAGCAAGGAGCCTTCTAGAGCTACAAAGAGGAACATTGTAGGACACTGTCAGGTTGTGCCTCTGAGAACACACCAGAGGAAAGAGGAGTTTGCAAATACCGCTTGTTCTTGAGATGAGAGAAATATTTCACTAAATTAAGTGCTGAATTCATACAATCTTTCTTTCGTATAAGAATTTGCATTAAAAACCTTATGAAATGGAGTGTTTCTGGAGAGCAGTAGATGTAAGTAGCTGAACATGGGACCTGTTAGGGAGGATTTTCCTACAACCTCCATGAATGCATGCAGTCCAGGATAAATCACCCTGATTGTGCTTGCTGAAGTCAAGAATACAACGCTTCCAGTTTACCTGCTTTTTTGAGACAAAACATGAAGCTATTCAACTCATTGCAATGGAGACTGAATTGCATCCTGATACTGAGGAGGATCCAGTCAGGACAAATGGAAGACAAAGGCTGACACCTGCTGTGCATTTGGATCACAGTGGAGTAAACTATCTCCATTAAGCAGGAAGGATCAACTGTTTGAGGGACAGAAGATGAAATGAGTGAGTCTGGGGTCAAATTCTAAAACCAAGCTATGGTAGAGCAAGGTAATCTGGGCCATAAGTTATCATACAGTAAAGATAGATGGTAGGAAAGCTCAAAGACAGAACAATAGGATTTGTGGCTAGGCCCTGAGGCTATAAATACTACAATAAGTAGATATACCAGGTTGGCTGAAGGTAAGCATAAAGTGAAGCATGACATATTTGGCATTATTGAGCATTAGATGCTCTGCAAGAAGGATAGGCTGCAATAGGAAAGACTTATTGCCATCATAGACCTGATAAAGGAGTGGAGAATAAATGTGGAAAAATATTATAGGGTTTTTCAAAGCATATTGAGCACAAAGTAAGTCCTGGAAGATCCGATATTTTTACTATAAAAAAGGAGAGGATTTTATTGTTAACAATTTTTTGATATAGAATGTGAACATTTAATTGAGAATGCGAAAAAAGACTGACAAATTTAGGATTGTTATGTCCCAAACTGGTAAAAGAACATGGGACATAGGAAAACGTAGTGCAGCACCAATCATCTCAGTGCACTGTGTGCACTGCCAGGGGTATCACATGAATCAGATAGCAAGCAGCCCTGTTGTGAAACTGCATCCTGCAGAAAGCATGTTAATGGGTCTCTCTAAAACACTGGGGAAGAGGATTGCAGACTAAACTTTCTGATATGTTTGTCTGCTAATATTGCTTTAGTTAATCTTGCTTTTCCTGAGACACTAACTGATGGATTAAATATTAACAGTATGTTTAAAAGTGCAGTTCAGTTGTTTGATAGTATTCTAATAAAGTTTATTTTGTGATTGTAATGGAAGGGAAAACATCTGCATCAGTTATTACCACCATGCTGTACTGAGAGGCACCATGATTTTCCTATAATACTAAAAGCAATGTTTGCAATATCTCAAATATATGAGTAATGGTGGTAACTGCTTATTATTTTGTACTTATATTTAACCCAAAAATGACAATTTTTTACTGACTTCTTTAATTTTGCAAACTAGTTGATCTTATGTCCTGTCTGTGTGATTAGATCCCTGTGGTGGTATGAAGCACTCATTGCCAGTGCAGCTCTATTAATGCATAAAGTTTGACATAAATATATCATCCCATGGGTCTGGAGATATTTTATTGCAGTACAACATCTCTGTTCTATTGTGTGTTATTTCACCTATCATATAACGGTGAAAATTAATGAGGAAATGTACTTTGTGGGTAAGATGGAGTCTTGATGGTCTGTCAGAATCACAGATACTGGCCCAAATGAGGGTTAGAGCCCCAAAGAGAAATAGTGTAAAGCCAGTACTGGAAAATAGCTCAGAGAGTACTCAGATTATATGATGCTTCATAGAGCTGCCATCCTCACTCATTTATAATTTACCTGAGTTGAGATCAAAAAAGATTATTTGCCATATTGGACAGACAAGAATGCATCGACCAGTTTTAATACTATAAATTAAACCAGCAACTTTTGAGAGATAATTTTATGAGTGCTCACTATTATCATTATTTGTCTGCTTTGCACAGATCATGATCAATAATAAAAATAACAACCTGTAGTCATCCCTTCTGACTGGTCATACAACCTTTGTTCATTTTGTGTAGCTGTCAGCTACCAGAGGGCCTTACCCTGTTCTTTATTTCTTTTATATACCCTATGATATGAATGACCTTAAATGAATGACCATATAAATGACCTTAACTTTCCGGGTCATTTAAGGATAATGATTTTTGTTTAACTAAATGTGTGATTGCTGAGGGTTTGGATTTTTCTCTTTTAAATAACCAACTTTTTTTTTTTTCTGTAAGATGATGCATTCATCAGTGGAACAAATATGAAGTCTCAAAGAAAGACAGGCAGTATATTTCTTATTGCAGTGTGGCTTTTCTTGAGTGGAAAACTTATTGGATTTCATAAATCTTTTGACTCATTTGAAACCAATTTTTCAAAGTAGAGCTGATAAACTAGAAGAAGTTTAAACTGCAAGTTTTTTTTTAAATGCATTTCCAACTAATGTAATTGTTTCCTAATTCATTTCCCCTAAGAAAATTAATAGAAGGAGAAAGAAAAATAGGACTAAACATAAATATATATTTCTAACAATTTTTACTTTTCAAATTATTGTTGGATTACAATGCCCTTTACTATCTCCTTTAAATTATTTAAAGGAAACTAAATTCTTAAATTCTTCTCCTTACTGAATTATTTAGGGCACAAATGTTTCCTGTTAAATGCTTTTGTGGTCAAATAATGTATCTCAGGCTAAGTGAATAAAAATAATTTTAATGTAATAATACAAAGGCAATAGCTAGGAAAAGTAGCTAAAGTTTTTTTCATTATAAATTAATCATCAAAACTGTAAAATTTAGCTCAGTAAAAATAATTTCTTGTTTTCATTAATGAAAACCCAAAACTCCCAAGAACTTTTCATTACACAGAATCCAAAAGTAGTCAGTTTTCTTCCAGCAGAAAAAAAAACACCATATTTACTTAGAGGAGAAATAACTTTTCTGGTTTCAAGACCTGTCGGGTTCTTTCCCTTCATAGTTATGATTTCTCATCTGTGGCAAATAACTCACAGAGTGAGTCAGTATCTGGGAGGGCTTCAAGACATGTTATATTCTTACTTTAAAGGACAATTATACTACATGCTATATAGTGTTGATTACATAAATCTGTATTTCACTTGTAAACAGAAAATAGCCTGGACAAAAGCAAGATTTTAAATTGCTAAAATGTTCTAAAATAAAATGAGAGGTCTGCATTTGGGATCAACAAATTTTAGAACTAGGTAGAGAAGTCAGCTGTCTGCTACAGTTTTTAGATACAAGTTAAAAGACAATGCTTGTTTATGCAGCATTGCCTGCAGAAACTCTCTTCATTCTAAATTAATATAAAATATTTTATTACAGTAGGCAGATGACAGGTAAGACAGTTGATATGCTTTTATATCTCTTTAGAAATAGTACAGCATGGAAATAACCAGAGATCGAATGGAAATCAATTACACATTATTTTCAGACACATTATTTCTTTTTAAAAATGGATTAATTTTTCCCACTGCAAATGAATGCCTATTGTTTTAAGAATAAGCTACTCCCCAACAAAGCAATACCAAAATTTTTAAATAATACATTTTTAAATAATGTAAGATTAGATAAGGTTCATATTCCCTAGGCTCTTAATTCGCATTACTCTGAAATAACCCAAGTGTTCTAAAAAGAAAACAAAGTGAGAAGGATGAGCACCCTGCTTAAAGGAGTCATCCCTACTGAGAGTAGCAAATACTCTTAGAAACAGTAATATCTTCTACAGAGTAGAAGTCCAGTCATGTACTCAGATTCCATCCTGAAATGAAGTAAATAAAAGTACATGTAGGCTATCGACATGTGATCACCTCTTGAAACTTTACAATTTGTTTCTTCAGTATGACGTGGCTTTTTACATGGACAGGAGATCCAAATACTTTACATTCATCCCTGTCTTAAAATTCACCAGATCAATATTAATAGCAGGTGCTAAAGAAGGTTTTAGATCAAAACTTGTAGAGGAAAACCTGCTATTGCAGTCTTAAAACCAAACTTGAGGCTAGTAGGGAGAAAAGAAAGCTCAAAAGAAGCTCCTAATAAACATCTGGTCACTGAAAATTCACATGTACAACTTCTCAGAGTACTTGTTTCAGATGGGTCTGAACTCACAAGTGTAAATGTGGGTAGATGTCAGATACAGGCATCCAACTTCTGCAGAGATCTCATGCATGAATGGTTGTTAGTGCTTATCACATCACCATTTGATTTTGGTTCAGAAAGCACTCATATAATCCTTTCTCTTCCTCACAATGGGCAGCTGTTCCCTTTCCAAAAATTAACCAGAAAATATTATCCATAGCATCCTAGTATCTTCTGGTATACTCTGCTTCATTTCCCCCCTGTTCTAAACATTCTTTTTATTTCAAAAAGTTAGTTAAACCATTTTCTCTGTGCTAAAGTGTCATGAGGTCACCAAAGCATGTGTGTTCTGCAGGTCATTAAATACAGCAACGCCATATTTGTGTAATCAGAGTGATGTATACAATACCCAGAGCAATAGTCACAGAGTCTTTGCTGCTTGTTCCTGAAACAATACCTTTACTTGTCAGCCAGTAGGAGCCTTTGACATGGGGGATGCTTGTGATTATCCATGAGGTTTCAAGTATGCAAGACCTGAGGTGGTCCTGATATCAAAGCCAGTTCCCTGCAGCATTTCAGTTTCTTCTTTCGGTATTTTTCATTAAACAAACCAGTAGCTAGAGCCCATGAAAAAATAAAGAAATGACAAATTAAATTTATAGAAACATCAGAGAATGAGTTGCATCATGTTCTTTCTTAAGAAGTGAATCCTGTTAAAGCCAAGCCACCTGATGGATGGAGTATATCAGTAAGGGTGATGTGCAGCACACAGCAAAGCATGCTGCAGGCTGCAGGACTGAGAACCACAAACCATTCCCTTTCTCAGGATCAAAAAGGTTATTTAGCAAAGCAGACAGCCTAAGGATTGCCTTGCTCTCCCTGTTACTTGCTCTCATATATGTTAATAAGCTGAGCTATCAGCCAGAGAACATCTACTGGGATACTTCAGTGTAGCAACAAGCGCCAAAAACAAGAGGAGCAGCTGGATAATTTAAAAATATAAGATTTCCTGTACAGTGATGTATCTGGATGTCTTATTGTTGTTTCAGAGATAATTTAATAACCACTAAGTACTTGGAGGTAAAGATGCAATACTCAAGCAATTCAGAAGAGACCAGCATCCAACGTCTGTTCTGAGACTCACTTAAAAGTTATACTACTAGCTGCCCAATACACCAGGAAGAGTCAGATCCCTGAACTGGCTCTTGGGTTGGTTTCTTGCACCAAAAAAAAAAAAAAAAAAAAAAAAAAAAAAAGTTTTTTTTTTCATGCAGGATTTTACAAGGAAAATATAGCTGGAGTGAAAAAGCTGGCAATTCAGTTGATGACAGAAAAAAAAACCTTCTCTAGAATTGGAAATTTCTTATGGGTTTCTTGAAAAATATGTAGTGCTTGAAGATGTTCTATTTGTGAGCATTACATGGCTGTGTTTTATTTCATTATCTGCTTTCATCATTTCTCTCCCTAAAAAAAAACCTGAAGATTTCAGCTCATCTTTGCCTGTGGATGTTAAGTGTCTCTGCCAGAAGGGCAGTGCCTTGGCTAGGACAGGCTCTCTGCGTTTCTTTCATGGCCCCTGAAAATAAATCAGAAAAGAAACTGGATCTATTGTATTTGTCTCACTCTGAAGAGAAGGTATTTTCTGATTGACTGAGAGGTAGGATAGCCAGCTTCAAATCCTTATTGCAGATAAGTGAAAAACATTTTCAGTGAAACTGTAACACACTTTGTGGAGTTCTAGTGCTTCAGTGGAAGAATGGTTTTGAGGACCATCTCATCAGGACAAGTGTCTTTTTGGGAATCGAGATGGTGGACTTAGAGTATCATAAATACACCAGCCTTTTCTTCAATAGTAATTTCCCTCAAGGAGAAATTTGCTTAGGCCACCTTAGGTGTGAAATTCACTTTTGTGAATGTGCTCATATCTATAGCATGTTAATGAATGAAATTTAAGTTTTTATGTATCAGAAATTACTATATTCTCAGCATCAGTATTCTGCTTTATGATACATTCATATGTATGATGGTACATATTGTACCAGTCTGGACTGCAATACTAGCCAGAAATGGAGGCTACATGGCAATATTAAATAAAAGAAGGAAACTGTCTTTTCTTTCTTCTTAGCCATTCAGTAATAAGTTAAGCACCTCTGCAATGCAGTTTTATCACTGAGGTGCTGCTAAGCATTGTGGATGGCCTCTGTAGAAAATATAATCTCTCTCATGTTATACAGAACATTCAGACTCTCCCTCTGAGTCTAACTGTAGAAGCTGTAGGAGCTGGAGGATCTTACAAGCACACCAAGTCTTCACATTCATAGAATACATCTCATAGAATACCCATGAGTTCCTTAGACTCAAATGTTCAGAAATATAAGTTAGCCCAACTTGTCAAACTTTTCAGGACCAGCTACCACCTCTAGATATAGCAAGGGGAATGGAAATGGAAGAAAACTTGACTGTTGATTCAGGTGAGGAAAATAAGGTATCAGGAAACACAAATGTTTTCAGCAAGGACTTCTCTGAAAGTCATGCTTTGTGCACCTGTAGCTGTCCTGTTTTATACCACAGCTTTATAGAATCATGGAATGTGTTAGGTTGGAAGGGACCTTAAAGGCCATGTAGTCCAACACCCCGGCAGTGAACAGGGACATCTTCACTAGATCGGGTTGCTCAGAGCCTCATCCAGCTGGGCCAGGGCCAGGGCCTCCACTACGTCTCTGGGCAACCTGCTCCATTTACACCACACTGATAGCAAAGCTGATCTTCCCATCACAAGCAAATTAAGGAAGGTTTTATGGGGAAGAAGTCAGGGAAATGGCTTTCCCTCACCAGAATAAGTAGCATCTAGGAAAGCTAACTCTACTTACCTAAGCCACGGTCAGCACAGCTTTATGAGGTAGAAGGCAAAGCACAAAAAGGGACATGGCTAAACATTTGCTAAAGCAGGATGGAAGGCTATCCTGGAAGACTTTTCTAACCAACCCCAATTTCTACAAGCTGCTAAACTGCTGTATTGCTTGTTCCAGAACTGACAGACAGCAGGAACAGGAGGAAGTCATGCAATGTCAACAAAATCAGAAGGTGATTGTCCACTAAAGCAGCCTGTAAAAGGTACTGTGTGGAAATGGATGAATGCTAGTGCACTTCCAAACTGGGATATATTCAGTGAGGAGAGACTACATGTCATTCAGACTAATCACTGACTATATGTCTTGTGCTTGTGTTGGAGAAACCCACCAAAAATGATGAAGGTGCATAGAGACCTGGAGTTGTCTGGACATAGACCAGTGGCCCTCATGAAGAGAATAGGTGCCTTAAAATATTCATGCCAGGCAAGTTGCCAAACTAAGCTAGAAAAGCAGAATTTTTGTTCTAAAATACTTCTTATGCAATTTATAAAACCATCTGGTGTCAGTTGATCACTGTAAATTCAACTATGATACGTGGGATCATGAAGTTCTGAAATAGTAAACAATGGTTTTTAACATCTATGTTAAATGTTTTTGTAACTTTGTCTAACAACATTAATTTAATATTGAACACAAAGTGGTACTTAAAGAGAGAGCTGGTTCATGTGACTTTGAAGAAATGTTTCTGTTCTTCCGTTGCCAGTTAGAATCTGGGACAGAATTCAGCCATAGCAACTTTTCAGAGAAGTGCTAAGTGGAATGATCTTGGGCTAGTTCACATCACAAAACTTTTATTCACACTGATCTTGAAAGCAAATGCTAGTCAATAATCTGAAGGTTAAGTTTCATCCTCCTATGTTTTGAGGGAATGGCTCAGAAAGACATGTTATTGCTGATGATCTTCTACAGAAACAGATAAGACATCCAAATACTGATAACATAATAAATTTTGCAGACTACAAACCTCTCTATAAATAATGTAGAAAAATATATTTCAGAGTTCAACATGGTCAGTAACCTTAGTTTAAACAGCTCAAATGACCAAACAGCAGAAGTATACTACAAATGGATTTTTATTGACTGAATTGGATAAACAGATTAATTTTAAAAAATCATATTACAAACTGGTGCAGTACCATAAAATCAGTTTGTACATGTTGAGATGCCATCCTTAGCCTGCACAGCTCAAGCAGCGCTGTAGCCCATTCTCATTGCAAGCAGTACACTTGAGGGCTTTGAATGAGTCCGTAAAGCAGTTCCGGAACACAGACATCTTGCTCCCATGGCACGCTGAGCACGGCAGGAAACCAAAGCCCCCACAAGAGGGGCACTCATGAGGATGCTGGACTCTCTGCTCAAGGAAGAAAGTGAGAAAAACAAAAATGTTACCTCATCAACCACCATAAGCTCTAGGACAATGAGGGCTCCAGGACAGCTGAGAATACACATTCTAGATCATGTCTTGAGAAATATCCACCGCCCCAACCCAAGGTATACCATCACCTGTACATCTGCCTTTTCCTTTGGTCAGATCTACATGCAATGGTCAGAGAGTATCACTGCAGGCTCATCAGTCAAGTTATATCTTAGTAGCCTGTGTTTATACCTGCCAAAACAGCTAGTTAAATAATAGCTTTCATACATTACTCCGGTGTAGCTTTAGGTCTAGAACAATTATAGGAGGTATCAGAATTGATTGAATCTAAACTCCTGGCAGTTTAGGTTGATGTTATATTTTCTGTACTGCATGTTAAGATATGGCTTTTAGAATTCACATGCTCGTGTTGAATTTGTTGATCTTATTACAGTTAGAGTTGGTCATATCAAAAAGTGATTCATAACTTCTGACAAGTAGTGCTTGAAGAAAATAAAGTGGTGTATTCAAATTTAAGTATGTAGAAAGCCAAAGGATTAAGTGTAAAACATAAAGAGCATCAATATTCAACAGTTATACCAGGAGAAAATTGCTGCAAGCAAAGCCTAGGCTACCTCAATAGCCTTAAATGAAAATTTTACTCTCTTTTGGATTAAAGGCAATGGAGAACACAGGAAGATATTTCAAAGACATTTTTGTCTTTCACTTGCTGAAAATGTATTAGTTACCTTAAAGTTCTGTATCAGAGAAACGAAAGTTATGCCATGTCACATACTTACCACAGCACAGATATGTGGCTTTTACATTGTACTGTTGAGTAAAGACTTTACGGATCTATTTACAGAGGAAGAACAATAATCCATACATTTCTGATAGTGTTAGTCTGAGGAATTATGCACCAATAAAACTAGTCACAAATTATTACCAGAGTGCACTAAAATATGTACAGAAAGTGTAGTTTTCTTGTAGTTTCTTCAAGAAAACTGAAGCTATTTCTGCAAAACCATTAATAATAGTATTCATCTATTGACAACTCAGATGAACATGCAAGAAAGGCACTTTTTCTTTTTGTTCTGTAGCTCATAAACTTGCCATTCTTCTTCACCAGGAAAACAATTCTTATTATAATTAACTACTCCAGGGATGGCGTCTTGAAGTATTTAATGTAAAATTAGCATTCTTTTTATTTCAGAAGTGCCCACAGCTTTCATAATTAATGGTGTTTACTTCATTGGACATTATTGCACATAATATCAAAATTTTAAGAGTAATATTTTTTATCTTTGCATTCATCATTGCTTGTTAGGTTTGCAAATAACTATTTTTCCATATACTTAAGAGAACTATCAAAAAACAAAATTGTAATTACTTCAGCTCAGTTCCTTGAGCTATGACTGTTTCCTTCTTGAACAGATGACAGTTTGTCATCTTTCTGCTTCACCATTGTCTGCTTCTGACACCACTTTCTGCTTCTTCAGTAATGAAGAAACCTGACCACCCCTTACAATTGTAGAAGGGTCTTTTTTTTCAATAAAAAAACAGCAGGCAACATCGTATTTGAAGTAGTGTTGGTATTCATTAAGTAATCATAGTGTTCTGTAGCCTGATGTTGTCTTTTAGATGTACTTTCTTTCACACATTGGGCTAGAAAATAATGTTGTAGGACCAACCAAGGCAGGATCTGGGGACTTTTCATTCCAAAATAATGAAAAAAGTTAAGAAAGTGTATCAGAGAATCTTTCTAGTTAGACAAGAAGGATGCTGCATGTTATATGTATACATCTGTTTAATTATTTCTGCTTAGCTATTCTGTATGGTTCAAGATGGCCAGCATGTTCTTCTGCATTCTGTATGGAAATCCATACAAGGAGTCATCAGGCAAGGAAAGTTTTGCTGAATTAAGTAACAGGCCAGACAAATGAAGAAGATGCTACCTGCACTGCAAAGGGAAAACGTAGTTCAAGATGTACTGGGCAGTGTTAGATCTACCTCTGGAATAAAACAGAGATGAAGACCCCTTGGGCTCAACATGACTGGAATTTTTGAAGGAGTTCAGGTAGGATACTGGATATAAGAAACTAACATGCAGTGCTTGAGGACATGGTCTAAGGGTAGACTTGGTGGCGGTAGGTTAACTGTTGGACTGGATGATCTTAGGGGTCTTTTCCAACTTTAACAATTCTATGATTCTATGATGATTCTATGTTTCACAAAAAATGATACCCACTTTAGTTAAGCTAAAATATGTATGGTATACAAAGTGTTACTAAAAGCTTGCTAGGAAAGCATATGCTGTATGCTAAATGCTAAATGCAGAGAGAGGAAAAACCTTGGGGCTAAATCAGTTAGATGAAGCTTTCTTTTGCTCTTTAATCAGTGTCTTTTACAAATATCATATTCTCATTATCTATTTTTAATGCTAATGTTATATGCTTCTGAAGTTTATGTGTTATCTTAATTTGGTCAGGGGTGATTTCAAAGTAACAAGATAATTAATAGCAATACCTTCCTTTCTAATGACACAACTATCCATATAGCCCAGAGAACCTGAATGGGCAAGGAAAGCCAAGAGCTGAAGCAAGGCATTTAATTTGAAATCTATGAAAATTCGTTCAATTGGAAACTTCTGGCATTTGCCTGAATTTTGTTGATACCCAGCTTTATGTCTAACCAGAATGCAGTTGTGCCGGTTTCTGGTGCATACACTGCAGTACACACACAAGTGATGCAGCATCCACACAAGAGGCCTGACCCCTCCAGGGCATAGTGAAGGTTAAATGCCAAAGATGATGTCAAGAGTTGGAGGAAAGGGAAAATGACTTGCCTTTCCTGCTGTGGCAAAATCAAGAGAAAATAGAGATGGACATTTTGTTTTCCTGTTATCACCACTCATGTTTTCTTAAATTTCATGGATGGTGATACTATGATATCAAAGGGCAAAACCAAAAAAGCAATTTGGTTAATCAATTGACAAAAGGAGAAAAGGAAGTGGTTAAAAAAATACAGCTCTCAGTTGCCAATATTCAATGTATATTCTTTTTGTTTAGATGCAGACATACAATTACCTCAATTTTATTTAAGAGGTCCTGCAGTTCCCCAGATTCATTCATTAGCAAAATTTTCTCAGCACCCTATTAGGAAGAAAGAGAAGAAAAAGGTCGGCCAGTTTAGCATAAAAAATCAAAGATGATTAGAGGATGTGGTATCAAAAATTTAAACGTCTGAGGACAAATCTGACTCACACTAAGTATTTTGTAATTAGGTCAAGCTAGAAGGAGAGGAGAAACTAATCACAGTTCTGATAGAAGTGCCTGAGGTTCGTTACCAGGTGTCGTAGTGCATTGCCTTTTCATAAAAGGCAACACAGCTTGGAAATTCTGCTTGTGCTCCCTTTATTTTACAGGGTATGATTCCTGACAGAATAAAAAATACATCTAGTTACCGTGTCAAAAATTACAATTATATAAATATACAACACATCAGAGAATGCAGCAAAATGAGAAGGGGAAATTGTATTTCAAATGTTCTGGCAGTTGAGCATTGAATTAAGACATAACACGCCTAATGTATAACACAAGGAGAAAAAGGGTAATGAAAATACTGTAACAACATTAAAGTCAGACACAACAATGAATAATAATAATTTAGTCTGAGTACATGAGGCCTCTGAGGGGTTCTGTGATCTGAACTGAGGCAGCCCAGAAGTGCTTTTTCTTTTTTCCTTCTGAAAGTAAATGCTAAAAGATTACTGCAGACAAAATGAAAGTGTCAAAGATGATGTAAAACTTTTTTCCCCTTTACTTCTAATTAGAGGGCCACATTTGAAGGCTTACACTTCTCTTACATTACCTAATTCACGGAATGCTAAATATTAGCAAACATTTTTAATCAGTGGATCACAAGAAACCAACAACGGGTGAGGAAACTGTATCATGGATGAAGGGAACTGCACAGTCTTTACTTGCTGCAAAGGGTGATTTGCCACATCTGCACTGGGTGGCAGGTTCATGCCATCACACTGACCCAGTTTGCTAGTCTCTGAATGCCCAGACTGATAAACTTCACCTTTGGTTTTCCTTCCAGCGTGAACTGGGAGGTGTGATGTGATGCTGGCACTCAGCTGAGACGTGCCCCTACTTTGACCAGCCCTGTCATCTGCAGAGGCTCTCAGTTCAGGTCCACTCCAGCACTGCTCTCCCCATTACTGGGAGGTACAGGAAAGGCTGTGAGGGAGCCCAGGGAACACATATGTGTCAGTAATGCATGTGGTAGTATCCAACCATTCGCAGTCCCTTGGTGGGGACTGCAGAGGCTGCAAGTAAGTAACCACCAAACACTGAAAAGGGTTTTATATGTCATCTCACTAAGGGTACTTTTCCTTTCCTTTGCTCTGGCTTTGAACAAAGAATCAGTACTTTTGACTCTATGTTTGATGATTTTCATTTCAGTTTAAAGGAAAATATTTCAGTGGATGTGACTGCTACTTTTTCACCAAACACTACTCTTCCAGTGCTACAATTTCAAAGAGGTTTCTTTTAATACCTGCAAAGTCATTAGTTTGGGTTACTTAGTCATGGAAGCTGACAGGAGACTCACATCAGCCAGCCTTACTCGCACCAACTCTTCTATTGAAATCTGCTCTACATGATGGTCAGAGTGTATGAGCTTCGACACACACTTAGGCTCTCTGTCCCCAGCACCACAGGTTTTAGCAGTCTGACGGCCCCTTTCACGATGGATCTCTCCTTTTCCTGTGTGATTGGCACAAGAGAGTGGGGGATTGTCAAGGCAGCCCACAGAGCATTAGCTCAGGGACTCAATACGCTACAGCAGCTTAAGACAAAGCATGTGCTGCTGTGCAACACAGAGACAATAAGGATTTGCAGCTTTATTGATGTAATTTCAACATTACAAATTCCCTAGGCTGGACAAGCCCTGATTTGCCCCCACTTCTGCTCCATGTTATGGTGATGCTGTATGATAATGCTGACTGCCTTTTACGGCTGTATCATTAAAAGTCTGCCAGGTTTCACATTATGGATTCATATTTGAAAGGATTTATATTTCATGTGTCATTCAGTCAGCCTGCTGTGTTGCTTTCAAAGTGGAAAGCTGCATTATTATGGTTTTAAAATTAAAATCCAAATGTCCGAATGGCTATTGATGTTTTTAAGTGTTTCAGCATGTCTTTTCTGATTAGCCACTGCCTCAAGTGAAATTTAAAAAAAAAAAAAGGCATACTTTACAGATCCCTTTGGGTCAGTAAACCTTAACACATGGAATTTGTAATTAATAGAGTAATTAAATCATCTATTAAAGAAGTCAAATAACTGCTTTCTGAGCAGAAATTATGCCTTTCCTTTCTTCCTAGATTGTGCTCAGTCACAATTACCCACAAAAGGGTGTGAAACATTAGTCTGTCCCTGCTAAGACACACATAAGGAGCACAAGGGACAGTGGCCATTACATTTAGAGCAGCAGTGGGAACAAGTGAGTTTTCAGTTTTGTTAAGCAGTTAAAAAGCACCAGCCTTCAAGTCCTTTCTTTACTAACTTAAATAGTACTCTAGCATGGTGGAGAAGCCCTTGGCTGCAGTCAGGTCTTTGTGTTTCTTTTGGCAAGGAAATGCCACATTCTAGGCTAAATCACACAACAGATACACCGGTGGTAATATGACACCACAGAGACTTGCTGATTCCCATCCATAAACTGATTCAGCGTCTGGACAGCCAGGGAGTGATCAGTAGATACCACTCACCCTTTAACAGTCCCATATGGCCACCAAGAAAGTCCAAGGGACGGTGAAGGCTGGCTGTACTATCATGGCCTGAAAAAAGTCACACCACCACAGACTGTTGCCTTGACAGACATGCTAGAACTTCAATATGAGCTGGTGTCAAAGACATCCCAGTAGTGCACCACACTGATATTGTGAATGTGTTTTTCTTGATCCCTTTGTCAGCAGAGTGCAGGTCACTTGCTTCCACTTTGAGAGGCATCCAGTTGTGGATGTACACCTGGAATTGGTGGAAACACAGCCCCACCATCTGTCATCCAGACTGCACTGGAACAGGATGAGGCTCTGCAGCACTTTAATACATTGACAACGTCATCACATGGGGCAACACAGAATTTTCTGAGAAACGGAAGAAAATAGTCCAAAAACTTCTGAAAACAGGGGTTAATAAAACAAAAAATGTCAAGAGACCTGCACAAGAGATCCAGATTTTAGGAATAACATGACAAGATGGACCCATAACAGCTCAGGCCATCAAGGAAGAGATGCACCATACAGATGGGCTCATGGTTAAGGATCGTATTTGACCATGGACACTATCACACAGGTCTTACATAAATGTAAGACATTGCAATCAAGCAAGCCAAGTGGTTACAGCCTCTTTGGTATGGAGGACAGTGTCTGAAATATGAATATGGGGAGTTCTGGCAGATTGATTACATCATACTCCCACACACCTGCCAAGACAAGCAGCATGTGCTTACAATGATGGAAGCAACCACTGGAAACATATCCTGTGTCCAATGCCACTGACTGGAACACGATACTGGACCTTGAGAACCAAGTCCTATGACAACATGGCACCCCTGAATGAATTGATTCAGACAGTGGAACTGATTTCTGAAACACCCTCATAGACACCTGGACCAAAGAGCACAGCATTGAGTAGGTTTATCACATCCCCTATCATGCACCTGCTTCCGGGAAAATCAAACAATATCATGAACTGTTAAAAACTACACTGAGAGCAATGGGCGGTAGGACCCTCAAACAGAGATGCACATTTAGCAAAGGCTACATGGTTAGTCAACACCAGGGGGTCTACAAATCAAGATGGCCCTGCTCACATACTGTAGGAGGAAGTAGAGTCCTCATAGTGTGCATGAAAAACCTGTTGGGAAAGACAGTCTGGGCTATCCCTGCTTCAGGCAAAGGCAAGCCCATCCATGGGACTGCTTTTGCTCAAGAATCTGGTGCACTTTGGGGGTGATGCAGAAGGATTGGGAAGTCCAATGTGTACCTCAAAAGGGTTTGATTTTGCATGAGGATATTAATAATAAATATATTAAAATGCATTACATTAATTGCTAAATAACCCTGTCATAGTATGCCATCACTACTACAATTTCTATATGCTGTATCAAACATATTATGGTAACAGTCACTCAAATTGAAAATGAGCAAAGCATAGCAATGGTGGAACTAGAACTGGCTTCAGTAAATGGCACCCAGAAAATTCCTTGAAAATAGCATCTTCAACCTGTAGACCGTGGGCATGGCCATGCCAGATGCACCAGCAGCAAGCTTCAGGTCAGGCATGCAACAATCCAACACCACAGTCTGGAAGGCTGTTCTGACAGACAGAGCCCAAAGTCATGGATTAAATTAACTCAAATATCTTTGTGTGTGTGTGTGTGTGTATGTGTGTGTGTGTGTGTGTGTGTGTGCGCGCGTGCGCATATATATATATATATGTATGGAAAAGACAGGAAAAGTAGAATTGGAAGTGCAGGATATGGACTTGACATGGATAGTATAGATAAGGGGTGGGTGATGTCCTAGTTTTCAGCTGGGATAAAATTAATTTTCACAAGAAGCTGGGAGGGAACACAGACTGCTGAACCAGAGTAGCCAATGGGGTATTCATGCCATGTGATGTCATGCTCAGTTTGTAGGCGGAGGCTGGTGGGCTAGAGGAGTCATCGCTCAGGGGTTGGCTGGGCATCAGGTACCAGACAGTGAGTAAATTGCATTGTGCATCACCCACTTTGTTTATATTTTTAGATATTTCCATCTCCCTTTGCTGTCCCAGTAAACTGTCCTTATCCCAGCCAATGAGGTTTACCTTTTTTCTTGTGATTCTCCTCCACAACCCCCCAGTGGACAGCATCCACGTGGTGCTTAGTGGCCATCTGGGGCTAAACCACGATGGATTCACATGCAAAGAGCTATCAGATTAATTGAACCTTGCTGTTCCCAAAATGTTAAATTGCAGAACAGATGAAGCAGATGGGAAAATGCTAGGTGACTTGATGCAATAATTACATCATAATTTTACTGCCACGGATCCATTCATATCAACCCATCAAGTGAATGCCAGGAGAACGTGTTTAGCAAAACATAGAGGCAATTGAGAGCTACTAATTATGTGTGGCCATTGGAAAGCAGAAAAAGGGAATGGTTACTACTTGAGTAACAAAAAATATGTTACACAGGTATTTTCTAAAAGTCAGTTACAAAAACAGCCTCATTATTCTTAAAAATAATCATAAGCAATCACTCAAATAAAATATTTTTCTGTAAATGTCATGCTGTTGTAGATTTATTACAGCTGGGAAAACTAAACAGGAAACAATTTCTTCAGAAAGAAATGAAATACATGTATTTGAAAAGATTCAAATAGGATTATATGGCAGGAGAGTACCGGATTCAGTTACATCTTTAAAGTGAAAAATAAGATAAGTGTATTTTAAAAATATTAAATGTTTATTAATATTATTGTCTTTTTTTCCAGCAGAGAGGGTTTTTACCTCTAACAGCCCTGAGTGTCTTTGTAGATGAGTAAATGGATGCTCCTATTTATTTAAAAAAATTTTTCCTACGTCGCTTTCTGGGTTTTTTGCAGGCGTTTTTTATTCTGCTTTGGTATCCCAGCAGATGGCATAATTCCATTTCAGATGGAGACAGCCTCAGGTGAAAAGAGGGTTAGATCAGCTGGTAAAGACTGTGCTGCAGAAAGAACCTGCAATTTCCTGAAAGACTGATATTTAGACAGTGTGTGTCAAGAAACACAATGATTGAGCCCTGGAAAAAAAAATAGAGAAGATTAAAACAAAAGCCTGCTGTACTGTAGCACACAAGACTTTGCCTGACAGGGGGCTAAATATGATTGTTCTGTTGCTTCTGCCCAAGTCACAGATTTGCTTCATTCCCCCTGTGCAGGCAGTGATAAATTCCACATGGCAGTGAAGATTTATCCACACAGCCTGCGGTGCTCAACCTCACCCATGCTTCTGAACGGCTCAGATACTGTATACTCTAGTAGATGCACATATGCTGCATCCTGGTGCTTTTGTTACAGTTATTTCATTAAACATAATCTTGTCCCCTTTCAAAACTGTTCATATTTTAATTAGGAGTTGGGTGGGGTTTTTTCTCCTTGTGACTCATTGAAAGGTGTTTGGCTCAACATAAATTCATTCTTTGTATTGCTACACACAATCTCCTTCAGGGTGCGATTTGCCAGGAAATAAAAATTCAAAATTTTAAGAGAGAGATAAAAAGAAGAGAGTAAAATAGAAATAAATTAAAAAATGCATGATTAATTTGTTGACACACCAAGCTTCTTTCTGGATTCTGTGTTGCATTTGCATATCAGAAGATAATTATCATAAAAGGCATTGTAGAAATGTCCACTGTTACCAAGAGACCAAATTCTGTAATGAGTTCTCGGTCACATTTTAATGAAACCCAAGCCCAGCACAGCCAGCTGACTGCCCTTGGAGTCACTGATGCATTGTCTTCTTCAGGTGCCACCAGGCATTGACAGAGCTGGCGGGGTGACTATTTCATTGCCAGGCCTTTTTGATATGCAAAGTTCTCCCCCCTCTTTATTTCTCTTTTTAAGTGAAAGAGAAATGATCAAGTGCCAGCCTCTCTTACGAAGCCATATTAAGACAGAGAAATAATATCTGCTGTGAAACAATGTGTTTTGTCACATTCACCAAACACTGTGTGGACATATGTCCCTTGCCAGTGCAAGTGGCAGGAGCACCTGTGGCTCCCCCTTCCCTTCGCTCTGCCTGCCATGGAGCTCCTCAGCAGCCGCAGCAGGCTGTCTCTGTTAGCTCTCTTCACATGAGCTTGGTTTTCCCATCCTGATTCATCTCAACTAAAGCAGATTAGAGAGCGATGCTGTCGCAACAGACCCAAAACATCAGTGTCCCCTTGTATGGTGACTTGTATGTTTGTGCTGGGAGCAGAAGTCCCTTTATGCTACAAAGGGCTGACACCGTTCTGGCTGGCTGGGATGAACATTGTGAACAGAGCAGACATTTCCTGCGCTGTTCCCTGCCTACAAAGCAGTTTCTCCAAAAATAATAATTGTTTTTATGTTGAAATAACTTTAATCCTCTCCTGGAGCTAAAATCTGCTCCATTTAACCACAGTGTGCCTCATCAACCTAATAAAAAAAGAATAAAATAAAAATAAAGATGAAGAGAGAAAACACCCCTAAGTCTGATTTTATTCTGTTTTCTGCAGGCCAATAGTTTGGGACGGGGGGGATGGGGGGGTGTTATTGTGTTAATAGAGTTGCTATGCTGTAATAAATGTCTGTAGACCAGAGCACCAAATTCTTTCTTCATTTCTTTGCCTACAGGATGTAAAGCCTGTTGAGCACCTGTCTGAAGATAGTTGGACAGCTAGATTTGTTTCTCCCACAGCTTCATAATACACTTGCCTTCCTCTCTATAGCTCTCCAAAATATCTCGTATGATACTTAAATAGTTTTAATGAGATTACATTGCTTGTTACACTGTTGCTCCCCTGCTAAAAGACAAGTTTCACATGATAATACTTTTTAAAAAAATTGGCAGTGAATTAATGGGCCATCCATCACCCCAAAATGACTGGAACTGGGCTTCACCTGGAGGTGAGCATTATATTTGATCCACTTCAATATTTTAACTGAATTCTTTTGATAAATTGATCACATGTGGAGTTAGATTTTCTTGGACTCAATCATAACTTACTGCTTTTATATTTAACATGATAATTAGGTGAGCGAATCTTAGTCTGAATCCTGTTGAATTTTAAGCTGCTGTTGAGTGAAGCAGTTGTGTTCCTGGCTGGCTGGAGAATTCTCTGAACCAGATTTTTGGTAAAAGCATTTCCTACTAGGAAGCAAAATTCACTGCTAATATCCTGTACACAGGCGTTTTTGCAGTTGCCGCAGTGGAGTAGTGAGCCCTGTGCCAAGGAATGCATTTCTTAGAGAGCTCGGGGCAGCCTGCCTCCAGCAGAGCACACGGAGAGCCAGGAAAGGGATGGGGAGAAAGGGGAGAGAGGGTATCTGAGTGTTTATACAGGCCCAGTATCAATTATGCCCTGATTGTTTATTCCATTTCATTTCGTTACTTAAATCCTTTGTGAAAATGAAAGTGTTAAGCAATACAAACATAATAACCCTGCTGTGTTTAAATATAGTTTGCCTTCACAAATCACAGTCTCACTGTTCTTGCTAATTGCCAGTTCTTTACTGCTCAAGAAAAATACCTTCTCTGTGCTCTCAAGCTGTTTTCTTTGTGCCACTTTACAGCATCTTTTTATTTTAAACTCTGGTTATACTTTTTTTCAGTTTCTAAGAAATATTTAAAAATTCCAGGCTGGCTTTAATGAAAGGGTGATTTCAAATATCAGCAAGCTTTTAGCCCCAGAATACCAGAGTACAAATTTGGATTATAGTTTCCCATTTGGCATTTATGTCTTGTGGGCTTGGGCTATTTTTCTCTCTTTTCATGCTTGAGTTTTCTAAAATTAAATATTAACTGATTCTGTAATTAAAACAATATTCAGTGGATTACAGATGCCTGATACAAAATACATCATATTAAATTCAATGCATGGTTAAGGCGTGACCCCCCCCCCAAAGCTGTTAGTTTCATATTCAACTAAAGGACAGGTTTGTGCTATGTATGTTCATCTTCCTGGGCCAATCATACATTCCCGTGAGGGAAAAAAATCCATTTTTCTAGATTTTATCAACTACAAAGATAAGCTATTTTTTAAGGAACACGGGATGGCTTAGATGGCATTACTGCATCTCACTCCCCTCTTGATAGCATCTCCCCAGTTATCTTTTGCATCGTCAGGCCGAACCTATCAGCTTGGATCTGTACTGCACATGCCACAAAGGGACCTCTGCCTTTGATTGTTCCCATCACTCCAGCATTGCAAGTAATTTTCTAAAACCCTTGCATCTTGTTCATCAAGATTTTCATCTGTTTTTCCAGACTGCAGAATAAAACAGGCTTGTGCTTTACTTACCCCAAGATAATGGCCATCGATAAACACAACAGGGAGTGAGGGAACTTCACAGACCCTCCTGCATCTTTCATCTAGTTCTTTTCCATAATCACTGTTCAGAGCAATGTTTTTTTCTTCAAATTTAACTCTGTGATTTTGAAAGATCTTTCTAACCAGTTCACATCTTTCAAAAGTGGTTCTCACCACACGAAGGCTGGTAGTATAAATTACTATGCGGCCAAACTCTGGCACTGTTGATACCTGGAAAGAAGAAAAAGGTTCCAGTTACATTAAGTAAAGTGCTAAAAGCTTCCAAGTATTGAGCACTTTCATTAAAAATACTTAAGCAAAAATATGTATCTTGAAAACACAATGTAACTTTGTACTTTTTTTTCAAGTAGAAATGGAAGTGGAGGAATTAAGTTATTTCAATCAGTAGTTTAAGGCAATTTAAGCTGTTTATCTAAGTAAGGTGAAACTTGAGTTTTTTGGAAAGCTTTGGAGATGGTGAATCAAGCCCAACATTTTCAACAGATCCTAGTGGACTCCCAAATGTGAAAAGTCATCACCCTTTTGCTGATATTGTGAACACAGTCACCTCATCCTTCCCCAAGCAGTAAATCACAAAAAGATATGAGTTAATCCCCTCTCATCTATTAAAACACAAATTCTTCAAAGCTACATTAGTAATGTGAATGTAGGACCACTCCGCCCCTGCTGATTTTAGAGATGTCTGATTCTACTGTAAGAATGACTTGTGTTTGTATCCATAAATAGAGTCTGATACGGCCCAGACTAAGTCTAAATTTGCCATCACAGATGTTGCTGACAGCCTCCTTCAAGCCAGTCGCAGATGCCCAGGTAAACCCCATCACATCCATAAGCAAACACTACTAGCACAGGGTACTTTAGGTGTCTCCATGCTGAACCAGATTATGACTGCAGAGAAGACAGATGTAGCCCTAATTTTTAGTGGGGATACACATAAAATTACCCTTAACATCCAATCAATAGAAAAGTACATCTGGTGTTCATTCATTGTCCAATTCAAACCCCACCACAGCTAGGGAAGGCAGTTCTCTTGGTTGTAAGAAGTGTCATACAATTCTGATTTTACTTTTTAACCCACTTCTTCATATCCAAAAGTTCATACCACATCTTTCTTTTCTGGGATGTAAACAATTAGCGAGGTACAGGTATGAGTTTGCCCAAGAGAGATGTATATTTTCAAAAAGCCTGAGAATCACTGCTTTAAACAAAGATATTATGTTCAGCTAAGCAGCTAAATTCCAAGTTTTTTTAAAAAGATGGTAAGGCATTTCCAAGATTTTTGAATTATTCATTATATGCTATTTAAATACTTCAGCAGTATCCCAAGAGTAAAACCACAAGCTAGAAAATAATGCATGCACAGATACTTGTAACACACTGTAGCTATCTATGGAAAATTGACCTTGGTGTGCAAATAGGTAATTTTGGAACTATGTAATGCAGTAATTGTAAAGGCAACGTTGTAAAGTTGGGTAGATTTTGCAAAATAATGAGGTCATGGCTTATCTTACTATATAAATGAAAAAATAGTCATTACAAAAGGCATAATCTGCTTAGAAAGATGTCAACAAGGATCCATGTACAGAGAAGAGTTCTCAGGAAAAACACTGTGCTCTACACATCGCTATGGATCAAGGGAAGTGTAGTAGCAAACATGTAATCTAACAGTTGTCTGTCTCTGTTCTGGAAGGAAGCATGTTGTCATAGGTCAGTATTTATTATGCTCTGAATGGATGTCAGAAATTCAATTTTAGCAACAAATGTTAGAGAAAGTGGCCTACTTTTCTCCAGACTGTTTTCAGGGTTGAAATCCTGTTATCCTGCTACTTTTGACACTGACTTTTCTCCAGCATATTTTCATGCATTCCAAGTGAGAGGATTAGCTTGTACTCTACTTATGAGACAAGTACTTCTCATAAACACTGCCAAATATTTTAGCAACCATGCCTGGGTTGCTGGAAGGCAGAGGAGTTCATCTTTTTCAGAAGTAACCAAAAGGAGTTCTTAAATTGTTCCTTTAAAAGATAATTTCACATACACATTGTTTTGTCCTCTTTGGAGTGAAAATACATTTTGAAGTGGAGAGCTATTCAACAGGATGGAAATTCTTGATCCTTCATAGCTCTAATCTCTAATGCTGTTTGTTCCCAGACACCAGAGGCTGGCAGCACAGATACAGACAGTCATTATCTAGCGAAGCATCAGGAGTGTGGTGTCCCCACAGCATACAAATAAGCAGCCGGAGAGCTGGAAAAATGGAAAGTTGTAAAGTGATCTGGAAAGGTATCAAGTGGAAGGGGGGTATGCTGAGTTACTTTTATTCTTATTCCTGTATTTTTTCCTAATGTGAAAAGAAAAAGCAATTCTTGCACTGCTTCAATCCTGTTGATTGTTGCACATGAGAAAACCAAAAGATATTTCTTATTTTGTGCCTGAACAGTCTTTACCCAGACTTCTCTAGCAGGCGCATCTGTTCATTCACAAATGAGGAGTTAGTGACACGTTTGTGTATGACAAAGGAGAAGCTATTCCTCTGCCATACCACTGGCACCTATCTGACATGGTTGCAACTAAATGCAATCAATAAATGAGCAAGACTTCTGAAAACAGCATGAGGGAAATCGTCCCATGAAGCTACATACCTTAGCTTAGCATCGTGAGACACCACAGAAGAGAGGAAGAAATTGCTGATGAAAAGGCAAAGGCTTAATAGAGCAAGCTGTTGATCCACAAAATGGAGGGATGCTGGGGACTGCAAAAAGGTTGAAAAGAGAGAAATAACCAAAAATAGGCAAAAAGCCACAGTATAAAATGTCAGGGTACTGAGAAAGGAAGAGTAACACAAACTAAACATAGAAATAGAAACATGCAAAATATGACAACAAAGAGACAGACGTTGAAACTAAACAAAGAAATGATAAAACACAGAGAAGGTCACAGAAGTATGATATCCTGAACCATTTTTAAATGAAATTCTGGTATCCAGTGTAAATAATATTACAGAATATGGGAATCTCCACATTGCTTCAATATTTTCAGGTACTTTTTTAGAAAAAAACTTTGTGTATGTCTGGAGCTGCAGAAATAGGAAATATTTGTGAATGATACTCATAAAAAATGTGTTTGAGAATTTACCTTTTCTGTGTAACAGCTGCCATGACAATAACAACAGACTTCCCAGTAGCTCAGAAAATATTGTATCACAGTCAGGTGTTTCCATGGTGCTTCTGAAAGCCAGTGAAATATATACACCATAAAACTCCCACAGACGTCTGGGTTCAGATCTTCCCCACTGTACCTTATCCCTGTCTACTGGATCCAGCTGCAACTGAAGTAGAAGCAAAAGATAGTTGCATCCATCTACGGGTCCCATAGCTAACCCGGCCCTGACCAGTATCCCCAGTCTGAGCAGATGTCACTCACATTCCTATCTGTGAGAGTAATTTATAAAATAAATTACTGAATAATAATATCGGATTATTTCTTCAGCATATTTGCCATTAATTGATTTCTCAAAGCTATAGATTTTCTTTCATAACTTTTATGCTATTATTATGTCTGCCTTGCTGACTTTGAGTGGCTCTTGATCTCTGAACCAAAACCCATAATTCTGTAGCACAGACAGATGCAGAGAAGAGGAACTCTTCCATACCACACATTTCTACTTGCAGTTTAGGGACCGCTGCTGGACCTTGGCGAATAAAGTCACTGATTGCTCGTAACACAGTGGAAACATTTTCCTGTTGAAAACCCCTGTGTATGACCATGTCTACAGGCAAATAAGCAGACACACACAACAGTGAGACGAATATTCATGGTATTAACCTCGTTTTTATTCAGATGCATATAAAAGCTGGGATAGCAACATTAAAGAGGTAGTCATAGGAGTATTTGTTTTTAACCCTCCTTCTGAAAGGAAGGTATAAACAAGTGTTTTAATCTCTATGGTGTGAAAATAATAGCTATTTACAGTCATGTACATATATAACTTATTTCAATGGTGGCATCATCCGCAAATTGCACTTAGTTCTTTTAAAGTACTTTTTTTTCCTATGCAAAGGACATATCTTTTTCCTATGCTTGTTTCCAATAATAAATGCATTTTAAAAACCCAAAAACTTAACTCTATCTTTTACATCATAGGAGGAACTTATTCTAGCAAAAGGAGAACATTTTTCTGCTAAGATTAATGGGCTGGTATAACACTTCGACAGATGCTGAAATGTTAATGTCAACCTTTATCACATATGAGGTTTTCAAAGGTTTTTTGCTATGTTTGGATATAACATTCAACTAATGTTATTCATGCAATAGTGAATTGCTTCTATGACCTAAGTCAATAGCTGATATGCCACTCTGTCTCAGAATATCATCTTTCAACAGCTCAGAGTGTGCTACTGAAATACGCACCGCTCAGCTCTGTAATTAGATACTATCAGACTGCTAGTAGTATCTGCTGTCCACTAAGTCGGTTGAAGCAGGAGGAATCTAGAGCACATTACAAGCCCTGCATCACAGATGCTGCAGTGAGCAAATGCAGCATTCATGATCTAAAGAAAATGTTAAACAAGAGAAAATTTTTATATATATGCAAATATGCACATGCATATATATTTTTATGCATGCTTCCATATCTAGAAGGTTTAAAGTAAGTTTCTCACTTCATAACTGGTGTGTTGGGGCCCGAGCAGCTTTGCCTGAGATATACTTGGTGTGGGCAGTCAGGCAGCAGTAACCAAGGTCAGTGAAAGAGGGAAGTTGCTGATGTGGCAACTAAGTTGGAGAAGTTCCAAGAAAGGAGGATACCTGTCTGAATAGGGGTGTAGCTATAGAAGATAAGGTAGCCAATCAGCTTAGCTTGTGATGCGTGTGTGGTGCGTGTACGGAAATGGTTTCCTATATAGTGTCACGGAGTTTGCTAATAAAGTGGAATGATTCTGCATCATATTGGTGCATCCAGTCATTCTCGGCTCGCATGCAACTAAAGGACCCCGGCACTGGTGTTGCATAGCTTACAGCTTGAATTGGTATCAATAACTGAGTGACAAAAAGAGTTATGGTCTAACACTAATTTTCTGACCAAAATCTATTTTTTGACTTTTTATTTTCTACCTAGAAACAGAAGGAAAAAACCCAGCTACAACTTTCTTGTTGAAAAATAAAAAGTCAATCTAAACTTTTAATTTCTGCAAGACTGAAAAGCTTTCATTGGCTTCTGAGTTCTAAAAGGCTCTCAAAATGTATACTGAAGGTAGTGAATACTTTGTGAAAGATTATTTTAAAGTTAAAAGCTATCACTGAAGTGTTTCCATTTTTTCTATGACACTTATCAGAACATACATATTTTCCAAAATTATAATATTTAATGAAAAGCATACTTTTCATCATTTCACTGTCTAGATGAAAATATGCCACATTCCTTGGCTGGAGATTAAAAGTGTGTTTTCTAGTGAAAACTACAGTATTTGCCATCACAACAACATAGCACAATGCTAATGGAGTTGTGAACCAGTTCCTTCTACCTGTCACTGTTGGATGCCTGCTTCAAATTAAAGGTTTAATGGCATTTTTCAGAAAGAATTGACTTGCTGGCCAGAAGGCCTCTTCCAACAAACAGACCTTATTGGCCAGAATAATATGTTTTTCTTTGGCAGGTGAGACCTATTTCTGTATACAGGAGGAATTGAAAGTGGTCCCAGCCACCGTGTGTACTCCTGCTATGAAAACACCTGCTGTTTGCAGTTTCCACCCTTTGTGGGCTCTTACTTAACTCTCACACTTAAATTTAAGGAAGCTCTCAAGAACTTTAATGTGTTAAGGCTGTAGTCCTGTTTTGCATTGTCTTCAAGGACCTGGCACTGTATTTAGGAAAATTCAGAACTTGGATTTTATTAAATTCAGAAAACCGTGCATTTTAGTAGAGCTCAGTAGAATACAGGCTAAATTTCTGCAACAGTGTAAGTCATATGGCCAAGTCAAATCATGTACTGACCTCCTCCTAAATACATCATGTCAAAAACACTACACTTGCCAGTTTTGGCAATTACAGGGATTATAACTGTAGGACATGGAGTCTGTGAGCCCCCAGGATAGTGTAATGATGACCAGTTATCATCCCTGTAACTGTCAGAAGGCTGGAAGTGTCGTTCAGCATCAATTTACAAGTGAAGGTATAAGGAGTTGCACTCCGAAACAAGGTAGTCAGAGAGTCTGGGAAGGTCCCAAACATAGATCCTACTTTGACATTCCCTAAGGAAGTGGTCAGGTCACTTTTAAGATAGCACAAACACTTGTGTGCTTTCTCTCTGCCTGTATTTTGGCATTCTCTTCCCTCCACCCACAGCAGCCGTAAGAAAATATCCATTTCCAAAATCTGTATATGAGCATAAAATAGATACAGCATGTCATTATATCATTAAGCCTAAGATATTGGTAATGTATATTTATATGTGTCTGTAATTCATTTGTACTTTTCACACTGTATATCAAATTTGAGGGTGTCAAAGGAAAATAACAAAAGTAATAATAATATTGCATATTATACATATATACTGTTCCTTTCATCCTAAAATCACTTTACTAAATACTAAAAAAAAAAAAAACCAAACCAAATAGCACCAACAAACTATCCATTCCATTCTCTGACACTATGTAAATACGTGTTGTCACTTTCTGTTCCTCAAATAATACAATAGAACTTCACAGGTTTTTTTTCTGCCATTGCAGGCTTTCACACGTATCTTCTGGCGCAGATCACTCTTCAGAAGATGTGAAAACATTTCCATTTCAAAGCAGAAAATATACTTACAATCCCACAGCAAAGAAGTACAGGGCATGACCCTGCCTCTCCTTGCTCTTCGCAATGCTTCATCTATCAGCAGAAGGTTCAGGAGGTGCAAAGACTACAACTGAGCTCACCTCTTACGCCCTTATTACCGTTCATCTAGCACACACCCATATCACCAGGCTACAGCCTGCTCTCAGGTGACCTGAACTCAGATAAGAGAACAGGTTATTTCCCTAGGGTTCATGGTCTCTGGTAGACCCTGATTCCTCTGCTTGTGTAGACTTTCTAAAGTCAAAGTGCCTGCTGCTAGTGTGGCACTGTCTCGGTGGGGCAGGGGGGGAAGGTTGTTCCTGTTCAAAAAAGCACAGCAATACACTGGAAGTCAGCTGGGGCAACATTTATTACGGTGTTCAAATTAGTCAAAAGAAGATCCATGTCTGTCCATGTATAATTGGATTTTGTTTTATCAAGCAATGGGAGGTCTATCAGTAGTTTCTTTTTAGTTTGTGTGGGCCAGTTTGCATATGATAGGAATAAATCATTTCAAAATCAGAAGGAAACTATAATCCTGTGAGTATTCTAACCACGTCTGCAGTTCTCCTGAGAAAAAAACAACACTGTGCTTATTTCACTCTTGCTTGCTCCTAATTTCTATTTTCACAGAATCACAGAATCCCACAGAATCACAGATTCACAGATTTGTAGGGGTTGAAAGAGACCTCTAGAGATCATCAAGTCCAATCCCTCTGCCAGAGCAGGTTGCCTAGAACAGGTTGTACAGATAGGCATCAAGACAGGTCTTGAATATCTCCAGAGAAGGACATTCCACAACCCCCCTCGGCAGCCTGTTCAGTGCTCTGTCACCCTCACTGTGAAGAAGTTCTTTCACACATTGGTGCGGAACCTCCTGTGGTCCAACTTGTGACCATTGCCCCTTGACCTGTCCCCACAGGCCACTGAGAAGAGGTTGTCCATCTCCCTTTGACTCCCACATTTCAAATATTGAGAAATTTTGATGAGATCCCCTCCCAGTCTTCTCAAGGCTGAACAGCCCCAGCTCACTCAGCCTTTCCTCATAGGAGAGATGCTCCAGGACCTTAACCATCTTTGTGGCCTCTGCTTGACTCTCTCCAAGAGTTCTCTGTCTGTACTGAGGAGCCCAGAACTGGACACAGAACTCCAGGTGAGTCCTGGCCAGGGCAGAGTAGAGGGGGAGGATCACCTCCTTCAATCTGTTGGCTACACTATTCTTAACGCACCCCAGGATCCCATTGGCCTTCTTGGCCACCAGGGCACACTGCTGGCTCGTGGCCAACCTATCATCCACCAGGACCTCCAGGTCCTTCTCCACGGATCTCCTCTCCAGCAGGTCATCCCCCAGCCTGTACTGATACCTGTGGTTGTTCCTTCCCAGGTGCAAGACCATACACTTGCTTTTATTGAACCCCTAAAATGCAGTTGAAAACATCATTCTCAAATAATCCAGTGATGGTATTAAGAATCAAATCATGGAAATTTCTCCCTTCACTGTCCGTATTTTAATTTTTTTTTTCATTATTAAAAACCCTTTTATTTTTGCAGAGATCTCTGTAGTTCAGTTTGCTAGCACCTTCCTTCCGCCTCATCAGCCTTATAAAGACAAAAAGGAAAATACAATGTTAGGAAGCACAAAGCAAATAAGAAAAAAAAATCTTACAGCTGGACAAATGGTCTCCCAGGTAATCTTTTTTACAGTTGGCCTATATAGACTTTGGACTGGCAATGACTTTGAAACTTCCACTACCAGTACAGAGAAAATCTTTTTAGCTCCATCCATATCAAAGAAATTGGACAGATAACTCAAGGCAGTGCAGTTTCTTTTACAGTACTAACCAGAGAACCTGCTTTCAGAAAATTTCCATCAACCAGTGCAATCACCATGCAAAAATAATATGCAAGTAATTTTTTTTAGGACAGACAGATTCAGTTCTTTGCCATTTACAGCAAGTGCAATTTTAAGGAAACAGTTCAGGAAATACCTAAGCCAAGGTTCATCAAGGCATATGGTAACTTGCACCCTCATTTGTGGGATCCTGATATGATTGAAACCTAATATGTTATCTTTTAGTCTTATCATGATCTCACCTACAAAATATAACTCTGGAGCCAAATATTTCCTGGAATAACTATTACTTAAAACCAGGATTTCAGTGTTGTCCCATTGTTTTAGTTTCTTTGAATATATGTGGTGGGTTTGCAACGTGGGTTCTATAAGAAGCAGCTAGAAAATTTTAAGGGTCCAACAAAGCAAATCCCAGCTGTGCTTCCAAGGCCAAACTTCCAGACTCTGTTACTGACAAGGCCGGCCAGGCCAATCAGCACCTCTGGGAATCCCATTTTAGAGATAGAAGAATGCAAACAGCTGCATTTTGCCACCAGAGAAGGGAGTGAGAAGATGTGAGAAACTTTGCAGACACCAAGGTCCGTGAAGGGGGGGAGAAATAGGCGCTGAGAGAAGATTCCCTGTGGCCTGTGGAGAATACCATGGTGAAGCAGGTGTGTCACCTCAGCCCATGGAGGATGAAGAGACCTTACTTGTAGCCTGTGGAGAGGTACCTGGGCCAGGCAGGAGCCCACTTTGGAGTAAGTGTAGGAATAGGGAAGAATCTGTGACCTACATTGGAGCAAGCCCCTGACAGAACCTGCAGCCCATNATCTGTGGGTGGGACCCCACCCTGGCGCAGGGAAAGAGTGTGAGAAATGCCCCATCACCCCCAAGAAAGAGAACAACTCATGAGGAACTGATTAAAGACTCAAGCCTCCATTCCCTATGTCCCCCTCTTTCCCACCCCATCATTCTGTGTAAGAGAAAAATCATGAATAAAGTGAAGTCTGCAAAGAAGGGAGGGGTGGGGGGGTGGTGTTTTAAGAGCTGTTTTGTACTTCTCATTATCTGACTCTGGTTTCACTTTGTGTTTCTGTAGTGTATTGTAATAAATAAGAGAGTTTTCTTGCTTTTCTTCTGTGTTGAATCTGTTTTGCCTGTGACTCTATAATAAGAGTGATCTCTCCCTGTCCTTATCTCGACTCCAAAGCCTCTCAACATGTATTTTCTCCCCTGTCCAGCTAAGAGGGGAGTGATAGAGAGGCTTTGGTGGGAGTCTGGCCTCCAGCCAGGGTCAAACCACCACAATGTATCAATTATCATAAACCATGAAAAGCATTACTCTAGGATGACTATTTTATATCAATTATTTTGACTATCATACAGATATGTGTGGATTTTTTTTAACTAAGATTCAGTACTGTAAAAGTAAACGTGGTGAAGGGGATACTCTGCCATTCGTGATACATTCTCTGTAAAGAGTGAATAAAATTGCAATATTGAAATATTGAAAAATGACATGGAGTCCTTTTTCTAGCTCTTGGAGAATGTTTTCCTGAGAACACATCAATGAAGATTCACCTGGATGAAATTCAGTGGGAGTTTGTCAGTGTATGCATCTTAACAAATACAGTGTTCGATTGTTGGGGCCGGGGAGCAAACAGGCCTCAAACCACAGGAAAAGTACTCTTGCTTTTTCTGGTATTGATCTTCACCTTCACTGAGAGCTTCATTGCTTCTCAGCCCTCAGTGGTACAGCCAGAGCACAGTCTTGTTCCTTCATCTCTTGCTTTGATACCTCTAATATCAGCTCTGAAATGAACTGTTCAGGAAAGCAAGTTAAAAAATGCTCTGATACTGCTCATAAAACAGCCTGTTCATCTGTCACCCTCCTCTTCCCTTATTGATCCAATTCAGGCTAGAAAACCCTCCTATGCAAGAGGAATGGTGTGGGGATTGTTTTATTCATAAACAAAGTATTTAGATCTTTTGAAGCACTGACCAGTAGAAACTGATAAAACCTTTTCTTTCCAGAAAAGAAATCCTCAGTTTTTATGAAATGCTCCTTTTTCTGATAAGTCATTTTCATTTTTCATAGCTATTTTACAGTATATTTCATATGAACATGCTTAATACCTACCTTAACCTATACAGAACACATCATGTAAACTTCAGCAATAAATTTTCCTTGGCAATGGGTTATTCCATATTTCCTCTCTGTGTCTACTCTCTGTGGAAAGACTGATTTTAGTGTGCCGTAACCTGGCATCCAACCAGGGAAACAATTGTTATCTACAGATGCCATTTTAGTAGGGGGAGTTACAAGACAGTTTTACTAATGTTTGATTATCTGCTATGTTTGATAAATGGCTTTCAGCTGAACAACCTGAGTGGTGATATAAACAATTTCTCTTTGCTTGATGTAATTGCTGGATCAGGAAATTGAAACATATACTACTGCAAAATTGTGTTATAGTGTTACGGGAGAAATAAGCTCTCTGATTTGCTTCTTGGGTCTTTGACCACATAGCACAAATGCTAAGTAGAAATGCTTATTACTTTTTAACATCTCAGAAACAGATGAGGAGATAAATTCAGGAAAATACAATGATTAAAAAAAAGCAAAAAAATTCAAAAGTTCAAATTCAAATTGAGTGTTCAATTAACCAACCAAAATGGGACAGAGGCCCACCGAAGGATTCACACCACTAAGCAGATAGATCTCCCCAAATCGAAGCTAGGACCGTTTGTGGTGAACAGTTTCCAGGTTTCTGGATGTGTCTTATTCACTGCAAGTGTCACACCTATCTCACCCTTTTGTCCGAAGATCATGACCAGGCATAGCCATGGAGCATGTAGAATGCCACCAGTTCAAATGAACAGAGACCTTACATAACAACCATCCGACATTTTCTGCAAACTGCTATACCTCAGTAACTACAACCTGGCCAGGCTCATTTGCCATAATCTTGTTTTCCTCTAGTTCTTCAGGCTCTTGGTTACCTTAATCTTTTCAAATACCGCTACACAATATCTTGACAAGGATGCCATATATTTTGATCCTATCAACTTTACTCATAGAGATTTCTCCACAGATACGTCAGTTACTTTTACCATCTCAAAGAAGGACCTTGCCTTCTCCACCAATAGCCCCTTGTGTTTTATCCATTTACTCTCAGTGTCTGCCCATCATAGTTTTCTGTCTCACCTCCTACACTGCTTGGTGTAAGTTGAATTCCTTTAAAAATCAGCAGATACAAAGTATTTTCTAAAGTAATGTGGTGTTTGGGTATGAAAATTATTTGCACTAAAATTCACACGCTGTCTACAGAAAACACGGTAGCTGTGAAGCATGGTGGCATACCAAAGGTCAGACTGAAACTTCCCACTTCTGCAGGGAGAATATCCTCCCTGGCAGATAAGGCTTGTGTTATGACTGACCTGAACACAGTTGTGATGTACAAAACTGTACAACATAATGTTGTTTCATGAATTGTGTGATCATTTGGAGGTATTTTAATTTAGGTCTAAATTTTGGCCTGAATTTTCATTGCATATTAGACTCATTTTGGCTCCAGTAGCTGATCTACGCAGAACTAAGGAGACATCACTTTTAAATTATTCCAGTGAGGTTTTATGATGGTTTTATGATTTTTTTTTTTTACATGAACATAAAATAAAAAGATCTGCATTTCTTTAAGGCAGCTGTTTACCTAGAGACAGTTTTCTGAAGAATCTGAGCACAGAACCTCAGCTTTGTTAAGCTTTGTCAATGTGTCTTTGACCTGAGGAAGATATAGGAATTTTTAAATGTCTGGATAATTGGGAAGTCAAAAAAAAAGTGAAAATAAAAACAGTAGATTCACAATGTATCACTTCTACCAATTTTCTGTGTCTACAAACAGACATCATGAAGTTAGAAAACAGGTAAATTGAGAGGTCAGTATTACTTCTCCAAAGTACCTTGCAAACAGAAAGTAACTATTGTAAGAGAAAAAAAAAAAAAAAACCAAAAACCTCTATTGCATGTCACCTAAAGAACTAAAGAAGTGCTGCCATTGGTAAATTAAGAATGTATGGCTTGAGCTCTATATCATCTCTCTGACTAAAGCTACATCTGTAAGTAGTGAGGAAGACCAGAGAACTGAAACACTGGAACACAGATGCGTCATAAAAAGAACGTTAATATTAATTGTATAATTCCAAACAACGTGCAGGCCCGGGAAATCTGAGAATAAATGTCCATTCTTAGAAGATTTGTCCTAAATTACACCATTTAATTTCCTATTGCTTAACAGTTACATGTTATCACTTGATAACAGTTATATGTCGAGTATGAAAAGTAATTATTGTTCAACATTTTATCAGTGTTATTTCACTTCTATCTTTTATCACTAGCAACAGGGAGAAATTGAGTAAAATGAGAATTGAACTCATAAAAAGTTCTAAAAACATTGTTCAATTTTTACACTCTTGGTGAGGAGATGGGGAGTGGCTTTCTGTTTTCTGGTTACAATCAAAAGAAGAAGTAGTCCTGGAAATGGTAAAGCACGTAGGTCAACATTAAAGACATCTAAGCAGCACTTGGTGTTTGGTCACTTACCCAAAAAGAATGGTCACTTACCCAAAAAGAAGTTTTAAACTTATCTAGTGTTGTCTATAGTTGGTTGTATGCATGCAATACTTGAATATATGACTAGATATTTTTCTCATGCTGTTATTTTTCTTACTGTCATCTTCCATTTTAAAATACTTTGGGGATTGGTTTTTAATATTATGAGTAGGATTTTTCAAATAATTTTAACTGCCTTGAGAGCAAATGTTTTCTCCTGCTACTTACTCAGACTTTGGTGGTAATTCTACTATTTCTTTACGTATCATTTCTCATATTACCCTGAATTATTAAAAAAAAAAAACTCAGAATACATTTATCTTAAACAGCACTCTTGCTCATAGGGCCTAAACACTACTTTCTCTTGTCATAAACAACTTTTTCTTTTGCTTGTTATTTATCACGCTGTCTGAGATGTTTGATTTTTTGTTGCCTCTCTGGGCAGCTTGCACTCTATTTGGGCATATTCTGTAACTAAGGATGCCTTAGCCAGAAGTGAACCAGAGAAGGACTTGCTGGGAGCTGGCAAATAAAGATGAAGGTGTTTGATATCTCAGATCACATGGAAAAGTTAGCAAACAACATGGTTCTGAGTGAGTCCTGGTTTGACTACCCTGGTCCCATCTGCCTGTAATCACTGCTGCTTCACTCAGTAGAACATTTCATGCTGCAAAGAAACAGACTTCTGTTGACTAGCAGCAAATGGTTGTCATGAAAATTGGTGTCTGCTCTGGCCCATTTTTTTTTAACTTGGCAGCAGATTTGGGAAACCCTCTGTCAGGCAGGTGATTTAAAATTTTTTTTAAAGCAGGTTTCTATCCCCTCCCTCTTTCTCCTTCCTTCTCTCTTTCGCCACTGCCTTACTCATCTTTTCTAAAATTTTCCCTTTGTATGCTTAGACTGCTCAAGAGACTGATAGATTATAGCAATAGTAATAATAATAATAAAAATACCACCTACATACGCACATACATGGATCTCTGACTCAGTCATTTTACTTTTAAACATAGCCAGGTGCAGTTTATTCATGCAGTTATCTCCTGTACAGTTCCCAAATATCAATTACAGTTTCATTAATTGAAAGGCATTAGCGGTCTATGAAAATGAATCCTAGTCTGAAGAGGTGCTTACAAATGTGATTCATCATATTTCTGACAGGAGAATAAAACAGTTAGCAGGTGACATCCCGCTCATGATATCACATGGCTCCTCCTTCTTTGCCAGGCTGTTCTTTGTGTGGGGAAGGGATCTGTTTTCCTAGGGTTTACCTTCAATATACCAGAATACCATAGGAAACAGCACAACAGTCCATGATTTTTTTCTTATTTGCACCAGTGCTGCAATTGGTGATTTTCCTTCTGTTAAAAACAATCAGCAAGTAACAAGTGATATTCAGGGCAGCTCTTATCAGTTAGATAAGAGTTGAAAATTTATTGTATTTTCATTGGCAGGTGCTTAAGCCTTTCCTTGTGGATTAATTATGCCCTGGGGTCAGTCTGTTATATATAACACAACTACTTTCGCTCTCTCAGGAAACAACAAAAGAAGGTAACAGCCCAAGTGAAATGAGGTCACATTCTCAACTGCATGCAGTAGCAGAGAAAATTCAAAATTATGATCCATTTTTCACACTTCACCTTCCTAAGCAGTAAAGTTAGAGGAAAGAGTTAAATGAGGTCTGGTTTGGTTTGGAATGCACCCTGGAGTTTTCATGTTTGGCAGATAAGTTTCCTGCCAAGTTATATTTTTTACTGTATTCCTGTGAATGGAAGCTGGAATGAGATGCATTGAGGTCCTGAAACTACTAGGGAGTGTTGAACAAAACTGGGAAACCATCACCCTCCAAGTATGCTCAGTTTTCATTTCCAAACATCTGGCAAATACTTCATACAATTTAAATTCTACCTGAAACTGTTACTCATCTGAATGGAGACAGAGCCAGGCTGCTCTGTAAAAGCTGAAATTGTTGTTTGTACTGCACAATTAAGGGAAAGGCCAACCACTTTTCAGGTTGTCATTCTTTTGCAGAGGGTCACAAAGCACTCTGCAATCAGTAATGAATTTTCTACAGGTCTTTGAATGAGGCAAAGAGCAAAGTTGAGCTCTGCTTAGTGCAACAAAGTGTTGATGAAATGCTGATTCAGTCCTTACTCCTCCAATGAGAGTGCCTTATCACTCAACATATGGAAGTGATGAAAAGGAGCCTCTTGTAGTTATAGCATTACTTAGTTACATATTAGCACTGAGTGATGAAAGACCTTGCTTCCCTGATATATTACTTAACCTAATTGGAACTACACTCTTAGCTATATTAATACTTAATAGCACGTAGAACTTTGGTACCTTCATCTTCAAACTGTGAGTAGTTAATTGCTAGTTGCACGCTCAATCTCCATCTCTTTAAATTAAAACTCCATCTGCATTGCATACACACAGTGCTTCATTCCTTTTCTTGCACAGTAGATACCAAAGCCAAAGGCAGAGAAATAGAGATTTTTAGGCCAACATAGAGGATGTAACTCCTAAACAGCACACATAAACCTGTTCTGCCCTGGAATAGCCTATGCTGTGGCTGCCAGCCTTGATGTACAAAAGGGAACAGATGACTCATCCACCATTTCTATGATTTCTGTGTGAGTAAAATAGAATACAACTTTGTGAAGCAGAGGAATAGACTATGCTGCTGAAAAAAAAAAAAAAACCAAAAAACTAAGGTGTAAGCTCTTCTTTTTTTTTTTTTTAACCAAATAGATAAAACATCTGAAAATCAGAATGTAGCAGCTTTGCACCAGCTCCTAAACCTGTTAGTCAAAATAGCTACAAAGTTAATATTTTGTATAAAGCACATCACATTCTGCACATATCACATTCCATACACAGAGTAGTTTTTTATCAAAGTCAGTGTGCATAACTTTATGGTCTGCTCTGATTCAAGATTTGGATGAGATATGTATTTTTTACATAAAACAGAAATTTTTATTCTTATAGTTTTCATGTAATAATTTTCTTATAATAAGTCTAGAATCTGTATCATGTCATGAGTAAAATGTTTTCTTTTCAAGGAATATGACTACAAATGCAGATGCTGAGATGATTGACTTGTATATCTGTTTTTCTTTTGGAGCAACATTTCAGTGTGTGTGTGTCATTTAATCCCCTGCAGCAAGAAAAATCCGCAACATTTAGTCTGTTATCATATCATGTCTTCAAATGATGCTGAAACTCCATACTGATTACATTTCTGCCGGCTGTATAACCTTCTGCCAAAATGAGAACTGAGACAGCATAAGAGGTCAGAAATTTCATTAGACTTCTCTCCTTTTTTGACAATTCTTGTCCTTACTTGAAACTTCAAAAGAGAACTGCTGGAGCAGCTGAGGATAAAACTACCATGTTGAAGGAACTACATAGTTCAAGGCTGCTCCCAGTAAGTAGCAGCCCAGAAAAACCCACATAGAATTCATCACCTGCATGCAGCTGCAAATATTGGCTTTGCATCCTACGGTCCCTCGCATGATGATCTCCAAGAACACCATGCACCAATCAGAGGGTTTTGCAAAAGACCTGACCACCCAGCAGATACAAAAACAATAGCTGCCATAGCAAAAAAAAAATCTGTAGACAGATTTAAATGAACGGAAGCTATTTTCCGCACAAGTCATTTAGAAACTGCTGTCTCTATCAAATCTTCATGACAGCTTGAGTTTGGACTTGGAAGGACTGGGTGGGTGGTTATATTTTTGGATCATAGTGGGATTTGGAAGAGCAACTGGACTTAACCTGCTGCATGTTTGGGAATCTGATTTGAAAGCATCAGCCTGCTCCTGGAAAGGGAAGTTCTCGCAGATTAAGACCTGCAATAGGTGGAAGGAACTGCAGCAGTAATGCTTAAATGTCTCATTTTTCACTGCTTCTGTCAGTCCATCTCTTGTGATATTCTCCACTGAACAACAATGAAATGCTTCACAGCTGCATGCAGCAGTGGGACAGAGAGTGCTTTGCTATTAGACGTAGTAAACCAAGCACAGGATGTGAGCAGCTGGGTGGGAACAGATCACATTTTCTTTTAAAAGCTAAAACTTCAGTTGCAGGTTTAGAAACTGACTGCTTTCTGTCTTACAGAAGTTGCATGGGAAAATGGATTTTTCCTAAATAATAGTCTATGAGTGCTGTCAGTTCTAAATATTTTTAAAAGTTGTTAGATAATTAGCAATCAGTATTATTCCAAAAAGGGAATACTTTGGGAGAAAATCCCAAAGAAAAATTTCTTTGCCTTTGCACTGGCATTTACCGACTTGTCAACGCAAAGGGTAACATTGCATGTTGTTATAAATGTCTGCACGTATCGGCCAGTAAGTTTTTCCATGTTTCTTTGTAAGGAGTGCAGAGAGAGCGAGTCTCCGTGTGGTATTTCTGCAGTATAGGAGACATAATCCTCTGACATTAGTGATGGGTGGTGTCTCTAGATATAGTTCCAAAGCAAAATTGTACTAAGGTTATTAAAATGCTTTCCACAATTCATACCAGCAGTGAATGATGTTTTTTTCTGTCTTCTTTCTTGCCATGTGTGAAATGACTCTCTACCTCACTGACTCCAGCTGCTCATCTGTGACTATTTCTGTTGCTGTGTGTGATGGAGGCTGTAAAGAGTTGTGCTGTGGCAGGCCTTCCACAATACAACTACCATGTCAAGAAAAAATGCAAGATTGCCTGTTTGGATGGGAAGCTTTATCATCGCAACTCCTTTTCAAAACCAACAGGCTGAGGATGCTGTCCTAATTACCATTTGTCAAGGAAAAAGTTTTGGAAAAATTCAGTGAGATTTGAGGTTTGTGCTTTATATTACCAGCACTGAATGCTGTAGCAATGAGGAAGGTTTTCATGCATGAAAGTCAAACCCTTTTCTCCTGGATACAAACTTCATTCTGAAGCATGTTTTCTTGTGCTTAAGATACAAACTTAGGATGCTGCCAAACGTTGCAGTCACAGGTTAAAGTGCCAGCCAAAAAAAACCCAGTATCTCTTCAACCATTTCTTTCTTTCAAGCTGTTAATCACATACCTCGTGTTTCATGTAATGAACTGTCAACACTAGTAGAGAAATGTCAGAGCAGACTGCTGACAGGCCAGGGCAGTCTACCAAGCATTGTCTGCAAATAAAGCACAACTTCATTTCTTCTCTCTTGGGCAAGGAAATAGTCCTCAATGACACCTACATGCCAACTAAATTAGCAGGACATGACTCCTGAAACGTGATTTTGGTCAACTGCTAAAATACAGTTTTCCTTAGTCATTGCAAAACAGTATGGATGTGGAATGTCTACATTTATATTTGTCTAGCTTCTGTTTGCAAATCCTAGTGTAAATGTTTGCAAGTCCTAGTTCAGAACTGAAACAGCTCTGTAAACTGCATGGAATCGTAACTTGTTAGAAAGCACTTTTGATAATGCCTTTGATGGCATGAAATCAAAAGCACTAGTACATGCCTGGAGAATCATACCACTAAAGTAAAGGCAATTCCTCGCTCATTTGAGCTTTACTTTTCTTTAAGGCAGTGTTTCATACTCTTTCCTATTATTAACATATTTTTGCAATTGCACAACTGCATAGCTGTGCAATTCTGAAACAGATTGGCCCAGTGTAGCCAAATATTTGCTTCCATGTTTGTAAATGTAACTAAAACATAACACACAAGACACACAGTCCTCCAGTGAGGACCAGTAAATATTTAGTTGCAAAGACATTTATTTGTACAAAATAATTAGGGGACAATCACAAAATCACAGAATGTTAGGAGTTAGAAGGGACCTCAAAAGATCCTCCAGTCCAAACTCCCTGCCTGACCAGGATCACCTAGATAATGGCCAACAGCCAAGAATGATGCTACTAATTAAGGGTTGGATGGGGCCCTTGGCAACCTTGTCTAGGTGCAGGCCTGAATGCTGGTGGCCCTGCCTGTAGCAGGGTAGGTGCAACTCCATGATCCTTGGGGTCCCTTCCAACCCAGTCCAGTCTATGATTCTGTGATTAAGCATAGAGGATGCTTCATATTTGTAGGCAATTGATTTCAGTTTTATGTGTTCCACAAGTTTTGTGCATTCTGTGTCAAAGGCACACAGATATTCAAGGACAAGAGGACACAGCAAATGAGCTAGTAGGCAGCCTGTTGGACAGTGTCAAAGAAAGGGCAATAGCCCCAACTTTTCTTGATTGTCCTAGTTTTAAGATTATTTCAAAAGATATTTTCTCATGATTGTCCTGCTGAGTTACTGAGTTAAGTTCTGCAGCTAGGAAAAAAAGTGAAGGGTTATTGCTATTAATTAATAATCAAGACTAATCAGTTCATCTTTTTTATCTCTGTTGTAAGAGGACAATTTAGAAAAGAAAATTTCCTACTGTTAGAATAAGTAGAAAAAAAGTCTGCACTAGCATCCTAAAATTTGTTTTTGATTGGTTGTTTAATATCCTTGCTCTTTTCAGTTCAATTTGAAGTAAGATGGAGCATTTTCCATGTTAATTCAAAGTTTGAGCACCTTACTGATCAGCTCCACAAAGAAGCATTATGAAAGAGCAGCATATGGCATTGGACCCAGTGTTCACCTGGTGTTCCTGGTCATATACCAGATAATTAAACGTAAGGGCATGGTAAGTATATATGGTATTTCTTCCTGAATAATTTCTCGGTTTATGACTATTTTCAGCTCACAGAATGTCTGGAATACAGTACAACCAGGAGATTTCTTCATTTGGCCTTCATACTCGGTGCCTGAACAAGCACATTGGCTCTTTCTTTCAAAAATACAGCAAATGTATTTTTAGATTTAAACAGAGAGTGGTGAATTAAAGTGGCTAAACATGGTTATGTGAAGTCTGTCATGTCTTACTACCTGGATTACGGCTCTACCTCTTGTTCCTAAGAAGCAAGTCCCAGGCTACAAGCCTTGCTAGGCTGCTGAAGCAATGCCTTCACTGTAATGCTTAAAAGCAAGAAACACAGACATGGAAGTCAAGCATGATGCTGAAGTGCAGTATTTGGGATGGCAAGTGGAGAATCAGCAAGGCTGTGCTCCGCTCCCGCTCCAGCAGCTTATTCATGCTGTCTCGTGACTGTCTAATTCCAAGTACAACTCCCACCACTGCCTCCTGCAGACACGATTTGTAACAAAGCAGCATCTGCTTATGTACAGTTTGTGTAGGATCTGATCCACGAGGCGTGCTCAGAGGACACCTACTGCAGCAAGGCCTGCAGGTGAGACAGGCAAAGAACGCCTATTATGTGGTTCCCATAGGACATGAGTAGGAGGAACTGTCACACCCTGTCAATACGGAGATGCTGAGGCACACGGCCAATGAAATTTTCATTAACGTCTTTCCTTGCCTATGAGACGAGGTGGGGCCAAAGAGAGATACAGAGTCTCACAGTGCTGGAGCTTGATGTCTACATCCTTCAGGACTTCAGAAACCAATGCATTTGGTTTTTTGAGTCTATGCCTTGTCTTGATCCACTACATGTACGTACTCTGTACATACAAGTTCACTGCAGTATAAGCATAGCTTCTTTGCTGTTCCCTTTGTCATGCAAGGCCAGGGGATGAAGTTTAATAATAAATCACTCTGGGAGAGAAGCCACATGGTGCAGGCTTCAGAGAGGGAGCAATTTAATTCTGTGCTTCCTCACAGCCCAGGGCGGCAGCTCTGTTTTTAACTATAGGCTGTGCGATCTGCTTGGACCACAGGCCTGTAGATCCTAGCCAGGGTAAACCTGAGAGAACTCTATTCAATCCCAGGCAATTTGAAGTTTTTTTCTATCAACAGAAAAGACAAGGTGCTACTTAAGTGCAGAATTTTCTTCTCCTCACTGCTGCTTCCATCGTCATCTACCAGAGCTTGGTTACACTGGAGACTCCAGTGTGTTTCACAGGGCCTTGCTGGGAAGTGTGTCAGGTCAGTGTCTGCCTCAGGGAAGGCTGGTGTGTACAAATCACCCTGTCAGGGTTCAAAACTGTACCGTTCATGTCACTAATGCCTGACTGCAAAATGCATAAAAGCTATTCAGCTCTCTTGCATTTGATGTAGTTACGGTGGTTTGGGCTGGGTAGAGTTAATTTTCTTCATAGTAGCCTGTATGGGTCTGTGATTTTGTGATTCTGTGATTTGGATCTGTGCTGAAAACAGTGCTGATAACACAGGGATGTTTTAGTCACCGCTGAGCAGTGCTCACACACAGTCAAGGTCTTTTCTGCCTCTCGCACCACTTCAGCAGTGAGTGGGCTGAGGGCACACAAGAAGGTGAGTGGGGACACAACTGGGACAGCTGACCCCAACTGACCAAAGGGATATCCTATATCATATGACATCATGCTCATCTTACAAAGTTGAGGAAATAAGAAGGAAGGAAACATTCAGAGTGATGACCTCTGTCTTCCCAACTAACCATTACACATGATGGACCCCCGCTCTCCTGGAGATGGCTGAACACCTGCCTGCCCATGGGAAGTGGGGAATTAATTCCTTGTCTTTTCTTGTATTTGTGGGCTTTTCTTTACCTTTTAAAGTGGTTTTGTCTCAACCCACAAGTTTTCTCACTCTCACTCTTCCAATTCTCTCCTCCATCCCACCAGGAGGAAGTGAGCAAGCAGCTGTGTAGTGCTTGGCTGCCAGATGGGGTTAAACCACAGCAGTAGTTATTTCTACCTATGCTAAACAGGTGAAATACTGCAAACAGTGGGGAAATATTAATTCAGTGTCATAACAGTTTTCACTCATCTGCAGATGTAGGTGTGATTCAATAAGCAGTTACAGTACCTGCTTATTATATTTGCTGGAGCAGAAACATATGTAAACACATACAGAAATGTTGACTATTCCAGGACTTGCCTCTACTTACCCCCATACAGCGCACATGAGTCTCAAGGATGGAGTCCTCAATTATGGATCCTTTACAAGGATCAAGGCACATCAGAGCAAGGAACTTTTTGAGGCCATGCAGGTCTCTGGAAAGCTGGACAGACATCCAGTACATGCTGATCAGACTGCTGACATAAAAGTCTAGCCTTTTTTTTTTCTTCAGTTATTGAAGGAGTGATAAATATAACCATAGTTTTGTTGCTAAGCTTCCCTATGCTGAGTGTATCAAAAAGTCAAGACATCCCTTACCCACATTTTTAAAAAATGAGACATCTAAGTCCTTTTGGACTCAAAGCCTGTATATCACAGTGTGAGGTTTAGGTGGTTTAAAGTCTGCTGACTGATCATTTCAAGTCTAAGTCAAATATGTATTTCAAGTCCTATAGCAGCAAACCCTAAAAGATCATCAACAGTCTAATAGACTTGTCCAAGCTAAGTGCTATACAGCTGATTTATAGCAGAACACAAGAACAATAAGTAACAATAACCTAAGGGCTGACCAACCCCAGGCTCCAATTAAAAGCGTACAGACCTGAACATCTTCCTTTTTGAAACAGTGCTGCTATTCAACCAGCTACTCTGGAAGCTACCTGTTTTAACTGCCAATCACCCATATGACTGCCCCATGCACTGTGCTCACAGATCAAAACATTTAGGAAGGTAGATAGGAAGCTCTGAAGGGACAATATGCCACTTCCAGTGGTAAACCAGCTGTCCTTCTAACACTGAATTTTCTGTACAAACCAGAAACCTGTTTTTCATAGTCATTTGAACCTCTGTATCATTACATTTTTTCTTATTTTTCAGTGGATTTCCATGCTGTGCTGTTCAGTTATTACTTTCCCAGGTAGTCTCCAATACTAGGAACATGCAGTGAAAGGAGATACCTCAGAGGAGATACCTACAACTCACTGGGATTTATCTCCATCCACACAAGCAGCATCACTGCCATAGCTTTAGTTTAAGAGCAGGTTTCCCTAATGTTGGTTATTGTAGTTACCAGTGATCCAGCATGACTTTTCCCTTTGCAAGTTATTCCCATTTGGGAATCACAGAGCAGTGTGTATGGATGAAAATATGAAAAGTAGTCCACTCCTAACAGAGTTGAAAAAGTCCAATGATGCTGGAGTGTAAGGAGCACAACCAGCAGTGATCTTCCTCCAGTGAAGTGTGGAGGACAACATCGTGACTTCTCCAGTGAAAATGCAAGCTTCTCTCTCTCTTCTACAGAGTTTTGGGGTTTGCAAAGACACACTCCAGTGCTGGAGTGGTATACAACATGCCACACAAATTAAAACATTGCCTGTACTGTCACACCAGAAACTTTCCTCATCAGCACTTAGAATCATAAAATCATAGCATCTACCTTTTTGGGAATACGGTTGCTTTTGTTACTGTTTTTCACTTTATATTCTCTATGATTTGTCATTAGCCAGGCTCCTGGTTTTGTAAACTCTGCAAGTCCTGCTCTGTATTCATTTTCAAGTAAAGAAAGATGACAGTGAATGTAACCACAACAGAAACTCTCTATCTCTTAACAAACTTCCACCAGAAGTTTCTCATTTTCCCGTCTCTCTAAACATTTATAACCTAATTCTTTATCAGGCTGAATACTGACTTGTAATATGCAACCTTAAATTGTAGCTCCCCCTGAAACACCATGCTGGAAAATATCATAAAGACCAAGTACATTATGTCTGACTCTTCACCCATATCTCTTCTGAGGCAATGTTCACAAAGGCATTAATCAGGTTTGTTTTCTGTCCTTTTGTAATAGACGTCAGCAAGCCCTGCCTGAGGATGAGATCTGAAGCTAATTTAGCAGAAGGTGACCTTTCAGAGGAGGCTGGAAGGCTAGTGGAGTGTGTAAGTATGGAAATGGAGGAAAGGACCTACACTAAAGCAGTGGAAATGAGGGGAGACCTCTGTAAAACCTTTGGCTGAGCTCCATTACTTTGCACGTTGGGATTAAAACCCAGTCTAGCATGAAATGATCATTCACTACTTAGCAATATACCAGACTAACCGAGGATTTTTTTTGCTCCGTGTCATCTGGAAGCCACCACAGGGATGGCCTAGTCATACAAATTGGTCATGAAGAGAATTACATTTATTTCAAGGAAATGAGGACTGCTTTTCTACTACTTTATATGGGAAAATATAGGAAATATTCATACCCCTTCACATGTTCACAATATTCTAAGTATTAGTAAGGAAAAAAAATTATGTTCTGAAATATGACAATTACTTTGCAGAGAAGGAGTTTATGTTCCTGATGCGATTGCCAGATCCCATCTGTAGCTCCAGAGCTCTCGACACTCTGCTTAAACATTTCAGCAGGAATTTCATTTACACTGAGGAGGTGCACAAAAGACCTCCAGATCCTTTCTCCTTGTCAGGCCTTTGAGTAGTGCACATTCCTCATGAGTAAGATGTTCCCAACTGTTGGACCATTGTATTGCCAGCTCTGTAGGAGGGACCTGTGGCCACTCCTCTGGTCCTAGGTTAGATGTACGTGGAGGCCAGGTGGGCACGCGTGGCCATCTCTGCCCTCCACCGATGGCCCACAAACTGGCCTACCTTCAGCCAAGCAGGGGCCAGGGAGGGATTGCAGCTGCAACGCCCTCTCACACTCCTCCCCAGGATGTGGTTGCTATGTCAACACTTTCCATGTAGCATCCAACCCTGGGAGGGAAAATCTGGAGGGGTTGCCATAGAAACCATGCTCCCCTGAAACATCAGTAGCACTGGTCTCTTCTCCACCTTTCTGCCTCCATAACACCCTGCCATGGAGATGAGGTAACCGCTGGGCATGTCCTGCTCTGTCCTACAGGATCCCTATGGCTCTGTCAGCCCCAGTTGCATGTGGGTACTCCCACTGGACTCACAGCAGAATCACTAGCAGTGCAGGACTGACCTGATGGAGACCTTGCACTGTCACAACACTGGAGCATCTTGCATCCAGGGACAGAGACATTCATCAGACAGACTAATGTGAGGGACATAACTTCTCAAGGAATCACAGAATATTAGGGGTTGGAAGGGACCTCTGGAGATCATCTACTCCAACCCCCTGCCAGAGCAGGGTCACCTAGAGCACAGTGGAAATGAGAACTTGCTGTTTATGGTGGTGGTGGAAGTGCTCAGTGCATAGATATAGGAATATATAGTAGGATATACACGTTTACTTGGCAGTAGATAACACATTCTCAGGCTAAGCTTGTATCCTATAACAACCACCAAAATTACCTTTTCATCTAGAAATACTTCCTATATGACATCACTCTCTTAAAATTCCTCAAAACTCCAGAAGCTGCAATCTTATTTTCAGATAAGTCTGTTGTGGGAAGCAACTGTCTGTATCAATTTGATAAAAAGGATGTGACTAGAACATGTGGAAAAAGTATTAAAAACACAAGTATTCAATGGAACATTACAATACATAGGAGTGCTTTTAGCACGGCTATTTGAACAGCAAACACAAAAGGTCTTGACTGCATGACTTAATAAACCCCAGTTAATAAATCCCTGCTTGTCCTAGAATACCTAAGCAAAGTGATTTGTTTTAAAGGATTTATCCTCTATCACAGGGAGCATCTGGGGATTTTGGGTAGCAACACAGTAGAGCAGTTTGCAGATCTGGTCTGCAAACTGCTCTACTGTACTGAAAAGCCCTCTAGTTTCAGGGTCACGGAACACTCGTACATGCTTGGTATTGGGCTAATCACATGCACATTTTAGTTAATAAGTGATATATTAGATGCTAAATAACAAGTGTTTGCAGTCAAGGATTTGTCAGTTCTCAGGATCTAGGACTGGCAAGGGTTCATATGCATACACTGAGGTTACCTGCTTTGACTCTGACTGAGAAATCTATCATGAGGTCATCTAAGGCTGAATCATCAAAAGGGCAGAGAGGGCCTCTCCTCAGGGATAAGGGAATTTATATACATCTTCACTGTTGTTACAGATCTGCTGTTGCTTATCTAAGAGAAGTGAAACATCTAACTGCNGCCCAGATCAAGAGATTTTGGGTTATACCTTTGAACGGAGATATATTTCTATCTTATCCTGTGTTTGAATTAAGAACTCTTGTTCTCTGAGTGGTATTACTGCATAATTAACTCTCTGGAATGTACTTACAGAAAACTAGAAGAATACATCCTCTAATCTTATCCTAAAGGTCATTACTTCATTTTTAATTTCTACCATATTTCACATTGCATTTATTCCTAAGAATATATATTTATTCCTGGAAATCAGTCATCTAGACCTGCCTAAGCAGAAGCTGTCCAGTTCCTCATATATTTTCCTCATCTGTTTTCAAAACCTTCTATTCTTTTGGCCTTCACAATGCTTTGATTGCCTAAATTTCTGTATGAAAAAAGTTTTTTTCACCCAATGGTTTATTTTTCCCACTTTCTTTTGCTGTAAAATGCAAGATCCTTATCTCTTTAAAGCAATTATCTTACAGGTTTTAATTATGGACTTCTGTGGAAGCCTTGGCTGCATGTCATTTACTGAAAATAGCAGATGGAAGTGCCTCCTTTGAAGCCTTCCTTTCTTCTGGCGAAACGTCTCAGGGAAATAGGTCTGGTCCTACCTGTAATTCTTCTAGGAATAAAAGAAACGTCATTGCAATCACTGTGCATTGATTTCAGTCCATGAACCTTTCCTGGAGAAGCTTAAAATGACACACAAACAGCGAGAGGACAAGGCAACTAGTTAAGGTATGTATGTCTTCAGATGAGCCCATTTATTTAGGTGATCCAGATTTCCTAGTTTGGTGTCACTGATGGAGCGGAAGGAAGCTTTTAGGAGGGAATGAGGCTAGTGAGGTGAAGCCATGTACTCCATGCAGTAGAACAACATTGAACAGTATTTGGAGTAAAGATTGGAGAAGAATCCAGATATGACCCAGTTAACTCATGTATATTTTGAAAAAGTTCTTTTGCTACAAATTTTACCCAAGTAGCAAACTCAGGGGCAAACTCATGAGGTAGTGGCTTGAAAGAAAGCAAGCTACCTCAGTGCTAGGTGATGCAGAGAGCAAAAATTAACAAATACTTCATCTTTGAGATGAAGTCTTCCACAGGAACATCGATGCTGACCAAAAGATTTTTATAATTCAGGTACACCACAGAGGATGAATTCAGAATTCAGAAGGGAGAGAATGTTTATCTACAGCCATTTCTAAAGATATTGTTAAATTACCTCTAGTTAAGAAATAACTTTCATTTCAATACACAATAGTCATTACTACTATAAAATTGCCCCTGCTTTAAAATTTCATATATACTTTTAAAATAATGCACTGAAACAAATTACAGGTTAACATTAACAGTTACCATCATAAATCTGGATTTTAAGAACCTTTAGAAAGAGTTTGATTGCATAACTGTTGCTCTTTTCTTTGAATATTAATGATTCAAAGATTTGAATGGTGTATATAGATAAATTATATATGTAAGCTAAATTTTTTAGAACTTTTATATCTATTTTTCTGAGGCCTGAATTCCTCTGCCTAACCTGTCAGTGTGGTATATACTGTTTCAAATACACATATTCTGCTCCTTCTACAAAATGAATGGAAATCCAACATTAATAAAAGAGACCTCTGACTAAGATTTCATTCCTCTGAAATTTTCATGTGGGAAAACCACGATTGCTGCCATCCTGCATCTAATTTGATCTACTTTGGAGATTAAACAGAATGGAATTTGCAAGTATACATATTTACATGTAGGGGACAGCAGATAACATCGTAAACTCGTTAGAACTAATATAATAGGAGTGGAAACATGAGACATCTCTGTACAGTGGAACTGTACAGATCTCCAGTAAAGCCCAGGTTAATTCTTCTGCTGCGTTTCTTCCTGGTAAGCACAAGATACACATTTTAGGCAGCAAACTTAAGGTCAATTTTCAAAGAAAAATTTCTCGATTGTTTTAGAGTATGGAGCTGGTGCATACCAGAAAGAGTAAACAGGAACAGCAAGTGGAGAGCCATGGGAGTGAGAAAGAATATTGAGAAGTTATAAATGAGAGAGATTTGGACAAAAGGGAAGAATAAGGTGGGGAGTTAAAAGAGACAGACAGAGGTCTAACAACCAGCAGTACTACATCACCTACCTGAAATACTTTTGCCAAATTGTCAAAGAGTGCTTGCCCAGCGCTGACTTTATGCTTGACTCCCCTGACTGTGCCGTTTTTGCTGAGGATGTTGACTCGCTTTGTACCAAACCCCCTCTCTTTAGTGGCTCTGACCAAAATGAGCAAGTCATCCTGCTCATTCTCATTCTCATCACACTCTGACCCTACGTGTCCATTCTGCTGCCCATCCACTTCGCTCAGACGGCTGGTTTGGTCGGTCTCTGAGCTACTGGTGTACTCAGAGTCCAGCGAGTCGGTGGCCTCCCCATCGGTGTACACCTCCTTCAGCACCCTCCCGCTGTGTGAGGATGCGACACGGAATCGAACCTTCCTCGACAGTCTCTCACCGTCCACCTTCATCTCACTTTTGAACATCGCCTCGTCCATTGATATAAGCAGTTTGCATTGTTCCAGCGTGGTGCCCATTGTATTTGCCAGTTTGTCACACTTAACAACAATATCGGCGCTGTTTTCTGTTGACAGGGGTTCTCATATTAAACTAAAGAGGGTTCCCAAGAAGCTAGGCTGCTGTTCTGCACTTAATAATGGATGTGTTTGTGCTATGGTTACCTTTAAACTAAAACCTGTAAAACGATCACATCCATTAAATATTAAAAAGGTATTGTGTACTTTTTAGCACTAAGGAAGAAAGCAAGAAATTATATTCATTTATTAAAATAAAAGCTTGAGCCCACAGATGATAAACACAATAACAGAAAATACACAAGTTTAGATGAATGCATTTTTTTTTTCTGGGAAAGACGAAAGGGTAAATCTTTTTGCAAGAACCACAAAGCCAAAACTGGTCATGGACATTACACCTGAGGTGAAAATCTAGACAAATCGTGAACTTCATCACTGGAGTCAGTGATGGGCACATTTCTTTCATCAGAATCCTTCCTTCTCCTACCATTCAGACCTCATTCGACAACACCTGCTTTTTAAATAAGCTTACAGAGATTCGTTGGGGAACTCTGACTTGGTGGTTTTCGATGATGCCACAGGCTGGCAGAGCAGTGGCAAAGCAATTACTCACAATTTGTTGCACAGCGTAACACAGTGTTATTAAATAAAACTGAGCCACAGCTAGTACCACACAGTAACCACAGCCTCTGTTTTGACACTTTTTCAAGGGACTGGGCCAAGCAGATCTGAACAAAAGAATGGGAGAAAAATAATTAATTGGAGCAACAAGGATTAGACAAAGAAGATTAGAGTAAGGTGGATTAAACTGCAGGGAAGAAAACTCCCCTATTCCAACAAATCACAAGCAGAGACTGGTGTGTTGTTATGCACCCAGCTCTAAACGTGAGAACAACAAGCCCACACTTGAGCTTTCCGGCTCTGTCTACTCAGTATCATGTAGTAGCACTGTATATCTCCAAGATGGTTCTCAGTTTGCCTGATGACCCATACGTGGAGTGCTATTTCTGTATTTTCTCCATTTAAAGCAAAATGCAAAGTGTTCCTTAGCTCAGCAGTAAGAACTCCATCCCCTTCTCACTTTCCTGGCAAACATTCCCTGAACATCCTCTACAGCTTCATTTTCTCTCTAGACTCATGAATACTGAATTGCTTTGAAATGCAATTAGGTGGTGGCTGTTGTGACTTTATTTTGAACAAGAACCATGAAAATACCGCTCTTCAGCCAAACTAAAATCATAATTCTTAAGACTACACTCTAAAGTTACTTATTTTCCATCTACAAAATCAAAACTGAAATGATTAGCGGCATTTCATAACACTAGTGGTTGGTACACTTTCTAAAATGAGATGGTTCACTCTATTATCAACTATTATTATGTACACAGAAAAATGTAGGTCAAATGTTGCAAGAGTTAAAATGCATTGCTACTCATCTTTCAGAGAAGAAAATAGCTCATACCAAAGTCCATACTGATATGTGACACCTTGTGAAATTCATTTTGGAGAGAGGGTTGAATCACACTGAGTGTAATACAGCCACTCGTCCACAAGAGCTTAGACAACAAATACAGTTCTTTATTACTAAAGGCTGACTTGGAAGTAAAAACATTCTGTAGCTTGAATGAATATCTCAAAATATCATTTATGGAATTATTTAAACAGGGCTGCAAGATACCTGGAGAAATCACTTAGCCAGTCACCGACCCCAACGTTAACTATATGTGTTTCCATGATTATCTGAGCAACCTCATCTTAGAAACTGGCAGTAATGAAATTTGTTCATATTCTTTCTCTTAATTAAATAATAAAGCCCAAGTGTGATGAATTGCTGCATACATAGAAACCATTTTACTCCTATTGCAGGCAATGGGAAAGCTCATATTGTCTGTAGGGCTAAGAATTTGATGCTACCTGAGTGATTTAAAAAGTTAATGTAGCATTGAATAAATGCAGAGTTAATCAGTACCACATTTCAGAAACACTCTAAATACTGTTAGCATCTTGTTCTTTGTTAGTTGATAATAAGCTCATCATTTAGTTTCATGGCAATTCTATTATTCATTGGTAAACATTTGTATGTCTGGTTATGAAAAATAAGACATTGTATGCAGTTTTCTCTACAGAAAAATAGTTTAAAAAAATAGTTGAGCACAGAGGTATTTGCATGTGTAAGATTTATTTTTATGGTCCAGCTGTAGACCTTCCCGGAGCAAATGTGACTTTGGGGCTAAGTCAGCCAGCAGGAAACAGACTCCAAACTAGTTGTATTCATGGCATAAGACATTTGAGAGTTCACAGACCTGAAATGCACATATCAGTACCATCTGTTGGGTGCATATTCTCAACCAAGGCAGGAAGGATGGAGCTTGATCAAGCACCTCTATCCCTCCTGTAGAACAAAATTTGTAGTAAGTGCACACACTAACTCCCCTTACCCAGTTCTATGCTTATATTTGTGTTTATTGCTTTTTGTAGACAAACTGCTTTTCAAAGGGTTATTTCATTTAATGAGCAGTGTCCATTAAAAACTAACGTGGTGAGACTTTGCAGATAATAATGAGATATTTCTTCCCTGCAATTATGACTCTTCCTGAATCCTTTGGCTATTGTCAGTTTTTCTGTCTGCTTAGTTTGGTCCTATTTTTTCCTGAATAAAGAAGCACTCTGTAAAAAAACCTGAAAAGAAGATATTACATCTATTGCTACCTCTTTGACTCTGCCTTATCTCAGAAGGAAGTGGACCAAGCCATCACCTTGACAGTGTGCTAAATAATATGGTTTCCAGTAAAATCCTCATGTTTTATCATGTTCAAATTCATCACTAAGCTGAAAGGAACAAAGATGATGATGCTTCTGCTATGTTGACTTATTATTTTTCTTGACACTGAGTGAAGATAACAGCCATGGGGACAGAAGCTGTATAGTGCAGCCTGAAAGACAAACATCTACTCTAAGACAGACATATAAGAATCTTCCACAATCCACACAGGAAGGTGCCTGCAGAGGGCATCACATCTTTCTTCCATGACAAAAAA